>CM059435.1:80114737-80651338 GCA_030390025.1 Squalus acanthias | reverse complement strand
CCCCCCCCACTCCGATCCCCTCTCTCTTCCCCCCCCACTCCGATCCCCTCTCTCTTCCCCCCCCCACTCCGATCCCCTCT
The DNA here is from genome assembly GCA_030390025.1 of Squalus acanthias. NCBI lineage: Eukaryota > Metazoa > Chordata > Chondrichthyes > Squaliformes > Squalidae > Squalus > Squalus acanthias. Next base: position 80,651,258 of record CM059435.1, on the reverse strand, counting down.
CTCTTCCCCCCCCCCACTCCGATCCCCTCTCTCTTCCCCCCCCCACTCCGATCCCCTCTCTCTTCCCCCCCCCACTCCGATCCCCTCTCTCTTCCCCCCCCCCCACTCCGTTCCCCTCTCTCTTCCCCCCCCCACTCCGATCCCCTCTCTCTTCCCCCCCCCACTCCGATCCACTTTCTCTTCCCCCCCCACTCCGATCCCCTCTCTCTTCCCCCCCCACTCCGATCCCCTCTCTCTTCCCCCCCCCACTCCGATCCCCTCTCTCTTCCCCCCCCACTCCGATCCCCTCTCTCTTCCCCCCCCACTCCGATCCCCTCTCTCTTCTCCCCCCCCCGCCAACTCCGATGCCCCCCCCCTCACGCTCCTTCGATCCGCCATCTTTCCCCCCACCCCCGCCACCAACGGAATCCCCTGACCAGTCATCTCCCACAGAGCCGAGGAAAATGTGGCCCACGTTACAGGCCCAACTGTTGGGTTCTGGGCATGCGCGGCTTTGGTAAACAGCACACATGTGCAGAAGGGGTTCAGTTGTGCATGCGAGGCTCCAGGATACCATGCGCATGCGCATGAGGCCGCAAAAGTGTTCGTGCAGATAATCACTCCGTTTTAAAATCAAGGCATTGCTTAATGCAGAAAGAAAAGTTTGCATTACTGGTTGGAACCCTCTGTCAACATTGCAAAGGACCAGTTCTTTACAGAGTGGTCTAAACAAAAAGACAGAATAAGAGAAGGACAAGTATGTAGAAATGCTAACTATTGCAAACAGAAAACAAATGGGTTTAATAGCATGCGAAAAGACATTTAAAAAATGCACCAACACTCCATTGTGTCTGCCAATGATCCTGCAACTCGCCACTTCAACTTGAATTTCTTAATTTTCATTTGACAATTCTGTCTTTGCTCTCCAACCAAGCAAAATACAAAGTTCAGGATTAGTACGATTGATGCAAGCTGCAATGCCCATTAATATACCTGCACTCCAGGCACCAGTGTAATGCATTAGGGGATGTTTATGCCAAAGGCACTCAGAGCACTCAGCACACACTCCAGAAGAGCCTGTAGCACACTGTTGTGCGCTGTACCTATTAAGGTCCCTGAAAATATTTAAATTTGTGCTAGGCGCCATAACGTGGCTTGAATGCCTGAACACTGCTCCAGCTACTGAGCGTCCATATAAAACAGGCATGCCAAGGATACCCTTATATTCAGTCTTTACTCTTAAAGTGACCTCATCCATTGGCACTTGTTGACAGTACCTATTGTTTATTTTTCCACCTATTTTGCTACTTCTTGAATCATGTACTTCCACCTCTGTAATATTGCTCGTCTGCACCCATCTGCTGCTGAAACCCTCATCCATGCCTCTGCTACCTCCAGACTCAACTATTCCAATGTTCTCCTGGCTGGCCTCCCACTTTCCACCCTCAGTAAACTTCAACTCATCCAAAACTCTGCTGCCCGTATCCTAACTCACACCAAGTCCCGTTTACCCATCATCACTGTGCTCGCTGACCCACATTAGCTTCCGGTCCAGCAATGCCTCAATTATAAAAATTCTCATCCGTGTGTTCAAATCACTCCACGATCTTGCCCTCCCCATCTCTGTGACCTCCTCTAGCCCTATAACCCTCCAAGATCTTGCCGCTCCTCCAATTCTTGCCTCTGGTGCATCTCCGATTTCCATCGCTCCACCATTGGCGGCCTTGTCTTCAGCTGCCTTGGCCCTAAGCTCTGGAAGTCCCTAAACCTCTCTGCTTCTCTACACCTCACTCCTCCTTTAAGTCGCTCCATAAAACCTACCTCTGACCAAACTTTTGGTCACCTATCCTAATATCTCTAGGTGGCTTGGTGTCAAATTTTGTCTGATATCGCTACTGTGAAGCGCCTTGGGACGTTTTACTACTTTAAAGGCGCTACATAAATTCAAGTTGTTGTTGTTGACCTGCTTTGCCACAAAGGAACACAAGATCAGCTTCTTAAAGCTGCACCCCATCTGCTACCTTTGATGGTTTCCCCAGGGACATTTCATATAGTGCTGCCTATATGGGTATTTATCACAAATTTAAATTTATGTCCACTGGTCCTAATTTTCAGGCTTATTTTGAAGCAATATTGTGGATCTACCCTATTTTTTTACCATTTATTAGTTGGCAAATCTCAGTGAAATTCCCCTTTAACTTTCTTATTTCTAGAGTTTAAGCTGAAGCTTCTCTAATCTACCCTTTAGACTTGAGTTCAGTCCTGTTCCTTTTCTCTGCACCTTCCCCAGTGCTTGTACATGCTTTTTGTGAAATGCTCACCAGATTTAAACAGAATACCATAATGAGGAGAAATTTTATGTAAAGCTTTATCACATATTTCAGGACATCCCAAAGTGCATCACATCCAAGTTGCTTTGTCAAATGCAATGACAGTTGCTATGTGGCATAAATGAAGTTTGAACAATGCATTGCAAAGCCCCAGTACAAGCTCCAGAGTCTTGTACTCCACTGTTCCAGTTATACATCCCAGAATTCCTTTTCCTTTTTTAATTGTTTCGACCCATTGTCCAAATATTCAAAGTGATTAATCAATCATCATCCCAGGCTCTCTTTCGAAATCTCCCTATGCCAATTCAATCAAATTCATTGGCCCGGATTTTGCGGTCAGCGGGTAAGGAACAGCGCTCGCCGTTCACTATGCTGACCGCTGCCCACAAAGTTTTTGCAGGATTTTGAACCAATCAGATTGGAGAATCCTCACCGAGACATGCAGAGTCTAAACTGTTCCCATTGGCAGAAGGGTCAAGAATCAGAGGACACAGATTTAAGGTGATTAGCAAAAGAACCAAAGGCGACATAAGAGCGAGTGGTTAGGATCTGGAATGCACTGCCTGAAAGGGTGGTGGAGGCAGACTCAATCACTGCTTTCAAAAGGGAGTTGGATAAGTACCTGAAAGAAAAACATTTGCAGGGCTATGGGGAAAGGGCGGGCTGTGGGAGTAGCTGAGGTGTTCTTGCAGAGAGCCGGCACGGGCTCGACAGGCCGAATTGCTTTCTTCAATGCTGTAACCATTCTATGATTCTATGTAGAAGTTCAGACATGATCTTATTGAATGGCGGAGCAGGCTTGAGGGGCCGTTTGGCCTACTCCTGCTCCTATTTCTTATGTTATGTTGTTACCTATAGAGTTACCTTCTCCTTTAAAGTTGAAAAGCTAAATTTCATCGGATGTGCTGTTTGTTGCTGATTCTGAATTGAATTTGTTTTCTCCATTGCAAGCTACCACCTATAAAATGTAAAAAACCTTAAAGTTTGGATAATGGCAATCATTGCTGCCTGACAATCACAGTAAATGCCCTTGTGGGAGATGCAATTAATCAGGGGGAAAAATGTTTAAGGACATCAGAACATAAGAAACAGGAGCAGGAGTTGGTCATTCGGCCCTTTGAGCCTGCTCCACCATTCAATCAGATCATGGCTGATCTTCGACCTCAACTCCACCTTCCTGCACTATCCTCATAAACTGGGATAATCAAAAGAATGAGTACTGTTACAATAGAGATACATATTACCAATCTAATAGTAAATACTAGTCACTTGACCTTCGAAGTGTTCATCTAAAAAAATCAAGAACTTTAGGTTAACCTTTACTTAGCAAGCAATAAATTTGCAACAAACCTACTGTACAAAATTGAAAGTGTTTTAAAAAAGGGGAGATATTGCAAACTTTTTAAAACAATCAAGTTATGGTACTCATCATCACTGACAAAAACACTACAGGGGGCTTTAGGAAGAGAGATGACTATATTTTACAATATATATGCTTGTGTGAGCTGAATGGAATCAGATGGTCTTGCTCAATAATGCTGTGCTGGCTCCTTGGAGGAAATGCCACACCAAGTAATTCAATTATCTTGTCTTCAGACATAAAATGTCCAGAGGCAAAAATATGTCACAATAAGTTAGGAAAACATAATCACAGCTAATCCGATTTCAGAAAGGGATGCAGTCACAGCCTGTTCTGACATTCTGAAACTAAAGATGAAAGACAATCCTTTGGCAAAGATCATTTGTGATCACTGACATTTTGTGGAGGGTTTATGAACCTAAGCAAAAAAAAGGATTCTCCCTCAACATCTAAAATATTAATGAAAAAAATCAGAAAAGCAGTATCACACATTTTCAAAAGTACAGTAATGATTCAGAGGGAGGAAGGAATGTTGTACGTTACAATTCTCACATTACCGAAAGTATATTGAGTTTTTAGAGCATACAATGCAGATTCACTAGATGTTGCGTGATATGCGGAAATACAAATGTGAAGGAATACTTGAAAAATTGGGTCTTTCTTTATTAGAGCAACTAAGATTATGGGATAATACAACAGAAGTGGGATAATACAATAGAAGTGTTAAAAATATGAATGGATGGGACAGGGTAGATAGAAGCAGACTATTTCCAGTAATCAGGAGGCCAAGAATGGGCCACAGATACAAAATTACATGCAAGAGATTTAGGGCAAGAAAAACTTTAGAGAGAGTTGAGAGGCTATGTAATTCACTTCCAGGGCTGGGGGTTGATGCAAAAACTAGGTCAACATTCAAGATCAGACTGAATAGTTGGATGAAGGAAAAGGGGATGAAGGGATATGGGAACAGCGTGAGTAAATGGGATTAGAACTATTTGCTTAAGAGGAAGATAAACACTGAATGGTGTGTTTCTGTGTTGTAACTTATATGTAACCCTATTCTATATATGCCAAGTCTTTTTTTTGGCAGAAGACCGGTTTCCTAGCAGCTACATGAATATATGGGTGGCTTTCTCTGGTCAATTATATTGCAAAATATCTCTCGCAGTGAAGAATCCATAAATCACTCCTGCTGAAGTTCTTCATTTCCCTCGAATCAACTGGTAAGCTTTATCCTCCATCTAACGCATGGCATTAGCTGATCTTGTGAATGCTTCATTCTAACACCTGCCTCAAAAAACAGGGGAAAAAATGTTCAATTCCTCTTCCTTAGAACTCGCCTCCCTTCCTAATTCTGGAAGCTCCCTCAGATTAAGCCCGCTGGCGTGCAATATTGGTGTACTGTTCAACTCTGAGCTGAGCTGCAAACTCTGCGTCTTTGATACCAACAAAACTGCCTACTTCTACCTCCACACCATCACGCACCGTTTTCTCCTACCTTACCCCTAACTCCTCCTGAAATGCTTATCCATGCCTTTGTCACCGCTAAACTCAATTACACCAAAGGTATCCTTGCTGGCTTCCTAAGTGCTACTCTTCACAAACTGCAACTTGCCCAAAACTCAGTTGGCAACAAACATCTTCATGGTTATGCCACTCCTTACCTCCACAATGTTATGCGGCATTACGTTGACACTAATCTTCCAATTCTAGTCCCTTTTGCTTTGGAGATGGAGGACTGGTGTATATCTCCTACCCCTCACTTCACTTTTGGCTGCAGAGCTTTCAACCATTTCAGCCCATCGCTCAAAGATTTCACGTAAGCCACCTTTCGTCATGATACTTCTCCGCCTTCCTTTAAAAGCCTGCTCAAAATCTCTCTCTTCAATCTTGCTTACAGCCACCACCTTTAATTCCTTCCTCCATTTCTCAGTCTTTCGTGATTTACCATCTTTGTGATGCATTTTGAAAGTTCTATTACTTTAAAGGTGCTATATAAGAAAGTAAGAACATAAGAAATAGGAGCAGGAGTAGGCCATTTGGCCCTTCGAACCCGCTCTGCCATTCAATAAGATCATGGCTGATCTTCTACCTCAACTACACCTTCCCACACTATCCCCATATCCCTTGATTCCCTTAATATCCAAAAACCTATTGATCTCTGCCTTGAATAAGAGTAAGTTGTTGTCATCAATCACAGATAAGGCCACTTCCTTGTATCTCTTGCCACCCACATCCCCAGCCCCTTCCAACTCCATTTCCTTCCGCGCTTGCCCTAGAAAAACTCTTCTGCACCTGTCCTGGAATAAAAACTCCCTCAAGTCACTTACTGCCAAAGCCTTTGGCCTTCATTTGGCCGTAACACTTTTGCCGTTGCCGATTTGCTCAACCACTCCTAAACCTGCACTTTTAATGCCCTTGTCCCCTGTAAAACCTTTACTCTCTGTCATCTCTGTTGATCCCCCACCGTGTTCACACCATCAAGTGGAAGGGGCGGAGACTTGCCCACCAAGTCAAACATTCTCACCACCCCCAACAAAGGCTCTCCCCCTAGCCTTGAACCCATGTTCTTGAACCCATGTCTTTCTCTAGTTTCTCTCCTATCTTGCTTCATGCCCTTTCTGAGCTCATCTTGGCCATAAAACTAATTCCTGTTCCCTTCACGCCATTTCCACTGAAGTGATAACAACCCAATATCCCTTCCTGGCCCCAATGCTAGCTGGCATTCTAAATGGTTCCTTCAGTGACGCCAATTAGGGACCAAAAAGGAGATCTTCTTGTGAAGGCAGAGGGCATGGCTGAGGTAATAAATGAATAATTTGCATCTGATTTCACCAGAGAAGAGGATGCTGCCAATGTAGCAATAAAGGATAGAATAAAAATAGATGAAGAGGAGGTACTTAAAAGGTTGGCAGTCCTCAAAGTAAAAGAGTCACCCAAGTCCAGATGGGATGCAGCCAAGGTTAATAAGGAAAGCAAGGGTGCTATCAAGCGGCACTTACTCACCAATAACCTGCTCACCGATGCTCAGTTTGCGTTCTGCCAGGACTACTCGGCTCCAGATCTCATTACAGCCTTGGTCCAAGCATGGATAAGAGCTGAATTCCAGAGGTGAGGCGAGAGCAACTGCCCTTGACATCAAGGCAGCATTTGACAAAGTGCAGCATCAAGGAGCCCTAGTAAAATTGAAGTCAATGCCCATCCTTAATTGCCCTTGAGAAGGTGGTAGTGAGCCACCTTCTTGAACCGCTGCAGTCTGTGTGGTGAAGGTACTCCCACAGTGCTGTTAGGTTGGGAGTGGCAGGATTTTGACCCAGTGACTATGAAGGATTGGCGATATACTTCTAGGTCAGGATGGTGTGTGTGACTTGGTGTTCCCAAGAGCCTGTTGCCCTCGTCCTTCTCGGTGGAAGAGGTTGCGGGTTTGGGAGGTGCCGCCGAAGAAGCCTTGGCGAGTTGCTGCAGTGCATCTTGTAGATGGTACACACTGCAGCCACGGTATGCCGGTGGTGGAGGGAGTGAATGTTTAAGGTGGTGGATGGGGTGCCAATCAAGCAGGCTGCTTTGTCCTGGATGGTGTCGAGCTTCTTGAGTGTTGTTGGAGCTGCACTCATCCAGGCAAGTGGAGAGTATTCCATCACACTCCTTACTTGTGCCTTGTAGATGGTAGAAAGGCTTTGGGGAGTCAGAAGGTGAGACACTTGCCACAGAACACCTAGCCTCTGACCTGCTCTTGTTGCCACAGTATTTATGTGGCTAGTCCAGTAAAGTTTCTGGTCAATGGTGACCCCCAGGATGTTGATAGTGGGGGATTCGGCGATGGTAATACCGTTGAATGTCAAGGGGCGGTAGTTAGACTCTCGCTTGTTGGAGATAGTCATTGCCTGGCACTTCTGTGGTGCGAATGTTACCTGCCACTTACCAGCCCAAGCCTGAATGTCGTCCAGGTCTTGTTGCATGCGGGCATGGACTGCTTCATTTTCTGAGGAGTTGTGAATGGCACTGAACACTGTGCAGTCATCAGCAAACATCCCCATTTCTGACCTTATGTTGGAGGGAAGGTCATTGATGAAGCAGCTGAAGATGGTTGGGCCTAGGACACTGCCCTGAAGAACTCCTGCAGTGATGTCCTGGGGCTGTGATGATTGACCTTCAACCACCACAACCATCTTCCTTTGTGCTAGGTATGATTCCAGTCAGTGGAGAGTTTTCCTCCCAATTCCCATTGACTTCAGTTTTACAAGGGCTCCTTGATGCCAACCTTAACCCAATATCTGATGCAAACCTATTGGGGAATGACAAACACATCATATGTTATTTTGCTCAGAGCAAGGCGAGGGCACCTTCTTCACAAACAAACAGCTTTCCTGATGGCTGGATGGGTAAATGCACTGCCCAGAGTGGCACTGAGTCATACAGATCACCAAGGTCACAAATTCCATACCTGGTCTGTTCTAAGTTAGCTAAGACAGTAGTTGTGGCACTGCCATAACTGTGATATTTATATTACTTCATTCAAATTACTGGATATTTCAAATTTATTTTCACACAAAAACAACAAAATCATCAGGAATAGATTGCAGTTCTTAGTTCCTTTTATTTTAAGTGTTTATGGCAACAGTTGCTCTTGACCATAGATGCCAAATGTTATGGGTTACTCAGTAGCACTCTCGACTGTGTCAGAAGATCATGGGTCGAGGACTCGTTTGCCCTCTGTGGTGGGCATACAAGGACCCATGGCACTATTCGAAGAGCATGGCAGTTCTCAGGGTGTCCTGGCCAATATTTATCCCTTAACCAGCATCATTAAAAACAGATTTTCTAGTTCTTTATCTCATTGCTATGCACAAATTGACTAACTACATTCATTGGCCGTGAAGTACTTTGGGATGTCCTGAGGTCATAAAAGGCACTATATAAATACAAGTTCTTTCTTTTAACGTCATCAATTATAATATAATTCCAGGGACTGCAAATATCCCAAACGCCAAAAAGCATAAAACATACAATTCTAAGAGAGGCAACTCTTTTTTTCTACCATTTGGAGGAGATTTTAGTTTATAGTGTTAAATAATTTTCAACTGAAGAGAAACAGAAGCATAGTGCCCAATATATGAGACAACAAAGCTAAGGCTGTCAATATCCACATTGTCAAATATACCTGTTTATTTTAGTAAAAAGAAAACATAATTTGTGTCTGGTATTTAAATGGTTTTCACTGCCAATAGCAGCTACCTAGTAAACCGTCTGGTCTCCGTTTATAGGTGGGGTGTAAAATAACAGCTAGCAACAGGGAATTTGCTCTTCCAGTTGAAGGAAGATGCAGGATGAAGTGTAGATTTAAGATGACAGAACTGGCAAGCAGCAATGACTGCAAAGAATTGCCATGTACTTGAAAAGGGCTTTCTGTACTCTGAGAATCACAGCTAAAGTGGAATTTGCTCTGGCATGGTTAACAAGTTAAATGGGAAAAATTACTTCATACTTAAAATATTCCAAGGCTATGCTCTATAATGTGCGTCATTAAAAGCTAATATTTTGCAAGTAAAATAATAGACAATAATATGATACTTTCACAGATATAAGTTGTGTATAGGGCTGGCTGAGGTGAACCCCTCGCTGCACAGAACAGTCATGTCTTTTGTTTTCTGCAAAGTTAGAGATAAGACGAACCCACTCTTCCCATTTCATGGGTGAATTTAGCCAATTCTCATCTATGTTGCCCATCTAACTGAATCAGAAGTTCATAAAATCAATCCTTTTTTTTATAAAAAACTTGACATTGATAGGATAATGAATCACAACTCAATTTGGTTTCCCGAAGATCATGTATGATTTTGAACTCAAAGCTGGAACCTGATTAACTCCGGATTCAGTTCCATTCCCAGCACCCAAGTTTTATTTTTTAAATTCTCTTCCAACCCAATACCACCCCTCCCAACGAGTTGCTACCCAGCCAAGAGATCATACAAGCTGTTCTTCACTGGTCACTAGAAGTTGGGTAAGACTTAACTGGGGTGACACTCCAATTTTAATTCTCTACCTGTGGAATCAACCCTCCATTCAGCATTCCCACACGATTACACATCTACATCATCATGGTGGGGTGCGGGCATTCAGTGGAAGGTGCAAGCAGAACCTGAGATTGCAATTACACAACAGTACCATGCACTTCACACTTGCATCAAGCAATTCTTACCAATGCAAAGATTATAGTTAAGATACCAAATTGGTTGAGGAGAGTGCAAATTAATGTACAATGAAGGCCTGCACTGTTTTGAGTTCATCAAATCCAAAGTGTTAGGCTAATGTTATTAAAAAAACCTCTTATTTACCAAACACTACATGATATAATTTAGTGGGTATTTATTAGGTTCTTTACATAGGTTGTCATCGTCACCCAGCTCCCACGATATCGGAATCCTCCAGTCCGGTTTCTGGCATGTCCACAGCATTGGACCACTCTGGACAAAGTCAGCAACATCTTCTGTGGCTACAATTTAACATGTTATCCCTTCTTGTACTCCTGACTTCTCTATAACATTCAACACCATCGGCCATTCCACCCTTTTCCACAACCTCTCTTTCATAGTTTTCTCTGTGGGATTACCCTCACCTAGTTCCACTGCAGCTAGTACATCTCCAACAATGGCTACCTTTCCCACTGCCACATGATCATCTTCAGAGTACCTCAAGGCTCTATCCTTGCCACACTCTTAATTTACAGGTCACCTTTCGGTGACATTATCCATACATGGAGATCTGTTTCTACACCATTGACTCCAGGACCATCTCTGTGCCATCTCATTGTTTGTCCAAACAGCAATACAGAACTTCCTCCAATTCAACACCGGAAAACCAAAGTCACCTTACTCTGTTCCTGTCAAAAGCTTTGTACCATCTCCATCCACGCCCATAGTTACTTCTTTACTTACGCCCACAGTTAGTTACTTACGCCCACAGTTCAGTCCGTAAGCATGGCCCTGAGCTTCCGGTCGCCTGTCACTTTAATTCTCCGCTCCACTCCCACTCTGACCTCTCTGTCCTCTGCCTCTTACACGGTTCCAACGAAGCTCAACATCAGCTCGAGGAACAGCATCTCATCTTTCGATTAGGCACTTTATTGCCTTCTGGACTCAATATAGAGTTCAATAATTTCAGACCATAACCTCTGTCCCTATTTTTTTTTCACATGGCAGCTGTTGATGATTCTGCCATTGCCACTTACACTTCATCCAGACTCAACTTTTGTTTCTTAACGTCCCATTACCATCTCCCTTTGCCTTGCACCATCATCCCTTTTTACTTTTAATCTCATAGAAACATAGAAGATAGGAGCAGGAGTAGGCCATTCGGCCCCCCCTAGCCTGTTCCGCCATTTAATGAGATCATGGCTGATCATCCAAATTCAGTACCCTGTCCCTGCTTTCTCCCCATATCCCTTGATCCCTTTAGCCTCAAGAAATATATCTAACTCCTTCTTGAATATATTTAATGAATTGGCCTCAACTGCCTTCTGTGGTAGAGAATTCCACAGGTTCACCACTCTCTGGGTGAAGAAATTCCTCCTCATCTCTGTCCTAAATGGCTTACCCCTTATCCTTAGGACTGTGACCCCTGGTTCTGGACTCCCCCGCCATCGGGAACATCCTTCCTGCATCTAGTCTGTCTAGTCCTGTTAGAATTTTATAAGTTTCAATGAGATACCCTCTCATGCTTCTAAACTCTATCGAATATAAGCCTAATCGACCCAATTTCTCCTCATACGTCATTCCTGCCATCCCAGGTATCAGTCTGGTGAATCTTTGCTGCACTCCCTCCATGGCAAGAACATCCTTCCTCAGATAAGGTGACCAAAACTGCACACAATACTCAAGGTGTGGTCTCACCAAGGCCCTGTACAACTGCAGCAAGACATACTTGCTCCTGTACTCGAATCTTCTCGCTATGAAGGCCAACATACCATTTGCCTTCTTAACCGCCTGCTGCACCTGCATGCTTACCTTCAGCGACTGGTGCACAAGGACACCCAGGTCTCGTTGCACTTCCCCTTTTCCCAATCTATTGCCGTTCAGATAATAATCTGTCTTCCTGTTTTTGCCACCGAAGTGGATAACCTCGTATTTATCCACATTATACTGCATTTGCCATGCATCTGCCCAATCACCCAACCTGTCCAAATCATACTGGAGTTTCTCTGCATCCTCCTCACAGCACACACGCCCACCCAGCTTTGTGTCGTCTGCAAACTTGGCGATATTACATCTAGTTCCCTCGTCTAGATCATTTATATATATTGTGAATAGCTGGGGTCCTAGCACCGATCCCTGCGGTACCCCACTAGTCACTGCCTGCCACTTGGAAAAAGACCCGTTTATTCCAACTCTTTGCTTCCTGTCTGCCAACCAGTTCTCTATCCAAGTCAGTACCTTACCCCCAATCCCATGTGCTTTAACTTTGCACGCTAATCTCTTATGCGGGACCTTATCGAAAGCCTTCTGAAAGTCCAAATACACCACATCCACTGGTTCTCCCTTATCTATTCTACCAGTTACATCCTCAAAAAATTCCAGTAGATTAGTCAAGCATGATTTACCTTTTGTAAATCCATGTCGACTTTGTCCGATCCTGTCACTGTTTTCCAAGTGCTCTGCTATTACATCTTTTATAATGGACTCTAGCATTTTGACCACTACCGATGTCAGGCTTACCGGTCTATAATTCCCCGTTTTCTCTCTCCCATCTTTTTTAAATAGTGGGGTTACATTAGCTACACTCCAATCCATGGGAACTGTTCCAGAGTCGATAGAATTTTGGAAGATGACCAGCAATGCATCAACTATTTCTAGGGCCACTTCCTTAAGTACCCTAGGATGTAGATTATTAGGCTCTGGGGATTTATCGGCCTTCAATCCCATCAATTTCCCTAACACCATTTCCCTACAAATACTGATTTCATTCAGTTCTTCCCTCTCATTAGACCCTATGTTCCCCGACATCTCTGGGAGGTTATTTGTGTCCTCCTTTGTGAAGACAGAACCAAAGTATGTATTTAATTGGTCTGCCATTTCTTTGTTCCCCATTATAAATTCCCCTGATTCTGACTGCAAGGGACCTACGCTTGACTTCACCAATCTTTTTCTCTTCACATATCTATAGAAGCTTTTACAGCCAGTTTTTATGTTCCCTGCAAGCTTACTCTCATCATTGAGCACTGCCGTCAGAGGAAATTTGCAGGCAGCCTACAAGATATCCACGCTGTTACACCAGAAGCTTTAGCCTGGATATCCAACTTAGATATTGACATTTGATTTGCTTTGCTACTATCATATGAAAGACGACGACTGTTAATATGTTATTCATCAGTCACCTGTGAGTTACTAAAGTTTTTTGAGTGAATTCTTGCTTGCCAGTTCACCCCAAATATTCCAATTTTAGCAGCACGTGCTATTTCTGTGATCGCTCAGTTGTACAGTTGATTTATTCAATAGAGCGTTGGAGAACACTGGCTCCTCGTCCGTCCAGTACATCAATTTCAAAATCCTCGTCCTCATCTTCAAAGCCCTACATGGCCTTGCCCTCTGCTTACCTTTGCTGTCTCCTCCAAGCCTTTTCCCCTGCTCACTCACTCCTATCTGCCAAGTCTGGTACTTCACAGATTTTATTTCTGATTGTATACAGCACACGATGTCTACTGATGTTAGTTGAGGAAGTACAGAGAGACAGTGCTGTGGAAGGTTCTTTGGACCACGTAATTGTGTACATGCGGATAGAAGGTTCATTTAAAGGGGCAGCGCATGCGCTTTCCTAATTTTATTTTGAATGAAAACCTGGAAATCTTCCTGACTGCAGTGGCATTTTATGGTTAGTGTCTGCCTCCTGTTTGCTTTGATTGCAGATTCTCCTCCTTATCTATTTATACAGAAAAGTTATGGAACATGCAGCAGACAATGATGTTGTTAGGGCCTGGAAAGGGGGGTGGGGGAAGTTGGGGGGGTCTTGTTTTAAAAGAGACAGCCTCTGATCTGTTGAGAGACCTTAAGTGCTGCGTCACGGTACCAATACCATGTCAAATAATGATTGTGGTGGGTTACGTGTTTTGTTGCATCAGCACTCTCTTTTGTCGATAGTTGCCTCAAGGATGTAATGTTAGGGCTGAAGAGGGAAGTCTTAGTTGCCATGGAGTCAGCATTCCTGTCTCCCTTCGCCAGCAAATAAACCCATTCAGTGCTTCCTGGGAAGAGGGCATTGACCTGCATGATACACTGTCATATTAGTGGGACAGGAAACCATTCTGTTCATATAGGCCATTGTATTGTGGTTTGGGGCTGAGTGCCATCAATCACCAACTATACTTTGATAAATCCGGTAGAAATGGGCATGACCTGTTATGCTACTGCTGCTGGTCAGCAGGAAAAGAAATGTTCATGATGAGCCTCCTCCACAAAGCATCAGTCACTTGTTTGAAGCATCAATGGATAGCCACTAATGTCTTCAGAGTCTGGAAGGAGCTTGAGGCATATAAATTGAGGGCCACATTATCTTGACAGCCACAGTGGGATTGTCAACCCCATGTTTTAGATGGTCTGGTGTATTCCTAAAGCAGATTACATCTCTTCCACTGTTTCCTTACTAAACTTAAGCCTATGATGGCAGTACTCTTCGCCCAATGCCAGGGAGCTGTATTCCGGCCTGTCGGTACGACAAATAGGATCTAAAGAGTACTTGTTTGGTGTCAGCCGACAATGCTCCGCTTTCTGCATAAAATTTGTGCAACTGCTGCAGCTCTTTTCTCAATCCCAACAAGTGAGAAGCTGCCTTAGCTGGGTAAAATTAGTACACTGCATGTGTTGTGCATGAAAATTGGAATTTTGTGGATTTCCCCCCTTAACAAGTGATAATCTAATGAATTTACAAGCATACAAAGGCGACCACACAGTATGGGCACCACAAGCTCAAGACAACACAGCAATTTCCTGAACACAGCAGCTGAGAAGGGAAATAAATGATAGATTCCCCAAACTGGTGGCCAGTAATGCCAATGTTATTCTTTACAAAGGCAGCAATTTCTAGGCTATGATATCAGAGTGGTTTATTTTGGGTAAGCCAGCTGCTCAGTATATGCAGCTTACAAAATATAACCGATAATTAAATATTCCAACAATAGGTTTTAATTGAGTTTTCACTTAGGATTTCTCTAATTTTGGGTAGATTAACATACAGATGTAGTGAAAGACTAGAGTGATAGATGTAGTAATGCCATATAGAGCACCAAATATTGGTGATAAAATTAAAAGAACCCTTGCCAAAAAGTTTTAACTGAAACATACAAAAATAGATCATAACAGCTACTATAACTGTCTTATGTACTGTAAAAGATGTAGTATGTGGCACTAAAAACTGCAATAATGCTAAAGCCCAATTCATTTCTCATGTTTCATTTTTATTACCCAAGAACCGTGTGTGCATGACTGTATGGGGCAGCATACCTTTCAATACGGTTGATATGCATAAGCAGCAGCATAGAGTGTGCCACTTGAACTGGTCCACCAAAGGTACTAGGAGCTTTTTATTGAAATATTTCTCAGATGCCCCAAAAGGTACAATTACAAGATATATACTTCCCCTTAAATAAACTGGATATGCACCATTCCTTTATGCTGTAATTATTTCTTGAAAGCCAAATGTCACAATGAAAAGGCCAGCTGAAATGTGTCTAATCTGCTCTTAATTTGAAGTTGATCGATTTGAATTAAATGCTAATTTTAATTTTTTAGCACGAAATTCCTACTATGTTGCAATATACATTGCTTCATTCAAATTATTGGATAATTTGAATTTTTAGTGCAGAAAATGACCTTGAATTATTAATAGACTGTATATAAAATAAAAGTGGTCTGTATTTTGTTTTGTGATGTACCATTTTTCCTCCTCCCTGAAAAAAACATTTTTAGCATGAGCATTTGTTGGGGGGTGGGAAGAAAATCGTAACTTAATGGAATTATTTGTGCAATTTGCTTCCTCGTTTATTTAACACCATTTCTTCACGCAATTTTTTTTTCGGCTTATTTTTCAGCCTATCCCTCCACTCCTGAAGGAGTTTGCGCATTGCTGGAGTAACACTTCAGGGGGAACTGCATGCACTCCAGTACTTTGCCCATGTAGCCATTACTGATTTGACAGTCGTGACAGTGTGCTATTTAACCATCATATCCTCACCCAACATCCACAAAGGGAGGAAGAAAAGAGCTCGCAGTTAGTTTGTGCCTTTCACGCTCTCAAGACATCCCAAAGCGCTTCACAGCCAATGAAGTACTTCTGAAATGTAATGACCATTGTAATGTAGAAAAATGCGACGACAGCCAATTTGCACTTATCAAAATTGCCGAGTGGAGTTTGTTTTTTCCCCCCCTCCAGTTTGATAAGGAGGCCTTTTTGGGGTTGGGGGCGGGGCAGATTGTGTAATGGAACTTTCGCCCATCTAATATTGTTGCTCCGACCCCGTCCGAAAAAATGGCATCAGGCCATTTTGCATATGGTGGGCGGGCACAACACTACTTCCACTGCAACTGGGGCTCCCCCTAAGCTGATGGGGTGGGGTGGGTCGGGGAGGAATTTTTAAAACCTTACCAAACCAGAAAAAGAGCATAAACTCCAACTGCCAATATTATACAGAATGGGGTAAATTTTACAAGTTCGTGCTCCAGCACATAGCGTCACTGTCGGGACGCATATTATCAATTCAGAAGTGAGTAGCAGCACCTCGTCACATAAGAACATAAGATGTAGGAGCAGGAGTAGGCCATTTGGCCCCTCGAGCCTGCTCCACCATTCAATAAGATCATGGCTGATCTGATCTTGGCCTCAACTCCACTTCCCTGCTCACACCCCATAACCCATCACTCCCCTATTGTTCAAAAATCTGTCTATCTCCACCTTAAATATATTCAATGACCCAGCCTCCACAGCTCTCAGGGGGAGAAAATTCCAAACATTCACGACCCTCAGAAGAAATTCCTCCTCATTTCCGTTTTAAATGGGTGCCCCCTTATTCTGAAATTATGCCCCCTAGTTCTAGATTTCCCCACGAGGGGAAACATCCTCTCTGTATCTACCTTGTCGAGCCCCCTCAGTATCTTATGTTTCAATAAGATCACATCTCATTCTCCTAAATGCCAATGAGTATAGGCCCAACCTGCTCAACCTTTCTTCATAAGTCAACCCCCTCATCAAGAATCAACCGTGTGAATCATCTCTGAACTGCCTCCAGTGCAAGTATATCCTTCCGTAAATAATGGAAAACTGTATGTAGTACTCAAGGTGTGGTCTTACCAATACCCTGTACAGTTGTAGCAGGACTTCCCTGCTTTTATATTCCAACCCCCTTGCAATAAAGGCCAACATTTTGATTACTTGCTGTACCTGCATGCTAACTTTTTGTGTTGTATGCACAAGGACCCCCCCAGGTCCCTCTGAACTGTAGCATTTTGTAATCTCTCTCCATTTAAATAATAATTAGCTTTTTTATTTTTCATCCCAAAGTAGATAACCTCGCACTTTCCCACATTATACTCCATCTGCCAAATGTTTGCCCACACACTTAGCCTGTCTATATCCCTTTGCAGATTCTTTGAGTCCTCTGCACAACTTGCTTTCCCACCCATCTTTGTATCATCTGCAAACTTGGCTACATTACACTCGGTCCCTTCATCCAAGTCATTAATGTAGATTGTAAATAGTTGAGGTCCCAGCACCGATCCCTGCGGCACTCCACTAGTTACCACAGAGACACAGAGACACAGAGACACAGAGACACAGAGACACAGAGACACAGAGACACAGAGACACAGAGACACAGAGACACAGAGACACAGAGACACAGAGACACAGAGACACAGAGACACAGAGACACAGAGACACAGAGACACAGAGACACAGAGACACACAGAGACACACAGAGACACACAGAGACACACAGAGACACACAGAGACACACAGAGACACACAGAGACACACAGAGACACACAGAGACACACAGACACACACACACGGTCAGAGGGAGGGAGTGCGAGACAGGGTCAGAGGGAGAGAGAGAGAGAAAGAGGGAGAGAGAGAGAAACAGGGAGAGAGCGCGAGGACGCAAGAGAGCCACGGGTGAGGGTCCAGGCACGTTCAGTCAGTTCCCGGGGACTGAGCGGTGGCCGCACTTTGGAACACAGGTGGAGGCGCAGCACATGTACACTGGCCGCTGTAAGGAGGCTAAAGCAAACAATTTGAGGCCCGTGGTGAAAATTTTTAAATTGTAAAAATGTTTAAAGCCGGAAAAAAATACAGAAGAGTGATTATGAATGTCGCACGGTAAGTTCCAGTTAAATTTTGCCAGGTGTCCCCTTTTTGAAAGAGTTTATCAGGGTTATTTAAATGATGTTATGAGAGAGGGGGGAAAGTTTGTGCCCTCATTTGTACCCCAGAGTCTGTGAAAGACAGAGGGAACAGCAGCAGAAAAAGAGGAAACAACTTCTCCAAAACTGATCCCAACTCATCGCCAAGGCTGGGGATAGATAACCTCACCACCTTCTTAGGAAGTTTAACCACTTTATTCACTTATTTGAGCTTTGATTGGAATTAGAGTTTCTTTTATTATTTTTTTGTTGTATGTTTAAATACAGCATTGAAGAGGGAAAGAGAAACTTCGAGCAACTTCTTCTGTCAAAGTTGCAATGAGACTTGAAAGAATTTAAAGATTTTTAATGGACTTTCACAAAAAATGTGTTACGCACTTTTTTTCCCCCCTAAGTTGCAAATATGATTTTGGAAGGAACAAGCAGAAATCAATTTTCCCCTCATTTAAACAAGTTTCAACCAGGTCTTGAAGTCCAAATGCTTTTAAAGAGGCTCTAAATTGCTTAAAACGTTTTAAAATTGAAATTTCTCAATATTTGATTTTGAACAATCGACTGAAGTGAGTAGCTTTACACAGGAGGGGGAGGATTTGTAGGAGGTACGTATTCTATTTTTAAAAAGTCAATAAAAAGTATTAAGACGTTTAGGAAGAGAACCAAAAAACAGGAAAAGCACAAACCATTTTATTTTGTCTGTCATTCTATAGTCCGAACAAGTCTCAGGAATAATGTAAATATAGATTTCCTCTTAAATGTTTAGTGGAGATTTAATAGAACAAAGAGTTATGATGTATAAAAATTGCAGGAAGCTACTTTAGAAGAAACCACTATTTGTTTATTCAAAAAGACACAGGAAATACTTCAATTAAACTGATAATGTACAATTTCGATTTGGTATAAATGTTTGAAATAGGAGATTAAAAATTGAGTACACAATGAAGTTTGTTTCCCGCTATTTAATTGCAAAGTACCTAAAATAATTCAACACTTCATGATCAGAGCAGGGATTAATATTGTGGAGAATGTTTGAAAGAAAAACCATTAGAAGCAAAATTTGTAAATTAACATCTTTACGTCAACATATTCGTAAACATTTCCAAGTCAGTCTGATTGGTTCGCCTGTCCAGGAAGAAAGATGAATGTTTATTTCTATTAAATCATAGCTTTTCAGCAAAGTTGAAGCCCATGGAATAAAAGGGACAGTGGCAGCATGGATATGAAATTGGCTAAGTGACATGGAAGAGAGTTGTGGTGAACGGTTGTTTTTCGGACTGGAGGAAGGTATACAGTGGTGTTCCTTAGGGGTCGGTACTAGGACCACTGCTTCTCTCGATATATGTCATGATAGCCAAGTTCCGCACTCATGAGGATGGCCTCAATCGCGATATCGGGTTCATGTCACGATACAGAACGTGACTTGACATCATGGCCGGTCTTCCCAAGTGTTTTTTTTTTTTAAAAAGACTAACACAAGAACCTACACAAATTGACAGGATATGCAGCCAGCAGGTGGTTTGACACGTTGGACCCCCTGGGACACATCTCATTGTCTTG
The DNA here is from genome assembly GCA_030390025.1 of Squalus acanthias. Lineage (NCBI taxonomy): Eukaryota > Metazoa > Chordata > Chondrichthyes > Squaliformes > Squalidae > Squalus > Squalus acanthias. The sequence goes on along the minus strand of CM059435.1, from coordinate 80,631,633 downwards.
GCTGTGCTCTTTGATGTAGGGAAAGATTTGAATATATTTTGTCTGTGTTTAAATTGTGAATTCTGGGAGATTCTCTCACTGCTAACTTACCTGACGAAGGAGCGAACTGCTTCGAAAGCTTGTCAAATTTAATAAATCTGTTGGACTATAACCTGGTGTTGTGCGACTTCTCATTTCTCTCGATATATATTGACTTGGATGTGGGTGTACAGGGCACAATTTCAAAACTTGCAAATGACACAAAACTTGGAAGTATAGTGAGGAGGATAGTGATAGACTTCAAGAGGACATAGACAAGCTGGTAGAATGGGCAGACACGTGGCAGATGAAATTTAACGCAGAAAAGTGCGAAGTGATACATTTTAGTAGAAAGAATCGAGAGGAAATATAAACTAAAGGGTACAATCCTAAAGGGGGTGCATGGACAGAGAGACCTAGGGGTATGTGTGCACAAATCATTGAAAGTGGCAAGGCAGGTTGAGAAAGCAGTTAAAAAAGCTTACAGGATCCTGGGCTTCATGAATAGAGGTATAGAGTACAAAAGTGTGAAAATTATGATGAACCTGTATAAAACACTGGTGCGGCCTCAACTGGAGTAGTGTGTCCAATTCTGGGCACTGCACTTTAAGAAGGATGTGAAGGTCTTAGAAAGGGTGCAAAAAAGATTTACGAGAATGATTCCAGGGATGAGGGACTTCAGTTGCGTGGATAGGCTGGAGAAGCTGGGATTGTTCTCCTTAGAGCAGAGAAGATTGAGAGGAGATTTGATAGAGGTGTTCAAAATCATGAGGGGTCTGGACAGAGTAGATAGAAAGAAACTGTTCCCATTGGCAGAAGGATCGAGAACCAGAGGACACAGATTTAAGGTGACTGGCAGAAGAACCAAAAGCTACATGAGGTTTTACTCAGCGAGTGGTTAGGATCTGGAATGCACTGCCTGTAAGGGTGGTGGAGGCAAACTCAATCACGGCTTTCAAAAGAGAGTTGGATAAGTACCTGAAGGAAAAAAATTTGCAGGGCTACCAGGGATAGGGCAGGGGAGTGGACTAGCTGAAGTGCTCTTGCAGAGAGCCGGCACGGGCTCGACGGGCCGAATGGCCTCCTTCCTTGCTGCAACCATTCTACGATTCCTGCTTTTTGTTTTTAATTCAGTGACGCAAATTGTGTATGTGTTTTTCTGCACTTGTGAATAAGTGCTGCATTTCTGACATGTTACATGGGGTGTGTGTTGGTTCAAAAAGACAATGTTTATTAATGGAAGTGATTGAAGTTGGAAATACGGATACCCATTTTTGTTCAATTCTTTTTAATACTGTGAACTAAAGAACTACAGCACTTTATATTTGTTGGTTGTCTGGTTGCATTGTAATTAATATTCTAATTACATTTCTGGACGTACAGCACGTCAGCGCCATAGGAAAGCCGCTGCTCCTGCTGCTTGTGCAGCCACTGCTATAGTGACATGAGGGATGGGCTAATACGTTGAAAACTTTAAAATTAATACAAATTACATGAATAGATATGCCTCTTTCAGCTCACCTTGGGCTTTTGGATTGTTTGTCGATGCATAACTGTGTAACTGAGTGACGTTTCTGAAGTGTTAATGCATCATTATGTAGTTCTTTTATATCCCAGGCAGTCATTTCTGTCGAATAATTGTTTTTTTTAAATAGAGTTTGTACATGACGAACTAAAAGCTTTTAATTAATTCTACCGTAAACAAACTTGCAGAATGGGCATATAAATGACAAATGAATTCCATTACAGGTAAGTGCGAGGTGGTGCATTTTGGTAGGAGGAATAAGGAGGCTACCTACTGCTTAGAAAATAAGAGTCTAAATGGGGTAGAGGTGCAAACTGATCTAGGGGTATAGATTCACAAATCATTCGAAGTAGCAACGCAGGTTAAAAAAGACAGAAAAGTGCAAATAAAGCACTGGGGTTCATATCTAGAGGAATGGAATTCAAAAGCAGAGAAGTTATGTTAAACTTGAAAAGAACCGTGTCTGATTGTCTCATGATTTAAGACGGTGGGGTGGCAATATTGCATTACTGTATATATGCATTCACTACTCCAGTGGAAATAGTCCCAGTATCTCAAGTCTCTCCTCTTAACTACAGTTTCTTATCCTGGTAACTATACTATGTACGGTTTCCTGGCTTTAATGTTCTGTCTATAATGGAGTGTCCAAATCTGCATACGGTATTTTAACTGTGGCCTAATGTTTTGTATCAATTCATTGTTACTTCTTTACTCTTATGTCCCAACTTATAAATCCCAACATGTCATTAGCTTTTTCTAATGGCTTTACTTACCTGCAATCTTATTTTCAGGGAACAATGCATTTGAACATTTAGATCCACATCCTTCAGTGTCTTACCATTACGTGCAAACTCCTATTTCTTGTTTTCTTCTCCCAAAATGTATTACCTCACATTTATCTGCATTAAATTGCATCGGTTATCTGTCTGCATATTTCACTAACTTATGTCTTCCTAAAGAGTTCCTTGTGGTTTGCTAAACCAACTACTTTTGTCTCGTCAGCAAATTTCAAAATGCTGTCCCTATACCCAAGTCCAAAACATCCACATGTAGAGCTAAAAGTGGACACAACACTGACCTCTGGATACACCACTTCCAACCTTCACCAGTTTGAACACACATTTACCCTAAACTTTGTTTCCTGTCCATGAACTAACTTCCCATCCATGTCGCCACATTTCCACTTATAGCATTTGCCTCAATTTTACTAACAAACCTCTGTAAGACGCCTTATCAAATGCCTTCTGAAAATTCACATACACCACATTTACTGCATTCTTTCCATCATTCAATTTTTCACGTAAAAATAACCTTAAAAAAAACACTTCAATGTCAAACATAGCTTGCCTTTAATAAATGTGTGTTGGCTGTCCTTGATTAACCAACACTTACTAATTTTATCTCGAATTATGGAGTTTGCAGCAACTTACATTAGACTAACTGCTCTACAGGTTACTTCTTGAACAAAGGTGTTACATTGTCTATTCTTCAGATTCACAGGGCAACTTGCATATTTAAGATTGAAAAATTGTGGCCAGACTTTTGATTTCACCTCTGCCTTCTTTCAACAGCCGATGGTGCATGTCATCAGGGCCTGGTGACTTATCAGAGTTCTGCTAATTTTTCTGAACTAATTCATTTCGACAGGTAGTTCAGTTAATTGTTCCATCTCATCCTCCAGTACATCTACACTCTTGACTCCATATTCATTTGCAAAAATTGACGTAAAGTATTTTTTTAATTTGTTCATGGGATGTGGGCGTCGCTGGCAAAGCCAGCATTTACTGCCCATCCCTTGTTGCCCTCCAGAAGGTGGTGGTTTCACCTTGAACCGCTGCAGTCAGTGTGGTGAAGGTACACCCACAGTGCTGTTAGGGAGGGAGTTCCAGGATTTTGACCCAGCTTAATATCCCTGCCATAACTTAATTCTCCAGATTTGACTCTCCTTCATCTGAGTGGTCCTACTTTTTTAACTATTCTTTTGTTTTTATATGCTATTAAAAGCCCTTACTATTTCATTTTATATTATCAGCTCATCTTTCTTCATATTGTTTTAGCCCTACTAATCTCCCAGGTCACCTGGCCACTACACTTTCTGCATTTGCCCCAATTTTAAGTTTCAGTTTAGTTTTAATTTCTTTATTTATATATAGAACTCTATCCTCTGATACACCCTTTTGCACCTCACACAAATTTTTGTTTTGTACTATATCCATCTCTTTTGAAGATTTCCCACTGATGCTCAGACTACCTGTTTGCTAACTTTTCTGCCCAGTTTCATGGGTCAAATCACTTTTTAATCTCAATGAACTTTGCATTTTCCAGTCCGCAATCTTATCTTTGACTTAATTATAATTTTCTATTCGTGCAAATATGGAAATGTTTCATACAGTTTTGACAAAGCTAATATTCAGTGGCCACCTCTCCCTCCTCAAAGACACACACATCATCCTCCCCCACTGAACATAATTTTCAATCCAACCCACTACCAGTATTATCAATACTTGGCGCCTACAACCACCTTTCCCTTCGCCCGCCCCCCCCCCCGCCCCCGGCAGCCTATTAGTCATCCAGGACTCTTACCCCAAAAAACATTTAATACCGATAGTCTCCCCTTCCCATACACCACAGAAACATTTCCACTCCAACATAACCTCACCCACTGAGCAGCAGCATCTCTTCCCCTTCACCACCCCAACTCCTACCCCTTCCTACCACCAAGCTTCATGGTGCTGGCCAGAAACACCCAGGATTAAGTCACTTCCCCCCCACCCCCGTGTTTTATTAGATGTATTTGCATCTGTAACACAACGAGGCACCTGAAGTGTGACATCTGGGCATTTTGACATACTGCTTTCAATTTATACTGGCAGATCTCCTGTGGCAATTCTCATGGTAAGAAAGAGGATACACTATTTTATAACAATAGAATGTTAGCAATGAAGTGTGACGGAGAAAATGTTACAGGAAATGTATGACACTTGTAGGAAGTACACAAGACTTTTATTTTAGATATGATGAATGATATAATGAGCTAGTCATTCCAATTAACTTTCCCAAGAATATACATGACTCAAAGGTTCACAAAACCAATGACTCTCTGACCTCAAGGTTAAAGTAAAACATTGAACAATTCCTTATAAACCGCTTAGTTTCCAACTCCTGTAATTACAAACCTATCACAACAAAGTAATTGCATCTGTAAGATGTTTTCTGATCTGAAAAAGCCTACAGATCAGCCCATACCTGCAGGTAAATTCCCCAATAATTGGAGTGTATGGGTGAAAGTAATACTGAAAGAGTTTGAGAGCTACTGGAAGGTGAGTCGCTGGGTGAGGATATATGCTATTACTGGAATACAGAAACCAGAGAAACATTTGAAACTGAGGATACTGTTCAATCATGTTTTGTCATATGTACAGCTCAAATTACTGCATTTACACCTGTAAAGTTGGCAAACCGAATACTGCTGTTCCATGTATCATAAATGAGCAGAGTCAGAATAACCAAGCTGAAATTTGTATCGATAACTGCAGCATGGTCTTAGTGAATGAGTGGAGAACATGAAAGCCAAGAACGAGTTGCTAACGAGTTGTATTATAAAGCATTAATTAACGGTATCTCATTGTTACAGATTGTTAAATATGGACAACAGAAGCCAGATGTCACACGGAAAATTCTAAGCTCAAACACAACCAAATCTTAAAAGTTTCATCAATTTTAATCACTACAAACATTAGAGAATCCAATTTGATGTTTCTAGAAATTTATGAATTCAACTGACAAAATTTAATACACCTCATCAAACGTAAGATTTTGAAGCTGGCAGTTATGTTGAAAACATTAATGAAACACAAAAAAGGAAAAACATTAGTGAAGCATTTTAAACAGGAACTCACCATAAATCATTCAGCCTGATATTAAAAAATACCATCTGCACAAAACACCAGCAAAATTATGGCCCAGAGGCTCATCATGCTTTTATTCCAATTTGAGTTCATCAATATTATGAGTATGAGTGAAACCTTTTATTAAACTGAATTTTGACTCGTTTAAAATTGGAAAAAAACACAAAAAACATAATATTGGGTGAAACCAAAACATGCTAAAAATCAAACATGTCGAAACTTGGAAAAAACACTATAAACTGGAATGCCTAAACTTTATCAATTTGTGAAGGAAGGGGTAATAACACAAGAACATCGGAAATAGGAACAGGAGTAGGCTATACGGCCCCTCAAATCCGCTATTCAATAAAATCATGGCTGATTTTCGACCTCAACTTCACTTTTCCGCCCAATCTCCATATCCCTTGATTCCCCATGAGTCCAAAAATCGATCTATCTCAGCCTTGAATATACTCAACAACTCCACATCCACAGCCCTCTGGGGTAGAAAACCCCTCCTCATCTCAGTCTTAAAATGGCCGATCCCTTATCCATAGACTATGCTCCTTAGTTCTAGACTCTCCAGCCAGGGGAATCAACCTGTCAGCATCAGTAAATTTTATGTAGATAACACTGTTATGGAAGAACTCAACGCTTAACATTGTTTCAACCTAGAATGTCACAAACTCATCTTTACTGGAACTGCTGAATCCAAAAACTTTATTTACTAGAATGTTGTACTTTCCTTGATGATTCAGTTGGTGAGTGTGCTCCCCAGTATAGAACTAAGCCCCTAAAACCAAAAGGCCCTGAGTATGACCCACAGACTGTAGCTGATCTTAAATTGTGAAAATCAAGAGATGATTTTGTCTTAGAAAGATTACAAGGCCTAACAATGCAAAATGAGCTCAATTATCATACAAAAAAAGTTAATTCAACATATATAGATGATGAAGCAGCCCGGGAACATAACTCTACTGACATTAATTTGACTCCTTCACAGTGTCAGACTCAGTGGTACCCAAAGTGTGCTCTGTCTGGTATGGCCTGAACCAGCTTATATTTCTGGGTTCAGTTCATCAGAATGGTCCCGCTGTTGCCCAACACAGGCCCTCCACCCAATAATGTTGCGTGCCCAGAATAGTGGAGGGGGTGGAAATGCAGCTGCTGGCTGCAGGGCCTTCTGACTGCTGTCCAACAATAGTAGTCAGAAGGCATCCAGCCGTAGCAGTACTGCTGCAGACTCTGTAAAAAAAAAAGGTAGTACCAACCTCTATGGCCTTGCTCCCTTTCCCTATCAAATCTTCTGATGTGAGCAACACGGTGGCATAGTGGTTAGCACTGGTGCCTCACAGCGCCAGGGACCCGGGTTCGAATCTGACCTCGGGGGACTGTCTGTGTGGAGTTTGCACATTCTATCCGTGTCTGCGTGGGTTTCCTCCGGGTGCTCCGGTTTCCTCCCACAGTCCAAAAATGTGCGGGTTAGGTTGAATTGGCTATGATAAATTGACCCTTAGTGTTAGGGGGAATTAAATATGTGGGGTTACGGGGGTAGGGTGGGATATGTGTCGGTGCAGGCTCGATGGGCCGAGATGGCCTCTATCTGTACTGTGGGGATTCTGTGTGAGAAAGCAGGGACAGGGTACTGGATTTGGATGATCAGCCATGATCGTACTGAATGGTGGAGCAGGCTCGACGGGCCGAATGGCCTACTCCTGCTCCTAGTTTCTATGTTTCTAAGAGCAGACACAAGCTAATACTAACTTCTTCTGGCCCCCTCCAAATAGCAGCTACCATTTGAAGAGAGGATAATGGAGAAGGTGCTATCAGGCCACGCCATCACATTTGTATGGGCTCACCCTGCTGCCCCTCCCTTGAAGGAAGTGTTGGAAATCCTGGGGGAATGCCAAGGGGACAGAAACCAGCTTAACAAGTTTCCACCCCTTTTTTATTTGCACTCAGGAATTCCCAAGGCATGAAGGAAAGGAAAATTAGGGCCATTAACTTTTCCAAGCCAATATTCCCTTTCCTGATAATTGTATTATCAGTAATCACCTGATTAGATACAACTTAAAAAAAAAATCAACAGAACTAGAGGAAACAAAAATATTAAAATTACTCAACTTTTCAGAAAATTCTCTTGTTCATCAAATTTCCTATCATTTTTATTCAACAGGAGACAGAAGACACTTATTGATGTGTTAAATTATATCAGTCGTAGTCAATTTGTTGAGATGTTTACCAGATCTACCTTCAAGAAATTATATACATTATATGTTATATGCCACAGGTTGGTTCATGGGTTTGCAATTTTATTTAGTCCAAAATACGAGACTTTTGTTTTATTATTTAATAAAGTAGAAACGTCTTCTGGTGATTTCAATTTTAAAAAGAGTACACAAAGCAATCAGAAACTGAAAGAGACAAAGTTCTTTAACAAGTAAGTGTCCTGGTAAAAGACTTGGTACTAAAAATAAAGTTAAGGCAAGTGAACCACCTTCTTAGCAGTCATTGATGAAGGTAGTGCAGTTGATCTTGTGTATTTGGATTTTCAAAAGACATTTGATAAAGTGCCACATAATAAACTTGTTAGCAAAATTAAAGGCCATGGGATTAAAGGGGCAGTGGCAGTGCAGATTAGAAATTAGCTAAGATACAGAAAGCAAAGGTGAACGGTTGCTTTTCAGACTGGAGGAAAGTATACAGTGGTGTCCCCCAGGGGTCAGTATTAGGACCACTGCTCTTTTTGATATATATTTATTAATGATCTGGACTTTGGTATTAGGGCATAATTTCAAGTTTGCAGATGACACGAAACTTGAAAACAGAGTCAACAGTAAGGAGGATAGTAGCAGACTTCAGGAGGACATAGACAGATTGTGAAATGGGCAGACACATGGCGGATAAAATTTAATGCAAACAAATGTGAATTGATGCATTTTTGGAGGCAGAGCGAAGAGAGATAACAAACTAAATGGTACAATTTTAAAAGGTCTACAGGAACAGAGACACCTGAAGATGCATATACACAAAATTTTGAAAGTGGCAAGACAAGTTGATATGGCTGTTTAAAAAAAACATACGGGATCCTTGGCTTTATAAATAGAGGCAGAGTACAAAAACAAGGAAGTTATACTAAACCTTCTGGGCACCACAGTTTAGGAAGGATGTCAAGGTCTTGGAGAGTGTGCAAAGGAGATTTACCAGAATTATACCAGATGTGAGGGACTTCAATTATGTGGAGAGATGAGAGAAGCTGGAATTGTTCTCCTTAGAGCAGAGAAGGTTATGGGGAGATTTAATCGAGGTGTTCAAAATTATGAGGGGTTTTAATAGAGTTAATAAGGAGAAACTGTTTCCACTGGCAGGAGGATCAGTATCGAGAGGATACAGATTTAAGATAACTGGAAGAGCCAAAGGGGAGAGGAGGAGAATTTTTTTTTCACTTTTGAGTTATGATGATGATCTGGAATACGCTGCCTGAAGGGGTGATGGAAGTAGATTCAATATTAACTTTCAAAAGGGAGTTGGATATATACTTGAAAGGTAAAAAATTGCAGGGCTATGAGGAAAGAGCAGGGGAGTGAGACTAATCGGATAGCTTTGTCAAAGAGCCAGCTCAGGCATGCTCGACCAAATGGCTTCCTTCTGTGCTGCATGATTCGAGAAGATGGGTACAGCAATTGTCAGGCCCAGGAAAAAAACCAGGAGGTAGTTAATGTGTCTGTGCAATACAAAAAATAACTTGTTCAACGAAGGGACAATAAGATGCAGAAAAAGTAGACTAATCTGACAAGATAAACTTCTGTTTTTAACTATTGAGTCTCCCTTGTCTGACCAGATATCAGATAAGGAAACTGATCCCAAGCCTGTCTATCGAGTAGCAGCTTGAGGTGACTGGCTTTTCAGTGTTTCGCTCTTCTGTGGTGAAGATCCTAGATTTATCATATCATAGAATGGTTACAGCACGGAAGAGGTCATTCGGCCCGTCGAGACCGTGCCGGCTCTCTGCAAGAGCACTTCAGCTCGTCCCACTCCTCCACCCTTTCCCCGCAGGGACTAGTCCATGACACCTTATTTTGGTAATTACAAAGTGTCGCAATTGATGCATTTCCTATCTTGTTGAACAATGGACAAGGGTTTCAGCAATGTCACATCCTGGGTTTTTAAAAATAAAGAAAATAACAAAAAGACACCTTTCCACACAAGCAAAAATGTCTTAAAATCTGGCAAGAGCATGGTGCTGCAGTTTTTGAAAGCTTTCATCACATTCATATAGAACTAAACCTGTTCAATAGCACACCCTAGTGTACACAGACTGAACAGAAAATAAACCCCCCATAAATTCATACTTTAAATGCAAACTAAGGATTGAGCACAGAAAGAACTGGCAGAAGTATGCATTGCAGCAACAGAATCAAAAAGACTGATAATGAGACGACGACACATACTGGAGATAAAAAAGAGCAGTTGGTAACATTGTCAGAAGCATTCAGTTCAAGTTTTACCTTTCAACTGAGACATTTTCCATCCTATATTACAACTGTTTGGTCATTTTAACTAGTTAGAGGAAACTTCGATGCGAGTCAACAGTAACAGCATGACTCGTTGGGAGCTGAAATTTGTTCTAAAAGACAGACAGTGAAATGACGCCAAAGGAAAGAATTATGTTGGATAAGAAGGTATATGCATACAACTTCATCCAACTGGTACTATAGTGATCCAAGGTTTTTTGGGCAGCGAATTTTGTAAAATATAGTATGTAGTGTACATTACAAAGATGCAACCCCAGTGAAAGGAAGTGTGCATAGATGAAAGATTTTTAATGTAATAGATTTGTACCAACCAGGTGGTCAGGGAAACAGTAGGGGCCCCAAGTGATCAAGGGATGCCAGATATCATCAACGACTTGTGTGTCAGTAACAAAAACAGAAAATGCTGGAAACACTCAGCAGGTCGGTCAGCATTTGTGGAGAGAACAGACAAGTTAATTCTTCAGGTGTGGACCCCGAGTCAGAACTGGAGTTCTCTCCACTAATGCTAATTGACCTACTGAGGGTTACCAGCATTTTCTGTCATTGTTTCACATTTCCAGCATCAGCAGTTTTTTTGCTTTTTCTTTATGTCAATGCTTAGAGAAAACTGTGGGCTATCTTCCCACTAGATGTGGAATTTCCAGAGGGACTAAGAAATATTAAGGCAGCTAAAAATTACAAATAATGAGGTAACCAAAAGGTTGAGAACAATAAAAGCACCTGGCACAGACTTACTGCACATCAGAGTTCGTAGAGTCACATTCTGGTAACCATTTTTAGAGATACATTTGAAACAAAATGAATATCTACTTAAAATAAGAGGCATAAAAATAATACATGCCAATAAGCTTGACATTTGCAATAAATTAAACATGAGCACATTCCAAAAGAGGAATAATAAAGCATCCAGATAAATATGGACTAAGTCACGTATGGTTCTATGGGAGGAAAATCATCCTTAACAAATCTATTTCCTAGAACCATAGGCGGTGAATTTCCTTGTCGTTTCCAGTGCATTTACCATGTAGGAACGGCATAGGCAACTTCTTCTGCAAGGAAATTCAGATGGAAGCTACTTCCGCCCAATTTCCATTTTTAAATGGCTTTTCCAGAGTTTCTGCAGCTCTCGCGCAATCCAGCCAACGAGTTGTCACTGGACTCATTTAAATGTCAAAGTGAGAGCCAATGGCGAATCACCTCCAAATTTCCTGCATTTGGACCGCTGCTGCACTTGGGGTAATTTGCGCACAGTACAATGAGGTGAACCAGTTGTAAGGATCAGCTGTTCACAGCGGAAGTACTGCCCTGGGAATGCCCCTCTGGTAGTCTGCCTTTGGTGGGCATTGTGCGTCAACAAGATACAGTGAATGAGGGTCAGGGTAGCAGTTGAGGAGTGCGTGCCAAGTAATGAGAGTGTGGTGGAGAAAGAAATATGGTGGTACGAGGCTGGTAAAGTGGAGGATGGGGTTTAGAGTTGTGCATCTAAGTAATTGCTGAGGGGAGATGGGGCATCCACAGTGCAAGATGTCAAGTTTGAGCCCTCCTTAACTATAGAGTGAATTGTGACGGGTTAATCGAATAAGTGTTGCTTTAAGAGAGTCAGTGCCAAGCCATCTCTCTTTTAGGTGGCACAAGTGATAATTTAGGGTGGCTTGGTGACACCCACATCCAGGAGTCTGTTCATCCTGCCTTCAATGCTCTTCAGGAGGGCTTGGAGGTCTGAATGAGTGAAGCTGTGTTTTTTTACTCTGGCTTGGTGCATGGCCTGCTGCCCCCTGGGCACGGATGATACCCGAATGGTCTTAATTCTGTACAAGCGTAATAAAAAGATTGTTAAAACATGCAGGGAAGTTATTAGAGAGTGAAGTGAAAGACCACTGTCGATATTACCAGTATTTCTGAAGAACTACTTTAAACATGTCTTCCTGCCACACATCCCGACCCACAAGTTACCACCTATATTTATGGTATCACCTTCGATAAAGAGAACAGTCTCGCTTGCAGACGTCACAACATCAGATTCAATAAGCTTCTCAAGTTGAATGGTAAAGAATCTTTCTCTCACCCATGTCAGTTTTCCCGCTCCTACTCTCCTAAACCAGGAAACCTCTCCCTTTTGAGGGAAAGCCCTTAGGGTAAATGTCAGATGAGAAGTGGATTCAAGTTCAAAGCTCCCAGATAGAAGTATTCCTGCTACCGCTGCCGCGAAAAAGCTGCCATCGAGAATGCCTTGTAACATTCCTGCCCTTGCCTCATTTACCTTACAGCACTGCTGCCAATGTGAGTGATACCATTGGCAACAGTTAGGTAAATGCAGCACAATTCCACAGGTAATAAAACCATTCCCACTAACTAAAAGATGTACAGTGTGGAGAGAAGTGTTCAAAAAATGCAAATAGCAGAGTCATTTGGACAATGCTGCCACTTTTCAGCACACTCTGACAACTCTTTTATTATGCATTTCAAACAAATAAGCTGACAATCGGTTTCATATTGTATAATCCATGGAAACAAAATATGCTCTCCCAAAATCCCAGCTTTCCAAACATTTGAAATCGTTTACTTACTTTCTTCTGCAAGACAATGACTTTACGCTCTTTGACTTCCATCATGTCCTTCAGATCACGGATCTCTCCAGCCAGGGTTCCCTTCTCCTCAGCCATCTCCTGCATCTGCTTAGACTTCTTATTTAACATGCTTTCCTTCTCTTCAAGCCGCAGACGCAGTGCATCCACCTGGGAGAAACACAGCAATGATTACATTATTCCATGGTGTCTCGCGTCTACCTGCCACAAATTTCAATGCATCATGAAAAGAATTTATCTGCTCTACAGTTAATGTCACAACCATGAAAATTGAGCAAGAGGATTATGCAGGTTCGTAAATTTGCTTCAATAAAGATCTTTTGTTCTGCATATTCCAAAAGATACATCCTTCTGATTGGCATGTTTTTAAGTCACAAAGTACAGACAGCTTTCACATAATCCAATACATCTGATGTCAGATATTCATTATGACTTTACATAGCTGAGGTTATACATCCATTACTCATCAACAATGACTTTCCTGCAGTTGCACATTTTTATGAAGTTCCTTGTTTGGGGTTTAGATGGCACTTTTGACCTGTGGTCTTGCATACCATGTAATTCACAACAGGCATTCTGTATTCAATTTTTATATTAAAAAGGAGTTAATAAATGGGGTTCTGTTACAGTAGATGGCCATAAGCCTGGAAGCGCTAACTTTTTATAGCATGCTTTCCAGGAACAAGATTTGAGAGTGTAAAACACCAGCATATATACTGGCTTTGTAAAGTCTGTTCAAGCATGTAAATATACTTCTGTTCAGTTGTGAGTCACTGCTTTAAATTATATTGACTTTGATGGGAAATATAATGTATATTTGAAGTGGAGGGTATTGAAGAAATAACTAAAAGACTTAAAACATGATATTCTTGGCCAATGCGCCTGGCAAATACTCAGCCCACCCACCTCATTTTCCTCCCCAAACAGAAGAGCATTCAGAAGTGGGGCCTAAGCTTTGCACCCAGCCACTCTTCAATTGGAGAAGGATAGACAGCAAGTCCAGAGTACCAAAAAGGTCAAATCCTTTTTTCTTCAGCGACATCAGCCCAAGGATTGGACGTTTTTGAAGAGCAGCTAAAAGGCCCTCAATCTGGTGGCCATTCAGGACGGCAGCAGAAGATGCATTTCTGAAATGTTTCTAGGTACAAGGCCAAAGGACAGGCCTTAGCCTGGGGTGCATTGCACTTTGGCCATTGACCAGAACCTGCAAACACGGGCAGGTTCAGGTCAGATCGGATCACATCATATCAGGTGGAATGCACTTTGAGTTCGCTCCACCTGAATAATGTCCAGGAGCAGGTGGTGGGAGAAGTGCGGGATGGGAGGTGGAGGAGAGAGAAAAAGCCTCTGATTTAAAAAAACCTTCTTTACCCGGTTCAAATTACTTCTGTGGCTAGTGCCTTAGTAGTAAACAGTGTCACTTTTGCATTAATGCCTAGTAGGTTATCAATATGTTGAAGAGGGGGAAAAGAAAATAAGACATTGGGGATACAAGTTCGCAGATGACACGAAGATTTGTGCTGGTGTCAAAAGGGAATTTACTTGGAGAAAAAATTTGCAGGGTTATGGGGAAAGAGCAGGGGAGTAGAACTAATTGGATAGCTCTTACCAAAGAGTCGGCACAAGCACGATGGGCTGAATGGCCTCTTTCTGTGCTGTATCATTCTATGATTCTAACCCTTGAGGAGAAAAAAAAATTACAAACTGATAGAGAAGCGATGGGAGAATGGGCCCACATCTGGAAGATGACATTTACTGTAGATAACTGTGGTGTTATACACATGAAGGGCGAATGCCAAGCACATGTATACAGTGCTGGATTCTGAATTTAAATCTGTTGAGTGAAAGAGACCTTGGTGTTATAGTGCACGAGTTTCTAAAAAGGTACACAACCAGAACCAAGAGGTTACAGCAAATCAAAATTATTATTAAGGAGTACAGCTAGGATGATCCAATATAAAACAAAAAGCACCATAGTGTCCTTGTGCAAAACCCTGGTCAGTCCCAATCTAGAACAGAGTGTCGAGTACTGGCCCCCTCACATGTGGGAGATTGACGCGCCCTGGAAAAGGTTCAGAGGGGAGTTATTAGATTTGTGGGGGAGAGAAAGCAAGAGAAGGAAGAGAGGGGGAGGGAGGGAGAAGGAAGAGAGGGGGAGGGAGAGAGAAGGAAGAGAGGGGGAGGGAGAAGAAGGAAGAGAGGGGGGAGAGAGGAGAAGGAAGAGAGGGGGGAGGGAGAAGGAAGAGAGGGGGAAGGGAAGAAAGAGAGGGGGGTGGAGAAGGAAGAGTAGGGGGGAGGGAGAAAGAAGAGTAGGGGGGAGGGAGAAAGAAGAGTAGGGGGAGGGAGAAAGAAGAGTAGGGGGAGGGAGAAAGAAGAGAGGGGGATGGAGAAAGAAGAGAGGGGGATGGAGAAAGAAGAGAGGGGGATGGAGAAGGAAGAGAGGGGGATGGAGAAGGAAGAGAGGGGGATGGAGAAGGAAGAGAGGGGGATGGAGAAGGAAGAGAGGGGGATGGAGAAGGAAGAGAGGGGGATGGAGAAGGAAGAGGGGGAGGGAGAAGGAAGAGTAGGGGGGAGGGAGAAGGAAGAGTAGGGGGGAGGGAGAAGGAAGAGTAGGGGGGAGGGAGAAGGAAGAGTAGGGGGGAGGGAGAAGGAAGAGTAGGGGGGAGGGAGAAGGAAGAGTAGGGGAGGGAGAAGGAAGAGTAGGGGAGGGAGAAGGAAGAGGGGGAGGGAGAAGGAAGAGGGGGAGGGAGAAGGAAGAGGGGGGGAGGGAGAAGGAAGAGAGGAGGTGGGAGAAGGAAGAGGGGGGAGAAAGAAGAGGGGGGAGAAAGAAGGAAGAGAGGGGGAGAAGGAAGAGGGGGAGGGAGAGGGGGGAGGGAGAAGGAAGAGAGGGGGGAGGGAGAAGGAAGAGAGGGGGGGAGGGAGAAGGAAGAGAGGGGGGGAGGGAGAAGGAAGAGAGGGGGGAGGGAGAAGGAAGAGGGGGGAGGGAGAAGGAAGAGAGGGGGGGAGAAGGAAGAGAGGGGGGGAGGGAGAAGGAAGAGAGGGGGTGGCAGGGGGGGGGGGAGGGGAAGAAAAGAGGGGGGTGACAACAGAAAAAGAGAGAGAGAAAGAGAAAGAGAAAGAGCAAGAGCGAGAGGGAGACAGAGAGCCATGCATCTCCTCAGGATGTCCCAAACAGATTTATATCTAATAGCTTATTTTTCCCAGATCAGTTACTGTTATCACCTAGGCAAATAAATTTATTTTTGGTGGTGTTGGTCAAAGGAGGAATGCTGGCCAGGATATCTTGCTACTCTTTAAATAGTAGCAAGAAATGTTTATATTTTCACTTAAGCCAACCCACTCCATCCTTCTCCAATGCCTCGCCACCGTCGTCCAGCTGGGTAGGACTGCACTCGCCTGACTCCATTCTTATCTATCTAATCGTAGCCAGTGAATCACCTGCAACGGCTTCTCTTCCCGCTCCTGCATCATTATCTCTGGTGTCCTCCAAGGATCTATACTTGGCCCCCTCCTATTTCTCATCTACATCATCCGAAAACACAGCGTCAGTTTCCACATGTACGCTGACGACACCCAACTCTACCTCACTACCTCTTCTCTCGACCCCTCCGCGGTCTCTAAATTGTCAGACTGCTTGTCCGACATACAGTTCTGGATGAGCAGAAATTTTCTCCAATTAAATATTGGGAAAGACCGAAGCCATTGTTTTCGGTCCCCGCCACAAACTCCGTTCCCTAGCCACTGACCTATCCCTCTCCCTAACATCTGTCTAAGGCTGAACCACACTGTTCGCAACCTTGGTGTCATATTTGACCCTGGAATGAGCTTCCGACCACATATCCGCAGCATAACAAAAACCGCCTATTTCCACCTCCGTAACATCGCCCATCTCCACCCTTGCCTCAGCTCATCCGCTGCTGAAACCCTCATCCATGCCTTTGTTACCTCTAGACTTGACTATTCCAACGCACTCCTGGCTGGCCTCCCACATTCCACCCTACATAAACTTGAGGTCATCCAAAACTCTGCTGCCCAGTGTCCTAACTGGCACCAAGTCCCATTCGTCCATCACCCCTGTGCTCGCTGACCTACATTGGCTCCTGGTTAAGCAACGCCTCGATTTTAAATTTCTCATCGCTGTTTTCAAATCCCTCCGTGGCCTCACCCCTTCCTATCTCTAATCTCCTTCAGCCCCATAAACCCCCCCCAAGAGATATCAGCGTTCCTCTAATTCTGCCCTCTTAAGCATCCCTGATTATAATCGCTAACCTTTGGTGGCCGTGCCTTCTGTTGCCTAGGCCCTAAGCTGTGGAATTCCCTTCCTAAACCTCTCTTTCCTCCTTTAAGATGCTCCTTAAAACCTACCTCTTTGACCAAGCTTTTGGTCACCTGCCCTAATGTATCCTTATGTGGCTCAGTGTCAAACTTTTTGTCTTACAATACTCCTGTGAAGTGCATTGGGACGTTTTACTACATTAAAGGCGCTATATAAATACAAGTTGTTGTTGTTGTTGACCGTGCCTAGGTTTAGCATCTCATCCGATAGATGGTACAGCACTTCCCCAGTACTGCACTCAAGTGCAAGTCTACATTATGTGCTCAAGTTCGGAGTGGAGCTTAAACCCAGAACGTTCTGACTCAGGTGTTGCGAATGCTGACTGAACCAAGCTGACAGCAACAGAGCTTTGATCTCTGCTAAGCAATCCTTTGCAGAATTCCTATCAGACAGGTGTCGAAGAATGCATGCTAACAGACATGAGCTAATTGTGATTCCTGTTCCATCAGGGGTGTCCTGCAAGGGCAGGCAGTTATCTCTGATTTATCGGCTCAGCTTCACGGCACAGCAGTGAGATAGAACTCCATTGTGCCTGGAGCCCCATGTATGGCCATAAATCTCAGTTAAAGAATTATGATAAAAGGACTCTCAAAATCTCAATGACTTGTTATGTTGGACTCAAAGAACAGATTAATGTACCTGTGAATGTTAGTTTATTGATCTGATCTATATTTATTACTGCATTACAATAAATTTCAATAATTCTGGTTGAGCCACACAAGTCTGTCAATGTGGTGTTATCTGCCAGTTCAAAAAGATTACTTCTGCGTGTGTGCTGGCACCCCATGCTATCTCTGGTGCATATCCCAAAGGTGAAGGGGTTTTGTGTTCACTCTGTGGTCTAATATATCTTACACACAAGGTCACGTTTAGGTAGTACAAGTTTGCCTATGGAAGCTGCCTTTTGTGAAAAACCAAGAACAAACAGCATTGGTAAGTTGCCCAAACTGTAACAGAAGATGTGGATAACAATTTTTATGTTCTGCAAGTTCAGAGAATTAAGATAAATTTAATTTTTAAAAACATTGGCTTGAGCCAACTGTGGCCGAGAGAAGTCCGATTATTCAGTGATAAAGTCGGGAAGGAGGTGATCAATATATGTAACTGGCTGCATGTAATCAGGCCTAGTCATTGTACTAAGTAGGAAACATCTAACCTAAATGGGTTTTCTTCATTGCTCCAATGCACATCAGACTACAAAACAAGGCTGAACTATTAGGAGAATCCATTATGGGGTGAAACGCCATCTAGGGCAGTGTTACCCAATGGAAAGCACTGACTAGCCACAGGTGTGGCTACAGTGACACCGCTTTAGCCGCATGCACTAAGTTTTAGTAGAAAACACCTTAGATAAACTCAATACAGGTAAAGGTAGTTCACGTGTACATTTACTTAACATGTACCACCATTCTGTAAGCAAAGAAGTAAAGCACTCAACAATCTACAAACACTCAAACCCTCTGCTTTTACCACGTGGGGAAGAGGTCTCCAAAAGGTGCTATTTTAGATGTTAGGTAGTGCTCTGTGGTCAGCCTGTTTTAGTCTAACAGCCAACAGCTTAAGAGCTGTGTCCTTTAAACCTTTGGGCCGGCAAAGCATGGAACCTAGGTACAGATCATGAAGTTAGATGCCAACTGGACTGTACGGCGAGGGTGGGACAGTACAGGAAACATGGCAGGCAACTAAAGTATTTAAAGCAGAGTTAAGTCAGTTATTGAGCAGGTTAAGAAGGCAGATGGTTTTCCCCAGAGGACAGGAAGTTGAGAGAATCAATGGATTCCAGTGAAAGAACTGGGATTGTTTTCTTCTCTCAGGATGGAGGATAAAGTTAGAAGGCTCAAGAAAGTCATCAGAGATGGTCTTCTCACCAATCAAGTCTTCAAAGGTAATGATTTTTAAGGCCATGGGTGTATGTGAGGAAGCTTGTGAGCAAGATGGAGCTCTGAGAACAAGGCGGTAGATAATTTGGAAGGGAGTTTAGGTTGAGGAGCCTCAACAGTTTAGGTTCATACCTACTGTCTCGGCTCACGCATGAAGAACAGCCACAACTTTTCCCAAAGAGGCAAATCGTGGGCACGTACAATTGTCTCATTGTTACAAACACAACAGTGCGAATGAGATGTGACACCACCAGGACCTAAACTCCATTATGGAGCCGCTTCCAAAAGGAGGTTAAGGTGCATTCTTGGGACTGAATGAAAAGCTCTTTACTCTGCATCTACCTTGTGCTGCAATCAACATAGGAATAATTGATGCCGACATGAAATGCAAAAGTAGAAACATTCCACTGCCCACCACGAATACCTCCCACTAAATTCACTAAAAAACAAGTATTAAAACTATATTACAC
The DNA here is from genome assembly GCA_030390025.1 of Squalus acanthias. Taxonomy (NCBI): domain Eukaryota; kingdom Metazoa; phylum Chordata; class Chondrichthyes; order Squaliformes; family Squalidae; genus Squalus; species Squalus acanthias. Next base: position 80,612,397 of record CM059435.1, on the reverse strand, counting down.
ACATTTTTCTGAGCAGTGGTATAATTAAAAAACACATACAAAAGATACTCAGCTAAAAACTGTGCTGATAACCAGATTCCAATTATATACAGTGTTCATTTGGTCAAGAGGAATAAACAAACCCCAGACATAGAAAAGCTTTTTCAGATGTATACTTCTTTAGAAAATAAAAATATTTTCCTTTTTTTCCCCCCCCCTCGCTCAACCATTATTTTCAGCTAAGGAACTTGAGGAAACAGCTTCTTTGGATTTAGGACAATAACTTTCTGTGAATGTGAGTGGCTAGCATTATTCAGCAGCTACTGGCAGGAGCACTGGCCCACCCAGAGAGTAAGAATGATGTTGTTGGACTTTCTCTCTGGCATCAGTAATCAGAATGTTTACTTTTTCAACAATCAAAACACAAGTAAAAATCAGAGCTTTGCTTGCTTTCAAAAAACTCAGATTAGGATAAGGAAAGACAGTCTTGCCTGCCCCTTTCCCTCGAACATTAATAAATATTTATATATTGAAACCAAAAGCAGTCACACACAGCTTTCAAATTTTTTGCTCTAGCTTTTCTTCAAAAAAAATTCAAAAACAATCCAATTAGATTTTGTTACAGTCTGAGAAGCATTAGTTATCATTTGATTAACTTGAATGCTACTGCTCCATCCTTCAAAATTGTGCATACTACATATGCTCAGGCAACAGGATCTGCCTTCAAGCCCAGCCCAGACTTTGAGACAGGCTGAGATTTTCAATCAAAAACTCAAAGGAAGGAATTAAAAGGCATAAAAATACAATTTAATCAGTTATTGTGAAATACATGATTCCCCCCCTCCCCCCAGGAAGCATGGTCTGGGGCTTCAGGAAGACTGTGGAGGGGGATCTGGGGTCATAACAGCAGGTTCTGGCTTTGTTATGAGGTCAGGACAAGTTCCTACAATGTGTACAGGACTCCTTTCTAATCAATGTGTCAGAAGCATAACAAGGAAAGATACGCTACTGTATCTAGTAATGGGGAATGAACCAGAGCAGATAAGAGAAGTAAAAGTAGGGGAACATCTAGGCAATAGTGACCATACTAAAATACGCTTTAAGATAATAATTGAGAAGGATATAAGTATGACGAAGACCAGGGTAATAGATTGCAGAAAGGCCAATTTTGAGAGGCTGAGAATAGAACTTCAGAAAATAAAATGGACAACAAAATTGGCAAACAAAGATGTCGAACAGCAATGGGAAACATTTAAAACGGTGTTCAACAGAGTCCAGGAAAAATATATTCCGTTAAAAAACAAGAACAAGTTAACACTAATGAGACACCATAGATTAATAAAGACATAAAATGAGGGTAAGGAAAGAGGCATACAGTAAATACATGGACAGCAGGGTTAGGGTTAACATGACAAGGGAGAATATGAAGAGATTAGGAGAGAAGTAAAAAAAACAATTAGGAAGGCAAAGAGGAACTATGAAATTAAATGATCAAGGAACATAAAGCAAAATAGTAAAATATTCAACAGGCACATAAATAAAAAAGGAAAGTCAGGATGGGAATAGGACCATTAAGGGATGGTCAGGATAAAATCACAGGCAGCAATAGCAAAAATATTAAATAATTACTTTGCTTCAGTATTTACCAGAGACACAGATCTGGTGGACATGACATTGGAAAATGAGATTAGAAATGATACAACCGTATTTAAAATAAAAGAGAACTATTAACTAAACTAATCAAACTCAGAGGATAAAACCCCCGCTTCAGACAAATTACATCCGTGAATTTTAAAAGAATCTAGGAAAGAGAAAGCAGAGGCACGTATTACACATATTTAATAATTCGTTAGAAAAAGGTGTAGCACCAGAGGACTGGCAGATAGTTAACGTAATACCTATATTAAAGAAGGAAGATAGAATATGTCCAGGGAACTATAGACCAGTCAGCTTAACATTGGTGGTAGGAAAAATAATGGAATCCCTACTAAAAGAAAAAAAGAACATCTTGAAACAAAAAACATAATAATGAATAGTCAGCATGGATTTCAAAAGGGGTAAGTCTTGCTTGACCAAACTTATTGAATTCTTTGAAGAAGTAACAGAGAGAGTAGATGAGGGTAATACAGTAGATGCAATTTATCTCTATTTTCAAAAGGCCTTCGACAAGGTACCACATAATAGACTAATGAAAAAGGTCAGAGAATGCAAAGTTAGGGACAAGTAGCAGAACGGATAGCTAGCTGGCTTGCTTCAAGACAGAAAGCAGAGAGTAGGGATAAAGAGTAGCGATTCAGAGTGGCAGAAGGTGGGGTCCCACAAGGATCAGTGCTGTTCACAATTTATATTAAGTTAGACTTTGAAATCAAAAACACAATTTCTAAATTTTCAGATGACACCAAATTTGGGGGCGGGGGGAAAGAGTCATTATGGAGGAGGACCGCAACAAATTAGAAGATGACATTAATAAATTTGCAGAATTGGCATATAATTGGCAAATGAATTTAAGACAGATAAATGTGAGGTATTACATTTGGGTAAGAAAATAAAGAGGTCACATATTACTTGGGGAATAAGAATCTAAATGGGGTAGAAGAGCAAAGGGATCTCAGAGTACAAATACACAAATCACTAAAAGTAGCGACACAGGTTAATAAGGACATAAAAAAGCAAACCAAGCACTAGGGTTTATTTCTAGAGGGATAGAATTGAAAAGTAGTGAAGTTATGCTAAACTTTTATCGAACCTTGGTTAGACCACATTTGGAGTACTGTGTACCGTTCTGGTCGCCATATTATAGAAAGGATATAGAGGCACTGGATTGGGTACAAAGAAGATTTACAAGGATGATACCAGAAATGAGAGGATATACCCATCAGAAAAGGATGAACAGGCTGGGTCTCTTTTCTCTTGAAAAGAGAAGGCTGAGGGGTGACCTAATAGAGGTAATTAAAATTATGAAAGGTAGAGTGGATACAGATAGAGTGGATACAGAGCGAGTGTTTCCACTTGTGGGGAAGAGCAAAACTAGAGGCCATTAATATAAGATAGTCACCAATAAATCAAATAGGGAATTCAGAAGAAACTTCTTTACCCAGAGAGTGGTGAGAATGTGGAACTCACTACCACAGGGAGTGGTTGAAGCGAATAGTATAGATACATTTAAAGGGAGGCTAGATAAGAAAATGAGAGAGAAGGGAATAGAAGGTTATGCAAATAGAGTTAGATGAGAAAGACGGAAGGAGGCTCAAGTGGAGCATAAACGCCGGCATGGACTGGTTGGGCCAAATGGCCTGTTTCTATGCTGTATATCCTATGTACTCCCATGTAAAGGTCCAGCAGCCTTGAAGGGGAAGAAACATACCCTAACTGCTTTAGCCTCTTTTAGACTATCAGATACCCCAACTGCATTCCTACCCATCAGTCTTTACTCCCAAACAATTAACAGCTTTTTCCCAACCCTATAAATGGCCACTACCTTGACCTTGCACTCTTTACACCCAGTGTCCATCACAGGCAGAGTCATCTCCAACCACTTCATGTGTCTCTTAACACCAATATCAACTGACCTTTTAGAATTCCACTTCCTAATCTGTCCATCCCAGGAAAAAGAAACTCTCAAGCACTTACAAACTTCCAAGTACCTAGCCTTTGGCCTTCCGTTCACCATGATACTTCTAAAGCTGGCGACCTGCTCAACCACTCCCTCACATCCACCTTTGATGCCCCTGTCCCTAGTAAAACCTCTACTCGCTCCCATCTGGGTTGTTTCCCCCCCCGGTCCCATTTTTTCTCAAGTGACAGACTTGTGCATCTGGCACAAAACTGATTTAGCCATCCATTGCCAGATCTGGCTGGATCATATCAAGCACTTTGAGTTCACTCTCTTTTGCCAAAACCACCCACTATTCTCAGATAATCCTGGAGGGCAAAGAAAAGCCCGATATTTTCTATACTACCAACTGGCTCCTTACACCCTTCTCCACTGCCCCTTCACCCTCACCTCTACCTCTAATAAGTGCGAGGAGCTCATGGACTTCTTTGCCACTAAGACTGAGACCCTAAGTTCAATTGCCTATGCTGCTCCCACCCCCCCAGCTTTATGTTGCCCACTAAGCCAAACCTCACCCATCCCTGCCCTAGTCTTGATCCCACTTCCTTCTCTACTTCATCTCATGCCCTCTTGCTCAGGAGAGCTACCTCGTGCTCCTTTGACCCAATTCCCACCAAATTTATGACCACCCAATTCCCTTCCTGGTCCATATGCTAGCTGAATTGTAAATAGTTTCCTCTCAGGTACTGTCCCCATCCCTTTCAAACCAGCTGTCATTACCCCCTCTAAAAAGACAAACTCAACCCCTCTGCCTTGCTTGCCGTCTTTCTCTGAAGAAATTTATTAACTGAATTTGGAGCCAAAATAGGGAAGTCACTTGCTGCAACAGGCTTAGATAGCAGTCAGTCAGCAAGAACTCAAATTCAATTGCGTGTGTGTGGGTTCCTAGTCTCCTCCCATAACTCAAACAAACCGCCCCCCCCGCCCCCCCCACAAGAATCAGCGTAAAAATACCTGTAAAAAATACCTTGAGGGAACTGTTTATTTAAAGAAAAATATATTTTTTTAAATCATGAGCTTCTGGCATTGCAGGGAACTGGCTGGGAAAAGTTAATTAACTTGACAGAATGAAGGAACTAAATTAACAGCAGTAGAGATACAGCCATTAACCCAAGAGTACATCAGTGATCACCTCAACTTGATTGAGCCGACTCACACTGACAAATTCAGCAACACTAATGCCACCATGACCAAGGATTTCTCCTACAATGTAATTTGCTCTCTTAAAAAGAAACAAAAACAGAATACTCGATTTCCCAAAAGAACACAAGAAACTATTTTTCCCCATTTTTGGTTGCTCTTTTAAGAAGTGATGCTAACTGCAAGCTTCTCTCCTGAAGGCATTGATTCCTGTTGTGGTACTGTTCCATGAGCGCTGTGCATCCTTTGCTGCCATGCCTTAGTAGCCATTCTTCATGTACAAGCCTAAACAGTGAATATCAGAACAGGACATCACAGCACATCCCAATGTTAGCCTCACCCAACCTCCCGCATGAACATTTTCAATCAGAAGACACTGGATAGTTACTAGAAATGGTAACCCTTAACTATTTTCCCCTCCCTAGCCCACTGAGTAATTTGGCAGCACCCATACTGCTGCTTCAGTTGAGATCAGCTAAATCAACATCGATAGGGGTTAAAACTAGGACCCTCCGGTCCATAAAGCTCAGCTGCTCACTGTCTTAACCAGCTGATCCAAAGTAGCAAACTTCCATATTTGAACCAATTGATTGTGAATGCAAGATTTAAATACAAATTGTATCATAGCACACTCTAGTGGCATGCAACTTTCACTGCGGTATAGTGCAAATGAACAATAAAATAAAAAGTAAACAAAAAATGCTAAAATGTAAGCACCTATCAGGAAACCATGGTACTCGGACTCCCAATTTCAGAAGAACCAAGAGGACATTAGTCATTTCATGATTCTTTCTGGTCCATTCACTACTGAGCTAATTAATAAAAAAACAAATTATATACTGCCATAAATTTCAAAATATTTTAAGCAAGGGACGGAGCATTTTAATTCTCCACCCCACTCTGACCTCAGCCTCCGACATTGTTCGGAATTAGGAAAGCAAATGGTATGTTTAGAGTATAAGAGTAAATAAGTCTTACTACAATTATACAGGGCACTGGTGAGGCCACACCTGGAGTACTGTGCACAGTTCTGGCCTCCTTACTTAAGGAAAGACATACTTGCCTTAGAGGGAGTGCAGCGAAGGTTCACTAGACTGGTTGCTAGGATGAGGGGATTGCCCTATGAGGAGAGATTGAGTAGACTAGGCCTATATTCCCTAGAGTTTAGAAGAATGAGGTGTGATCTAATTGAAACATATAAAATTCTTAAGGGGCTTGACAGGGTTAATGCTGAGAAAATGTTTCCCCTGGCTGGGGAATCTAGAACACGGGGTCATAGTCACAGAATAAGGGGTAGGCCATTTAGGACTGAGATGAGGAGAAATTTCTTCACTCAAAGGGTTGTGAATCTTTGGAATTCTCTATCCCAGAGAGCTGTGGATGCTCAGTCGTTGAGCATATCCAAGACAGAGGTCGATAAATTTTTGGGAACGAAGGGAATCAAAGGATATGGGGATAGTGCGGGATGGTGGTGTTGAGGTAGAAGATCAGCCATGATCCTGTTGAATGGCGGAGCAGGCTCGAAGGATGGTACTAGGAATGAGAGGTTTCAGTTATGTGGAGAGACTAGAGAAACTGGGATTGTTCTCCTTCGAGCAGTGAAGGTTAATAAAGGGAGATTTAATAGAGGTGTTCAAAATTATATGGGGCTTTGATCAAGTAGATAGGAAGAAACTGTTTCTACTGGCAGAAGGGTCAGTAACCAGAGGACCCAGATTTAAAATAATTGGCAAAAAAAAGCCAGGAGCAAGTTGAGGAAAATTGGTTTTCCTCAATGACTGAGGAAGTTCTGGGGTTTGGGAGGTTTCAGGATGTGTGAACTTAAAGATACAAAGGCTGGGTGACGTATTAAAATGAACAGCAATGTTACACCTCAAAAAACACTGGGAATGGGACAACAAAACAAACATCAGGGCACAAGGTTACAAAAATTGCCAGAATGGGAGCAAGACTGAAAAAAACAGAAACCTCAAGTGGGTAACAAAAAATACAAGCTGGCTGAGACCAGTAGATGTGCAAAGAATTTTTTTTGTTTTGTTTTAAAGATAGTTTTAAAGATTGGGAACCTCCAGATGAGGCTGGCTAATTATGAAGTAAAAATGTTAAACAATATTCCCAGCCGGGAACCTACAGTTGATGCCAGCTGATGGCCCAATACAATTTTAAGCATTGTTCCCGGATGATGACCAAGAACCTGCAGACAAGGGCAGCTGACAGCAAAATGATTTTACACACTACTTCTCACTTTTTTTATTTTTGTTTATTCGTTTTTATGGGATCTGGGCGTCACTGGCAAGGCCAGCATTTATTGCCCATCCCTAGTTGCCCTGGAGAAGGTGGTGGTGAGCCACCTTCTTGAACCACTGCAGTCCGTGCGGTGAAGGTACTCCCACAGTGCTGCTAGGTAGAGTTTTCCAGGATTTTGACCCAGCGACGATGAAGAATCGGCGATATACTTCTAAGTCAGAATGGTGTGTGACTTGGAGGTGGTGGTGTTCCCATGCGCCTGTTGCCCTTGTCCTTCTGGGTGGAAGAGGTCGCAGGTTTGGGAGGTGCTGCCGAAGAAGCCTTGGCGAGTTGCTGCTGTGCATCTTGTAGATGGTACACACTGCAGCCACGGTACACCAGTGGTGGAGGGAGTGAATGTTTAAGGTGATGGATGGGGTGCCAATCAAACGGGCTGCTTTGCCTTGGATGGTGTTGAGCTTCTTGAGTGTTGTTGGAGCTGCACTCATCCTGGCAAGTGGAGAGTATTCCATCACACTCCTTACTTGTGCCTTATAGATGGTGGAAAGGCTTTGGGGAGTCAGGAGGTGAGATACTTGCCGCAGAATACCAAGCCTCTGAGCTGCTCTTGTTGCCACAGTATTTATGTGGCTGGTCCAGTTAAGTTTCTGGTCAATGGTGAACCCCCAGGATGTTGATGGTGGGGGATTCGGCGATGGTAATGCTGATGAATGTCAAGGGGAGGTGGTTAGACTCTCGCTTGTTGGAGATAGTCATTGCGTGACACGTCTGTGGCGCGAATGTTACCTGCCACTTATCAGCCCAAGCCTGAACGTCGTCCAGGTCTTGTTGCATGCGGGCATGGACTGCTTCATTATCTGAGGAGTTGTGAATAACGCTGAACACTGCAGTCATCAGCAAACATCCCCATTACTGACCTTATGTTGGAGGGAAGGTCATTGATGAAGCAGCTGAAGATGGTTGGGCCTAGGACACTGCCCCGAGGAACTCCTGCAGCGATGTCCTGGGGCTGTGATGATTGACCTTCAATCCCCACAACCATCTTCCTTTGTGCTAGGTATGACTCCAGCCAGTGGAGAGTTTTCCCCCCAATTCCCGTTGACTTCAGTTTTACTAGGGCTCCTTGACGCAACACTCAGTCAAATGCTGCCTTGATATCAAGGGCAGTCACTCTCACCTCACCTCTGGAATTCAGCTCTTTTTTCCATGTTTGGACCAAGGCTGTAATGAGGTCGGGAGCAGAGTGGTCTCAGCGGAACCCAAACTGGGCATCAGTGAGCAGGTTATTGGTGAGTAAGTGCTGCTTGATAACACTGTCGATGACACCTTCCATCACTTTGCTGATGATTGAGAGTAGACTGATGGGGCGGTAATTGGCCGGGTTGGATTTGTCCTACTTTTTGTGGACAGGACATACCTGGACAGTTTTCCACATTGTCGGATAGATGCCAGTGTTGTAGCTGTACTGGAACAGCTTGGCTAGAGGTGCGGCAAGTTCTGGAGCACAAGTTTTCAGCACGATAGCTGGAATGTTGTCGGGGCCCATAGCCTTTGCTGTATCCAGTGTGCTCAGCCCTTTCTTGATATCATGTGGAGTGAATCTAATTGGCTGAAGACTGGCTTCAGAGATGGTAGGGACCTCAGGAATAGGCCGATATGGATCATCCACTCGGCACTTCTGGCTGAAGATGGTTGCAAACGCTTCAAGCCTTGTCTTTTGCACTCACGTGCTGGGCTCCACCATCATTGGAGGATGGGGATATTCATGGAGCCTCCTCCTCCTGTTAGTTGTTTAATGGTCCACCACCATTCACGACTGGATGTGGCAGAACTGCAAAGCTTTGATCTGATCCGTTGATTGTGGGATCGCTTAGCCCTGTCTATAGCATGCTGCTTCCGCTTTTTAGCATGCATGTAGTCCTGTGTTGCAGCTTCCCCAAGTTGGCACCACATTTTTAGGTACACCTGGTGCTGCTCCCGGCATGCTCTTCTACACTCCTTATTGAACCAGGGTTGGTCCCCTGGCTTGGTGGTAATGGTAGAGTGAGGGATATGCCGGGCCATGAGGTTACAGATTGTGGTGGAATACAATTCTGCTGCTGCTGATGGCCCACAGCGCCTCATGGATGCCCAGTTTTGAGCTGCTAGATCTGTTCTGAATCTATCCCATTTAGCACGGTGGTAGTGCCACACAACACGATGGAGGGTGTCCTCAGTGTGAAGATGGGACTTCGTCTCCACAATGACTGTGCAGTGGTCACCGCTACCAATGCGGTCATGGACAGATGCATCTGCGACAGGTAGATTGGTGAGGACGAGGTCAAGTAGGTTTTTCCCCTCGTGTTGGTTCTCTCACCACCTATCGCAGGCCAGTTGACAGCCAATGAAAAATTTAAAATGCACTTTTCTCCACAGGGAATCTGGAGCCAAGATGGCTGAGGACCAAAGAAGGATTTAAAATACATTGCTCCCCATAGGAAAGTTGGGGTGGCAATAGAAGTGCTGCCTAATATTCACCGATTTCACCGTCAGTTTTCCCACAGGTAACTTAGGGTCAAAGTGGCAGAACAAACATATTACTCAGTTCCCATCAGGAACCTGGATTTAAAGCCAGCCAATAAGCAAAGAAAAAATGTTAAATACACTGTTCCATGTAGGAAATATCGAGCTCAGACTAGCTGACCGCCTAGGAAAAATATTAACACTACTAACATGGGGAACCTGCAGTAGGAGCGGGAAGCACTGCCCATCGTAAATCGGTTACACCAGCTCTTCAGTTTTCAGAGTACTATCAGTGCTTAAAATGCAATTGCCAGCAAGAAGGCAGGCAACAGCCCCACAGTTCAGTACAGAAATTGAAGGCTATGGGCCAGGCTAAGGAAGTGGCTTGGCAGCCCAGTACAGGAACAGGAGACAGGAGGTCAATGGCTGGGCCTAGGAGAAAGACACAGGCCGAAAAATATGTAAAATGAAAAAAAAAACGTAGAGAAGGATGACAATTGAAAAACTTGAAAAAGTTAGGAGGCTGCACCATTACCTAGACGAATGGACACGGCGGGTACAATCTGTAACAGCACCACCTATGTGACATAGGAATTAAATATGATAAATGTGATGCATACTGTATCAGCAAACACAGCATCAGCCTTGGCTCAGTGGTAACACTCTCAATCAGAAGGTTGCGAGTTCAAATCCCACTCCAAAGACTTGAGCGCAATCTGTCAGCCAACACTCCAGTGCAGTACTGAGGGAGTGCTGCACTGTCGGAGGTGCTGTTTTTCAGATGAGACTTTAAAACGAGGCCCAGTCTGTCCCCTCAGGTGGATGTAAAAGATCCCATGGCATTATTTCAAAGTGCGGAGATGCCGGTGTTGGACTGGGGTGGACAAAATTGAGAGGTCGCACAACACCAGGTGAAAGTCCAACAGTTTTATTTGAAATCACAAGCTTTCGGAGCTATCACTCCTTCCTCAGGTGAAGTAAATTGGATACAGAATCGCCAGAGCATATATAGATGGAAAAAAAAGCATGTGTACTTTACAATTGCAGACCAATAAATTAAATCATCCTGACTATCTGCCGAGGTGTGATAAAGTTAATTAAGTCAGCCAGGAAGGTACCACATCAAAAGACATAGCAAGATACAACTGAGACAATGAGGTGTAGTCGCAGGGGTTCCAACGTGTCAAAAGCTGCCGTCTGTATGTAAAACGAAAAGCTTTAAAAAAAAAATTACTTTTTTACTGGGAAAATTTTTACTTTTTTACTGGGAATCACATCTGTGAACAAGCTAACGACGACTCGAGTCCGGATCACGTCATGTATCGTGACATAAACCCAAGATCCCGATTGAGACCGTCTTCATGAGTGCGGAACTTGGCTATAAGTTTCTGCTCGATGATTTTGCGTTGTCGTGTGTTTCTAAGGTTGCCTTGGAGAACGCTTACCCGCAGATCCGAGGCTGAATGTCCTTGACTGCTGAAGTGTTCCCCGACTGGGAGGTAACAATCCTGCCTGGCGATTGTTGCGCGGTGCTCGTTCATACGTTGTCTCAGTGTCTGCATGGTCTCGCCGATGTACCATGCCGCGGTGCATTCTTTCCTGCAATGTATGAGGTAGACAACGTTGGCCGAGTCACATGAGTATGTACCATGTACCTGGTGGGTAGTGTCCTCACGTGTGATGGTGGTATCTGTGTTGATGATCTGGCATGTCTTGCAGAGTTTGCCATTGCAGGGTTGTGTGGTGTCGTGGTCGCTGTTATCCTGAAAGCTGGGTAATTTGCTGCGAACGATGGTACTTCTGAGGTTAGGCGGCTGTTTGAAGGCAAGTAGTGGAGGCGTGGGGATGGCCTTAGCGAGGTGTTTGTCGTCATCGATGACATGTTGAAGGCTGCGAAGAACATGTCGTAGTTTCTCCGCTCCGGGGAAGTACTGGACGACGTAGGGTACCCTGTTGGTTGTGTCCCGTGTTTGCCTTCTGAGGAGGTCTATGCGATTTTTCGCTGTGGCCCGTCGGAACTGTCGATCGATGAGTCGAGCGTCATATCCCGTTCTTACGAGGGCGTTTTTCAGCGTCCGTAGGTGTCCATCGCGTTCCTCCTCGTCTGAGCAGATCCTGTGTATTCGCAGGGCTTGTCCATAGGGGATGGCTTCTTTAACATGGTTAGGGTGGAAGCTGGAGAAGTGGAGCATCGTGAGGTTGTCCGTGGGCTTGCGGTAGAGTGAAGTGCTGAGGTGTCCGTCTTTGATGGAGATTCGTGTGTCCAGGAATGAGACCGATTCTGAGGAGTAGTCCATGGTGAGTTTGATGGTGGGATGGAACTTGTTTATGTTATCGTTTACATACAGACGGCAGCTTTTGACACGTTGGAACCCCTGCGACTACACCTCATTGTCTCAGTTGTATCTTGCTATGTCTTTTGATGTGGTACCTTCCTGGCTGACTTAATTAACTTTATCACACCTCGGCAGATAGTCAGGATGATTTAATTTATTGGTCTGCAATTGTAAAGTACACATGCTTTTTTTTCCATCTATATATGCTCTGGCGATTCTGTATCCAATTTACTTCACCTGAGGAAGGAGTGATAGCTCCGAAAGCTTGTGATTTCAAATAAAACTGTTGGACTATAACCTGGTGTTGTGCGACCTCTCAATTATTTCAAAGAGCAGGGGAGTTGTCTCCGGTGTCCTGATCAATCTTTCAACCAACATCACTAAAAGACAGATTACCTGGTCGTCATCACATTGCTGTTGGTGGGACCTTGCTGTGCGCAAACCAGCTGCCGCCTTTCCCATGTTACAACAGTGACTACACTTCAAAAGTACTTTGTTGGCTGTAAAGCACTACGTGACGTCTTTAGGTCATGAAAAGCACTGTATAAATGCAAGTCTTTCTTTCTATGGCATAGAAAGTCATATATCCAAATTTGCCAATGACACAAAGATAGGCGGCACTATAGGCAGTGTAGATGAAAGCATAAAATTACAAAGGGATATTGAGAGATTAAGTGAATGGGCAAAACTGTGGCAAATGGGTTTCAATGTAAGCAAATGTGAGGTCATCCACTTTGGAGCTAAAAAGAACAGAACAGGGTACTTTCTAAATGCTGAAAAGCTAAAAACAGTGGATGTCCAAAGAGACTTGGGGGTTCAGGTACATAGATAATTAAAATGTCATGAACAGGTACAGAAAATAATCAAAAAGGCTAATGGAATATTGGCCTTTATATCTAGAGGACTAGAGTACAAGGGAGTAGAAGTTATGCTGCTGCTGCTGTACAAAACCCTGGTTAGACCATAGCTGAAGTACTGTGAGCAGTTCTGGGCACCACACCTTAGGAAGGATATATTGGCCTTGGAGGGAGTGCAGCATAGGTTGCCCATTTGTCATGCCCTCAAAACCAAGGGTTTCAGACTTGAAGGTATGTGGCACACAAATAGAGGTGGCTGGACCACATCAATCACTAATTGGCCTTTCCCTCATTTGCAAAAGCACCTGCTATACTAGGTTCATCTTAGAGAACAAAGATAACCCCTGGCTTATTTTCTGCACTACTAACCGTCTCGTTCAACCCCTCTCCCTTACCCACTCTATCCTCAGCTCTAACAAGTGCAAGGAGCTCCTGGACTTCTTTGTCACAGAGATGGAGGCCATCCATTCAACTGACTCTACTGACAGTAGAGAGAAAGGATCTTGGCTCCGAAAATCAGTTTGGGTGGAGTTAAGAAACAACAAGGGACAGAAAACATTGGTGGGAGTTGTTTATTGGCCCCCAAACAGTAATTGTAATGTAGGGCAGAGTTTAAATCAGGAAATTAGAGGCGCATGTAACAAGGGTAATATAGTAATCATGAGGGACTGTAATCTACATATAAGACTGGGCAAACCAAATTTGCAGTAATACTGTGGAGGACGAATTCATGGAATGTATGCAAGATAGTTTTCTAGATCAGTATGTTAAGGAACCAACTAGGGAACAGGCTATTTTAGATCTAGTATTGTGCAACGAGAAAGAGTTAATTAATAACCTTGTAGTAAAGGGGCCTTTAGGGAAGAGTGACCATAATATGATAGAATTTTATATTGAGTTTGAAAGTGATTTAATTAAATCTGAAACTAGGGTCTTAAATCTAAACAAAGCAAACTACGTAGGTATGAGGGGCGAGTTGGCTAAGGTAGATTGGGAAACTACATTAAAAAGGTATGACAGTAGACAAGCAATGGCTAGCATTTAAAGAATTAATACATCATTTACAACAAATATACATTCCTTTAAGGCACTAAAACCCCACAGGAAAAGTGGTCCAACCATGGCTAACAAGAGAAGTTAAAGATAGCATTAGATCAAAGGAAGAAGCTTATAATGTTGCCAAAAAAAGAGTAGTAAGCCTGAGGATTGGGAGGATTTTAGAATTCAGCAAAGAAGGACCAGGAAATTGATAAAGGGAAAATAGAATGAGAGTAAACTAGCGAGAGACATAAAAACAGTCTGTAAAAGCTTCTATAGGTATGTAAAAAGGAAAAGATTAGCGAAAGTAAATGTGGGTCCCTTACAGGCTGAGACAAGAGAAATTAAAATGGGGAATAAGGAAATGGCAGAGAAATTAAACAAATACTTTGGGCTCAATTTTCACCGGCCCATGGAGGCAGGTTTGGAGGCGGGAGTGGTGTGAAAATACCAGATTCGGGGGTCCCGAACCCATCCCGCCCCCATGCCAGTTTCCCAGGAGGCGGGTACCCGACCTGTGCTGGGACCCGCCTCCCCGAGGCGGGAAGGGGTTTAGTGCCAATAAACTGCCTGTTAACAGGTAGTTAACAGGCAGTTTTTTGCCTAATCCTTATTTTTAGCCCCGAAGTGTGGGCTTCCCGACAGGTCCGAACCACGCCGATTTAGTGAGGCGGACCGTCGGTCTGGAGGGCTCGAGATGTGCAGGTGAGTGATGGGTGCATGAGTGCAGAGGTAAGTGTGTTTGGTGTGTGTATAAAGTGTTTTAAGAACTTTTACTTACCTTAACTTTGTCCTGCAGGCTAGCTTCCTTAAGGTGTCGGGAGTCCCTCAGCTCACTGGCACAGAAAGCAGAATGGCTGCGGAGCTGTCAAAAGCTGCAGTCTCTGCTTTCTGTGCTGGATTGATTTCTAACTGAGGCTAAGTACAGGGACTCAAGTTAGAAATCATATTGTCCGTGTTTGACAGCTTCACAGAGCAGTCAAACGCTGAAATTTAATCTGTCAAAAGCTCTTGACAGATGAAATTTCAATGGCTGACGTCACCTGTATCCAAGGGACCCTTGATTGGCCTGCTAAGCCTGCTGGGCAGGCTTAACAAGGTCAATCAAAGGAAAATACAGTGGGTTGGCCACAAGTCGATGGAGGCGGGACTACAACCCAAAAAGTGGGAGTCCCGCCTCCATCACGTCCCCATTGACAAAATCCAGCCCTTTGTGTCTGTCTTCATGGAAGATGCAGCAAAAAATTTCCGGGAAATAGTGGAGAACCAAGACTCTCGCGAGAATGAGGAACTGAAAGAAATTAGTATTAGTAAAAAAAATAGTACTGGAGAAATTAATGGGACTGAAAGCTGATAAATCTCCTGGACCTGATGGCCTACATCCTATGGTTTTGAAAGAGGTGGCTATAGAGATAGTGGTTGCATTGGTTGTCATTTTCCAAAATTCCATAGATTCTAGAACGGTTCATGCGGATTGGAAGCTGGCAAATGTAATCCCACTATTTAAGAAAGGAGGGAGAGAGAAAAAGGGGAACTACAGACCAGTTAGTCTGACATTAGTAGTAGGGAAAATGCTAGAAGCTATTATTAAGGATGTGGTAACAAGGCACTTCGAAAATAATAATAGGATTGGTCAGAGGCAACACAGATTTATGAAAGAGAAATCATGTTTGACAAATCTATTAGAGCTTTTTGAGGTTGTAACTAGCAGAATAGATAAGGGGGAACCAGTGGATGTGGTGTATTTGGATTTTCAGAAGGCATTCAATAAGGTGCCACACAAGAGGTTATTAAACAAAATTAGGGCTCATGGGATTGGGGATAGAAAAAAAAATAGGAGCAGGAGTAAGGCATTCGGCCCGTCGAGCCTGCTCCGCCATTCAATATGATCATTTACAGAGGGAATGGAGGAAGAGGAGGAGGAATGAAAAGGAAATGGGAGGGGTACATCAAGGATTGGCAGCTGAAACCAAACTGAAAAAATAAACCCAGCAATACGATTGGTTAATTATGTGGCTGCAGCTAACAAATTGGTACTTTAGAAAAAAATTTGAGCGACTGATCTCTGTTGGTTTTGTACGAGTTCCTCTTTCCTGGTTGGTAGCTTTTTCATCTATATCTATCTATATTTGGCATATCAGCATGGTTAACTTAATATAGTGGTTATTTGACCCAATCAGAAAAGCATGCCATGCTACTCATTTAACATGTGGCATATGTAATACATGCTATGCACTGTACTTTTAATTACACAAATGTATATATTATGTTAATACATACACAGCTAATGAAGGTTGAAAACAGCTTGCAGATATTTTCTTAAGCAATCCTATCCAACCAAAACTGAAGAAAATCCTGGACAAAGAAACTCTCTAGTTTCAAAATGCCAAAATTTTTAAGTATGTAAAATTCACTGCAATGCAACTCTCGATAATTTACTGTTGTGTAACTTTACCTCTGTCTGCAGTATGGCAGCTCTCTGTTCCTTTGCTGTAAGCGATTCTTTGAGCACTTCCACATGTTGTTTGCTGTCTGAAAATTGGTTTGTCAGCGTTTCAAGCTTTGTCTGCAAGGCAAGAAGGTCCGTCTCCTTTCTGGAAAGCTCCTGTTTCACTTGATCAATCTAGGAAATACAAAGCACTAACTCAGTATAAAAACTACTACAAGGCCAGTTCATATGATTTTCAAGCTACTTTAACTTATTGAGACAGAACAGATTTTCAAACCATCAAACTTCAGCATTATGACCATCGGTGTAGCTTTGTTCTGATAACTTTCAATATGAAGAATGTAATTGATTTGATAATTTTTGAAAATGCTTTAACAAAATCTCAAAATGATCTGCAAAGTAGACCTTAAGAGTTTGGCCAAATATTTAGTGGGCTCCAGATATGTACACTTTGAAAAATGATCAGTTTTTCACTGAATTCCAGAAACAACTCAGAGTATTGTTAACATTATTGATCAACCCAACTCCTAAACGGTCCTTCACCAGTGTCAACAAACGATAATAAAGTCACAGTTGACCAAATGTGTACACAGATTAACAAAGGAGATTATTGCAAATCCACCAACAATTGGGGACCTTAAATGAAATATTTTGCTGCTGATTCTGACACCCGAGAATTTCACCATTGTATTTCAAAATGTTTGATTTTCTTTTACTGAGTCTGCAGCACAGACACAGGCCATTCGGCCCAACTTATCTATGTTGACTTTTATGCTCCACACGAGCCTCGTCCCACCCCTCTTCATCTAACTCTGTCAGCATACTCTTCTGTTCTTTTCTCCCTCATGCTTATCCAGCTTCTCCTTAAAAGCATTTGACCACTATAAACTCTGGTGAATGTCTGTATGAAGTAGATAAAATGGTCTACTTGGTTCAAAAAAAAGAAAATGGCAAATTTCTTGCTAATGCCATGCGAGAGCAGCAGTCTGCAATAATGTGAATAGCTGACAAGTGCACAGTGCTGGTCAGCAGATTACAAAGTTTTATTTTTGTAAATTAAAAGTGCAGGAAAAAAGACTCCATATGGGCTTAGACTATTGACTTCAATAGAGCTTTGTGAAATTTGCAAGAAGTTTAATTGTTCCAACTTTAATCAATTGGATGACATCGTGGTGCGGTTTCACTATTAACACATACCACCATGCAGATCCACATTCGCTCAACACAGAATTTTTCGACCTAGACCCTGAAATAGTCAGTGTTGACAAAGGCATGATAGTTATGCTGCCATCATGAGGAAGCACAGACTGATATCAGACTGAGTGGAAACAGGAGGGACAACTGTGCCATGCTTGCACACCTCAAAAACACAGAAGCACATGAACAGGTTTGCCTGCCCATCCACTTGTTAACAGTTGGCGTGTGGTTAAGACGACAAAGGAGTGGAATAACTTAAGTGACAAAATTAAAACTTTAGCTTGTTCATAATATTACCTTCAGAAACTATGAAACCATGCAGAAGGGTAGTTTATAAAAGAGGAATTTTGTGTGGTTACCCTATTCATGATAAAGCCAAATAATGTGCTCAATTTGACAAAGGAGTTCTACTCAATTATTGGACATTTACAAAATACATTATTCTACAATGCTTAAAAACAAACTACACGACAGAAAATATGCTCCTTGTACACTTTCCAGTTTATTAATTTTCTTTAATACAGATGCTTTCACCAAACAGAAAACGAGAATTGTTTTTTTTTAAATCTCCAACCAACAAGCTCTGCCGGTGACCGAGTGAGTTTATCCAATGGTTAGCTGTGCCATACAGACCAGGTAGGATCCAGGTTTGAGCTCCAGTCTATGTTGCATTAGCTTATCGTTACAAGTAAGGGTACTACAATTGGACTCTGAGCCTTTGGATTATGGAGAGGAAAAGCAGACAACATTCACCAATCCTGATCACTATCCAGCAAATTCCTGCTGAAAATGCGAATATGTGAACATCAGATAAAGGACAGATCAGGCTCGGCTGTAATGTACCTGCAGTCAAATCGCCCGTCAACTCTCATTGTGAAGTCTCGCACATTACTAATTGGGCAAAGTACCAAAGTGGAACCCTTTGCCAAATATTCAGAATAAGGGAAAAAATTGGCGAGAAAAACCTCCAAATCCTAATTTTATTATTGATGTACATTAAATACTATATCTATACATACAAAATTTCAATTTTGAATGCGTAAAATTTGTTAATATTGGTGGCTAGGGTTAAGTAAAATTACAATTGCACCTTCAAATCTTGATTTCAATTATTACAAAGCTTAAATCAACAATTTTAAAAATGTGCTCCAATTTTTGAACATGCATGTTGATCAGATTGGACTTGGGAGTCTCCTCTGAATTAATACATAAAGGGTAACAAAGACACTAATTCAGATTCAGGACATATGCTATTGTGACCATTCGACACATTAAACAGACTTGTTTTTGAATCATGCTTTTGGTCTAGAGCATTATCATTGCAGGAGGCCCGTTAAGCGCAACAACAGACAACCAGCATGAGTGCAAAGCAAAAGCTTGTTCTACTCAACTACACACTACAGTATTCTCTTTCAAAATAACAACAGAAAACGCTGGAAAAACTCAGTAGGCCAGGCAGCATCCGTGGAGAGAGAAAGAGAGTTAACGTTTCAGGTCGATGACCTTTCATCAGAACTGGGAAGAGCTGGAAATCAAATAGATTTAAGACCAGGGTAAAGCTGGGAAAAGGGGGAGGGGATAAAGGAACAAAGGGGGAGATGAAGAGACATTAAGAGATATGCAAGGCTAGAGGTGGTGTTAATGTGACAGATTAAGGCTGAATGAAGTGTGAAATCCACTGGCAGAATGAAGGACAGCTGCCAGCTTCTAGGTATTCTCTTTCACTTCACTAAATTTTATAATTTGTCCAGTCTACCAGTGTACGCATCACTTAAAAAGGTTAGTTGGACTTATTATAGTGCAATTGTATAAATGCCGGTTCTGATGGCTCAGATTGAGGGGAACCGGTTTGATCTACGTTACACCCATGAAGAGCACCTTACTTAAAAAAAAGTGCCCTCGAGGTGGTACTGTCACAATTTCACTGGGGAGCAAAGCCAAGTGAAAGAGATTGTGCAGCAAACCTGAGGGGGTGGGGGAAAACAAATGCAACATAAAAATTATTCTACAAAGAGCAAGCTAAAAGGAGAGGAATGGTTTAGTATAGAATCTAGCATTGCCAGAAGGAAATAAAAGCAAACTGCATTCGCAGTATCAGATGCACGACAAATGTCAACTCTTACGGCAGAGACCTCGAGCTGGAGAACAGCCACTTTCTTTCTTAGCTCTTCAGCCTGGATCCCTTTGGAATTTAGCTCTTCTTTCAGTTGTTCTACCTGTCAGAACATTGTTACCATTATTGGTCATTACATATTACTCATATCCTGCAAATTCCAAAGTTGTCTCATCAGCTCTGGCGAATAGATTTTGTATAGGTGTAGAAATCCAAAAATTAATTTCTAAAAACATCCTCATTTGGTTTGAAGAGGTAAAAAAGATAGCATAACAAAAACAGAACTTCAGTATGAATCTATTTTTTGAGGTTATTTTGGTGCTCTACATTCCGTATATTGTGCCACTTGTGATTAGCATCAAATACCGGGAACTAGAATCGTAACCTTCAATTTGATGAACCTGTCATTTTTCATTTTACTCAAAAGTAAAACAAAAAAAATTAGAGATTTTTCCCGTAAAGAAAACAGTCTTGAATTTGAATTTCTTTCACAGAATGTGATGCCCACAATTCTACGCAAGTTGCTGCTGTAATAATTATTACAGCAATTGTATACATGCAGTACCTGAAGTTGTAACTGAACTGATAGCTAACTTGATAGCAAAAAGTTCTCTCTAGTTTAACTCACAAGCAAAAATACAAAACCATAAGTCGCTCCAAAAAATTAAACTCACCATGACAAAGAAGATTCCATTATTTAACACTAATTAACATTTGTAGATTACAATTATCTGTGACCTCACCAATGGTACAGTCAGCAAACGAGATGTGCAATCAAGTCATATAGACTAGGGATTACAGGCTCAATTTGCAGACCATGCTCAGTTAGCTGGTCTCAGCTAGGGTGGCAGCAGGAGCACTACAATTAGCCTCCATACTCCTGGGCTAGTGAGCAAAAAACAAAATTC
Source organism: Squalus acanthias (assembly GCA_030390025.1). Taxonomy (NCBI): domain Eukaryota; kingdom Metazoa; phylum Chordata; class Chondrichthyes; order Squaliformes; family Squalidae; genus Squalus; species Squalus acanthias. The sequence continues at coordinate 80,592,018 of CM059435.1, read as the reverse complement.
ACCCGGAATTCTCACTACTGATCACTATCCAGTGAGCCTTGGTGGAACCCGTGTATGTATACTCATCAGATAAGGACAGGATTAGACTTGCTTGTAATTCTGCTTATGGCAAATTGTCTGGCATTACACCCTGGGTAAGCTTACACATGATGAATGTCCACCTGGATGCTGGTTGAGCACTATTATCTCACCCGAGGAACTGTACCTGAGCATGACTCGAGGAGAGGAGGGTGAATTTTTTTTTAAACTATCAGGCAAGATAATGTATTACAGAAACTTTAGATTTCAGGCCACGACTGGTGTGGTACTAAGTGCATTGAAATGCTGACTGACATTTCTACTTTAAAGAGAATCAGTTGGTCAAAGGACTAAGAATCTGACGTTTGTATACTCTAGCAATTGCTAGATCCTCTTTAAAAAAAAAAACGGTCGTAGAAGCAAAGTCAAACACTTAATTTGATTCTTCTAAACAAACCGGCTTAAAAATCAAGGCAACCCCTGGTCTATTTATGACAACTGGTAAGCTCCTTCAATTGCAGAAGTATCCCTAATAAGTCAGTTATGCAAAATAAATTTGTCACTGGGTCAAAATCCTGAAACTCCCCATCAAACAGCACTGTGGGAGCACCTTCACCACATGGACTGCAGGGGTTCAAGGCGGCTCACCACCACCTTCTCAAGGGCAACTAGAGATGGGCGATAAATGCTGTTCCCGAGTCCCCAGATGTAGTCATTTGCCACACACCTTTCCACCTGGCATGCCAGCTTAAAGCCAGGCAGTGGCAGCTTAAAGCCAGGCAGTTCATCAGGCTGGGTAATGAAGGGATTTCTTAGGATCATCTCACCTTTCTGTTAGCCATAACAAGGCAGTGTCCACCACGGAGATGGTTGGTAGCATAATTCAGATTGGTCTTCTGCTGATGAGTCAGTTGTTAGGAGCCTCCCATATATATGTGAAAAGTGGCATTTCCTGGATTTACTCAACAAGATTCTATGTTGCAATATGACACCTGATGTTAGAAGGCCATATATTTGAGGGGACTGGTACATATTCGGTGCTTGTTGGTTTCAGTCGTTTATTATTCTCATTGTTTGATTTAATTGTACAACAACCAGTTGTGTGGAAAGTGTTTAATCACACAGGAGCACAATATTCTCCAACTGAGTAGCAAAGAGCTAGCACCTAACTGCGCAATGTATGCACATTAGGTCCCTGTTGAACATGCAAGTTTATTCAGGAGGCCATTTCTGCTCTTGATCTTCTGAGCTATCTTGGTGAGATGGTCTTTGGTGGTCCTTGTAGTTAAGTGACGATCTCAAGTTACTCCTAGATATACTGACTTTGGGTCATGCACCAGCGGATCTCCATCCAAAGATGTTGAGTTATCGTGAAGCATGACATGATTAAGATGGAAGCATGACACTGTCTTTGACACACTGCGCTCAAAGTCTCCACTTCTTGCAATAGGCACTGATGGTTGCCATGCCTTTATTCAATTTGTCCTCAATTATTTTGAAGTCTCTGTATTTTGAAGCCAGGCAGATGTCATCTGCATACTTGAATGGCCTGGAAATTGTTGGAGGCACATCATTTACAATTATGTTGAAAGGAGCTGGAGAAAGAACAGATCACTGGGGGATCCATTCTTCTGGATCATTTATGTGCTCATCTTATTGCCCAGCATTTCGTAGAATTGTCAGTCTCGAAACATCATCTCCGTAGCCATAACAACCCATCGAGGTGCAATCTTGACATCTTGACCAGTAGGCTAGTGTGGCAGATGGTATTATATGCTACTGCCATGTCAAGAAGCACAGTTCCTGTCGTCCTCTATTGCAAACCATTTTCTATATAGGTGGTAAAAGCAAGAACTTGGACACTCGGTCTGATAGCTGCCTGGTCACCCTTTAGAGCATGTTCTACTGTGGGCATAATTACAGAATTCACCACTCCAGAGCACAGCTCAGAAATGATATAGAATGGTGGCTAGCTGGGAGGGTGTGGTTCTTCCCTGGTTTTAGCACGGCTGTCGCCCTAGTTTTCCACTATATCTTACGACATCTTTCTCTCTTGAATGACATAAAAATGAACAAAACAGAAATCAAAATACTGCAGATTCTGGAAATCTGAAATAAAACCAAAAAGTGATCCAAAGATTCAGCAGGTCAGGCAGCATGGGTTCTGATGAAAGGTCAGCAACCTGAAATATTAATACTAGCTTCCTCTCTCACAGATGCTGCCTAACCTGATGAATGTTTCCAGCATTTTCTGTTTTTATTACATGAACATCGACAGCCACTTCATGCTCTTCTTTGAGATGTAATAGCAGCATTTCTGGTGAAATCTTAAGGCTGTAAGCTTCTCCTGCTTTCACATAACTCAACGCTCTCTCCACTTCTTCAGTCAAGAATGGCTGGAGGTCACTCCGAGGTAGGATCAGTCTGTATTTGCGCTACTTCCACTTTACTGATTCTTCAAAGAGCTCATTCCCTGTTGGCTTTTGCCAGGTTATTTCGGTGTGCGCCAATGCTGTTCGGACACACTTTACACTGATGTATGGGGGGTGGTGGTTTCTGTGCTGCTCCAAGCTTCCTCATGAATGACTATGCTTTTGTGCTAGAGCAGATTCTTCACACTGTTGCAAAAGTTTAAGCAGGCCATACAAGCCTTCTGACAGCCACACAGATTTAATGACTGCTTTGAAAATTGCTTTGGAGAAGTAAATGTAATGGTTTTCTACTCAAGTATTATGTGGTGCATACTGCATACTTGTCAGTCAGCTCCAAGTATTTTTTTCTAGTCTGCTTTTCTGTAGATCCACCTCAATCTTGGGATCGTGGTTATTACAAGGATCATCACTTCTGTCCGATAAGAATGGGGTGATATTGGCTGTGCGGCAGTTGCAAAGCACTCCAGAGGACACTGGCAACTGTTAGTCCACTGCTGAAGTGGCTCAGCTACAGACAGGAAAGCAACTCTACCTCCACCATGCAGAAAAAAATGTGGCTGGCTGCTTAGGGTCATGCAGGAGATATCATCTATAGAACCCCAGTCTACGAGATCCAGTTCATTTTTCTCAGATTCTCTGTAGCTGAGGTGCAGTGGCTGTTGAAGTCCCCAACATGGATGGATGGATGGAGGTTGAAGTATCGGTAAAGGGAGGGCATTGCAGGCTTCATCAAGAGGTTTATAAACATTTGCAACTTGAAATTGGCCAATTCTTACAATATCAGTGAGGTGAAGTAGCTGGTATGGCCTTCACATCAACAATATCAGATTTCACATAAGGGGATCTTCCATGTTCTTCATGAAGATTATAACAATGTCATGGCCTCTTACTGTAAGCCTACTGGCAAGGAAGGAGTCTACATACGTTTGAGACACAAATATTATCAACTTTTTAAACCAGCCACATGGTTCTCTATTACTGAGCACTTTGCAGCTGACAGTCTCTCGTCATGGTATTCAAGGATGAAAAGTGAAAAACGTATTACTGTAACTGGGATCCGGTAGTCCAGATTCAGACTGCTGTTTGCTGTTATGAGCCATCACAATTAAAAATATGGTGTATTGTCTTCATTTTTTCCTTCTCGCTTATTTTTTTTTTCTGTCTCTCCCCAGCCTTTCAAGCCTGCTATCCTGCTGTGGTATTAAAATGTCAGTATCCAGCACCATTCAATCTTCCTCTGAAATAAGACATTCATGTTCGAGACATGAATTGTATATGGCCTTTCAATCTTTAATGTGCTGTGCTCCTTTTATTTGCTTAGCACATAATTTTAATCCAAATTTTTCAAGCCCATCAGGCACATTCTACCACTTCTGCTCTACAATTTAGGTTTGGCATTGGCCCCACACAGCTTCACTCCTGCTGACTAACACTAGCAAGCAATCTGAAAGCTTCCCCGTCTTATAAATACAGGATCATGCCATGGTCAACAAAGATACTTTGGAGGCCAAAGCCTCTCTAGCCATTCTTTGAGGGAAAGCATAGAAGAGCTGCACAGCTGGAGAAAGGCTTTTGTTCTAAAGGTACATTCCTTTAATCTCATCAAAATAAACTATCTAGAAGGAACAGTATTGCGCATTTCAAATCGACTTCAGGGAAGGGTAGTTGAGTTGTGCAATCCATCTCACCATGGGAAGCACCTCGGGAGATCGAACAGTAGTTACAAGTATAACATGCAAATTTGGCCATTTTAACCTTGGAATTTCCATTACACATGTTTAACATAAAACACACAACCTGCACAAGAGTTTTAACATATTAGATAGATGTTGGGTCCAAAAGGAACATTGCATCACACAACTGGAGGTATAAAGATACCAACATTTCGCCACAATCTAAGAAAATATAGCATATAGATTTTTTTTTTGGTGTACAGTTTCTAGCATGAGGAATTTAGGGGATTATTCATGTGTTGCATTCAACTGGGGGTTGACAACAAAGGCCAAAGGCAATTAAAAAGAAAAGAACCACATATTTCCTTCATGCAAAGTCTGGAGGCACTTGCGTGTAATGGACGATGTTACTTATTCAGAACTTGATTGACATAAATCGCTCAAAATGACCCCAATTTATGAGTAATCGCATAAAGGGGAATAGATTGTTCTTGGTTCTGAGGGCCTATGAACAAAGAATAGACTATGTTGGAAGTGTATTTTCCATTACTTCCAAACAAACACTCATTCCAGTTTTCTTGATTAGCACGCGGAGCATAATCCCAACAATGTCTATTACCACCTTTTTAATATACTTGGGCTGTTATTGAAGACAAGATATATTCCAGCATGGGATATGTATTTATTTGGAATGATGGTAGAAATGGAATGATGGCAGCGAGGGAATAATTGCACATCAACTTTTGGTTGTGAGCAACTTGCGGGGCGTATTAACGCATGGGCCTATGATGCCAGGTGCCCCAGCCAAATATGGGGCACCAGTAAAACTCACCTTAATGGGGAAAAACTGCTGGATCAAAAAATTCTAGCACTTAAAATAGTCAGAGGGGGCAAGCCAGAGTTGGCAAATTTGTTACAATATAAATACTGACACTAATCATTACAAATCACTAGTTATAAAACATTTATTTGTTCAGGTATGAGGAATCTTAGAAGCAACAGTAATAAATAAGAAAATCCAGACATTCTACGGGCCTATTTCTTCAGGCATTTTACGACACGTGTGTTATAATAGATCAAGGGGGTGGTGGGGGAAGGGAATGTTGTGTGGGTGGTGCCCATGGCATCAAGAATTCTTAATCCGGCTCTGGCAACTTGTTCATCGTTACTAAGGAGCACCTGTTACTGCAGACTTCAAAAAACACTAGTTACAGGATTCCTCTATATTATCACAACGGAGTCATTACATAGTTAGCAATGTACCAGGCAGAACAAAAGGAATATCAGGGTAGGTTTTATGAAATTGTGCTTTTAGCGCAGAGATTTGTGGGCCCCACAGGGAGTCCGCTGACCTCTGAATTCAAATTCTCAATACGTACTCCTGGCACGTAGAGATCTGCAGTGGCAGTGCAAATGTGCATAACCTACTCTATCATCTTTAATGTTTGCTATTCCCTGTATTAGTCCCAAATTTGATATAACGTACATCAACAAGGATTCTCTACAAATTGAACAACAACTTAAAAAAAATAGGTAGCACGTATTAAGTCAGATTTCCCATGCGTGATCTTCATCTCAATCATATCAGCATGAAAAGAATTGCATTTATATAGTACCTTTCACAATCTCAGGATGTCCCAAAGCGCTTTGCAACCAATCAAGTATTTTGAAGTGTAGCCACCATTGTAACTTAAAGAAATGTAACATCAAGGTCCCACAAACAGCAATAAGATACATGACTAGAAATCTGTTTTAGTGTTAGTGGTTGAGGGATAAATCTTGGCCAGGACACCAGGAGAACTCACCTAATGTTCCTTGAATAGTGCCATGGAATCTTTTATACCACCTAAAGGGCAGATGGGGCCAGGTTTAACATCTCATCTGAAAGACGGCACTTCCAACAGTGCAGCACTCCCTCAGTACTGCACTTAAGTGTCAACCTGGATTATGTGCTCAAGTCTCTGGATTCTGGCTTGAATCAATGACGTTCTGACTCAGAGGCAAGAGTGCTACCACTGAGCCAAGGTTGGTACTGTGAGGACGTGTCTCCCCAAAGGAGGGGGGAAAAAAAATCAGGAGCAGTCATCTTCAGATCTTTCCTGTGAAGAGTTGACAACAATCTTCAGCCCATTCTCTTGATCAGGGATCTGGGGGACTCCACAAAGACAAGAGGCAAGAAAACAAAAAAGTAAAAAAAACATAATTTTGGATGCAACACTACAGAACACTTAACTGGGGATTCACTTGAATTTGTAACTGAAGTATCTCAATCGCCATTCAAGCAATATCAACTGTTAACCAGAAGCCCGTTTTTATAAAATTGTAGCTTCTGGATATGCACCACTTGTTCACCCCCTCTCTGGCACTCTGCTCCATCTGTTATTCTTCTCAAATCTCCAAATTAAAAAAAGATCAACTGCAATCACTGGCAACCTACTCATGATTGAGCAATGATAAGCACGATGTATGTCTTAACACTAAGTGCCAACCTGGAAGAATTACTACGAACCAGAAACTTTACAATGTTCTGATATACTGCTTATGTAAACTCTCATGACAATGAGGAAAAATAAATGGCATGAAATTGTTTACAACATATGACAAGTCGCATTAACTTTTCAAACAGTCAAAGAGGGAGCCATTAATGAGTCACTTATAATTATCTTGGGGCCAATTTTAGAAGTGCAAAGGCGGAGGCCTCCACAGGCCTTCCACCTGTCCTCTCAGCCACAGCTGATGTGGTTTGGAGAGCTCCGAAAAGGGAGAAGAAAAATGAAAATAAAGTTTTCTTTATAAAAAAAAAGTGGTTTATATTTTTACGAAAACTGTTCTGCCTTGTGTGAATGAAATGAAAGAGAATTTTACAGATATAAATCAGAAGTAATTGACAAAAGTAACACTTGAGAACTTCTGAAACCCAATACTTGATATTGTTGAGGTTGTAGGACATCACAACAGCCAGAAAAAGACTTGTATTGAAAGGAAAGGTCTGGTTCATTTTCTGCATTAAATCTTAGCGGCAGCATTTCTTTTCACACAAGTAGACTTAAACACTTTACATAAGCCACATTTTGTCACTGAAAAAGGTTTTATTGATATTTGGTACAATTCTTTAATATTTAAACAGGGCTATATACCTTATTCTTCATAAACTTGGAATGGCTCCTGTATACTTCCATCTGTTTCATCTCCTCCTCTCTCTCCTCAGTGCTCAGGGCTCCATTTGATTTGAGCATCTGTATCTCATCCTCCAGGTCTCGAATGTTCCTTTCCAGTGAGGAGATTTTACTGTCCTACAGTAAACACAAATAGCTGAAAACAGGTCTTTTTTATGGGCTTCTTTATTACAATACGTTTTAAAACTACATACATTCATAACAACCATATGATGTCAACACAGTAACCAATATCAAAGTTTCAGTCATCTATAGTATGAAAACACAGTGGTATTTAGCTTGTAAAGGTTTACAGTATCATTCCACTGCTAAAAGTATTTGATTATTTAGAATTTTCAGTAAATGGGTACAGAAGCCGACTGGTTATGGTACTGCACCAGCAACCTAGAGGTTATGAGTTCAAATCCCACTATAGCAAGATATAAATCCAAATTCAATAAATTTGGTAATTTGTGAGCTGGCACCAGAAAATGAGCATGTAAGTGTCCGATTGTCATAAAAACCTAATTGGCTCACCAATGTCTTTCAGGGAAGGAAACCTACCACCCATCTGGTCTGGTTTACTTGCAACTTCAATCCCACACCATGTGGTTGACTCGTAATGCCCTCCAGGCAACTAGGGGTGGGCAATAAATAAAATTGCCTGCATCCCAAGAATAAATATAGAACAAGTCACACCACAGTTTAAATACTACAGCAAGCATAGGGATTCATAAAAGCATTTTGCATTTAAGGACATTCTTCTTGCAAAACACAAGTACACATTAAGGACAGGTCTCAAACTGCTGATAAAGTTACAGCTGAACTTCCGACTGCAACAAATTAGTCACAAACATACTAAACAATGCGCCTACCCCAACTTCAATAAAACAAATGCACTACCACCCTCCATGCAAACTTTTATTGCAATACAACCCTTCTCCCAAACAACAAACTTGGTTAATTAAGCCTTCCAAAACCAAATAAACCACCCTCATACATAGCAAACTTGGTGATCATCCTGATGGAAGCCTTTCTCCTAATTAAAGCTGCCCAATATCAACTGATGCGCCTAAGCCACAATAAATCACTATTGAGAACTACTTAATAAATTTGCAAAACTATCTACTGTAACAACAAATAACAGAAAACGCTGGAAAAACTCAGCAGGCCAGGCAGCATCCGTGGAGAGAGAAACAGAGTTAACGTTTCAGGTCGAAGACCTTTCGTCAGAACTGCCTGAAGGACCTGAAACGTTAACTCTGTTGCTCTCTCCATGGATGCTGCCTGGCCTGCTGAGTTTTTCCAGCATTTTCTGTTGTTATTTTGGATTTCCAGCATCCGCAGTATTTTGCTATCGTATCTAATAACAAAATTTGACTGCATTATAAAACCTAATAATTTTGCCCCTTTAAGTAAAGTACACTGGGCCAAGCCTGAAAAATTTTGACTGTTCAAAGTCCTCCCTTCCCACTGATGACTGCATCTTCAATCAAACAACTGGTGGTAGACTACTGTGCTCTTCCAACTGTAATGACATTCTTGATTCGTCAAGAGTAGCACCATGATTCATTTATTGTGTGGGCTAACACTGAAATAAAGGAAGGTAATCTTGTTTTCAGACTTTACAGATCTATCAAAACAACACCACTCATTGTAAATTGCTTTTTAAACATTAACTTCTCTTGTGCATCATAATACCATGCAAACTAAAAACAATTGAGTAAATTTTCTGAGTCTGTTACAGCAATGAGATACCTCTCCCACTAACTGCGCATCTCGGAAAATCACAATTTTCCATCCACGATGAAGTTGAGTAGTGAACAGTTTAGTGCCAATGGAGTCAAGGGAGCAGGAGGCGGGTCTCACAAATGAGATGAGCTCGAGCGCGTGATGGGCGATAGAAGAGAAGCTAAAGAGAGACATGGGTTTGGGTTTAGGGGTAGGACAGAGGGGAACCTGAATGGCAGCTGAACAAATGGTCTCAACTTTAATGACTAAGAATCCATGAGCTCCTCACACCTACTGAAGGCAAGGGTGGAAGAAGCAGGGAAGAAAAATTGGATGACACATGTACGCCATGAATGGTGTCCAAACAGCTACAGATGACATTTAAAGAGGCCTAGAATCCAACTCTCAACATGGAGTACTTTAGCACATGTAGTTAGAGGCAGAGTCGACACAGTTATAAGGGATTTGAATGTGAAATGATACAGAAAACTGCAGGGAATGGGATTAAAATAGACAGCTCCATTTGAAGAGAAAACACAGGCTCAATGGCTGAAAGGCCTTCTTCTGTGCTGCAATTTCTATGATTCGAATGACAATTGTGCCTGAAGAAAATTACAGCAGGTTGAGGCTACCACAGCAATAATTAGCTAATGCACAGGGACATAGGAACAGGAGTAGGCCATTCAGCCCCTCAAGCTCAATTGATGCTATCAGACAGTAAAATAGTTGGTAAATAATTAATTCTACTTTTTTAAATAATCATTCCATTCAACCATTAATAAAATTTTGCTCTCAATGGCCACAGTCCAATATCTCAACAAGGCTGATATCTCAACAAGTCCAGTATCCAACAGGGTTAACATCCAACAGATCAGGAATTCAGTGTTTTTTTGCATTACCTTGGTTAACAACTCAGCTTTTATTCCAATTAGTCATAGAATCATAGAAAAATTACAACACAGAAGGAGGCCATTCAGCCCATCGTGTCCGTGCCGGTCGGAAAAGAGCTACCCAGCCTAATCCCACCTTCCAGCACTAGGTCCGTAGCCCTGTAGATTACGGCTTTTCAAGTGCACATCCAAGTACTTTTTAAAATGTGATGAGGGTTTCTGCCTCTACCACCCTTTCGGGCAGTGAGTTCCAGACCCCCAACCACCCTCTGGGTGAAAAAAATTTTCCTCATCTCCCCTCTAATCCTTCTACCAACTAGTTTAAATCTATGCCCCTGGTTCTTGATCCCTCTGCTAAGGGAAATAGGTCCTTCCCATCCACTCTATCTAGGCCCCTCATAATTTTATACATCTCAATTAAATCTCCCCTCAGCCTCCTCTGTTCCAAGGAAAACAACCCCAGCCTATACAATCTTTCCTCATAGCTAAAGTTTTCCAGTTCTGGCAACATCCTCGTAAATCTCCTCTGCACCCTCTCCAGTGCAATCACATCCTTCCTGTAATGTGGTGACCAGAACTGCACGCAGTATTCAAGCTGTGGCCTAACCAGTGTTGTATACAGTTCTAGCATAACTTCCTTGCTCTTATATTCTATGCCTCGGCTAATAAAGGAAAGCATTCTGTATGCCTTTTTAACTACTTTATCGACCTGTCCTGCTACCTTTAAGGATCTGTGGACATACACTCCCAAGGTCCCTCTGTTCCTCCACACCTCAGTATCCTCCCATTAATTGTGTATTCCCTTGCCTTGTTGCCCCTTCCCAAATGCGTTACCTCACACTTTTCCAGATTGAATTCCATTTGCCACTTTTCTGCCCAGCTGACCAGTTCATCGATATCTTCCTGCAGTCTAAAGCTTTCCTCTTCACTGTCAACTACATGGTCAATTTTTGTATCATCTGCAAATTTCTTTATCATGCCCCCTACATTTAAGTCTAAATCATTAATATATACTACAAAAAGTAAGGGACCGAGTACTGAGCCCTGTAGAACCCCACTGGAAACAGCCTTCCAGTCACAAAAACTTCCCTCAACCATTACCCTTGGCTTCCTGCCACTGAGCCAATTTTGGATCCAATTTGCCACTCTCCCTTGGACTTTTACTTTTTTGATCAGCCTGCCATGTGGGGCCTTGTCAAAAGCCTTGCTAACATCCATGTAGACTACATCAAATGCACTGCCCTCATTGAATTCTTTGAGGAGGTAACAAGAAGGTCAATCAAGTTAGTCAGACACGACCTTCCCTTAACAAAACCATGCTGACTGTCCTTGATTAATGTGGCTTTCTAAAAAGGTTTTTTGAAGAATTGATTCCAGTAATTTGCCCACCGAGGTTAAACTAACTGGCCTGTAATTGCTCGGTTTATCCCTTCCTCCCTTTTAAACAATGGTACAATGTTAGCAGTTCTCCAATCCTCTGGCACCACTCCTGTAGCCGGGGGGATTGGAAAATGGTCAGAGCCTCCGCAATTTCCTCCCTTGCTTCTTTTAATAGCCTCGGATATATTTCATCCGGCCCTGGCAATTTACCTACTTTCAAGGATGCTAAACCCCTTAATACTTCCTCTCTGACTATGTTTACCCCGTCCAATATTTCACTATCTTCCTCGTTAACCTCAACATCGGCATCGTCCCCCTCTTTTGTGAATACCGCTGCAAAGTATTTATTAAGGACTTTACCCACATCCTCCGCCTCCACACATAGGTCACCATTTTGGTCCCGGATAGGCCCTACTCTTTTGTTAGTTATCCTCTTGCTCTTTATGTAATTATAAAAGATCTTTAGGTTTTCTTTGATTCTATTTGCCAGTATTCTTTCATGCCCTCTTTTTGCTTTCCTAATTTCCTTCTTAATTTCATCCCTACACTTTCTATACTCTTCTAGGCTTTCTGCAGTATTGAGCTCACGATATCGGATATAGGCTTCCCTTTTTTGCCTCATCTTACCCTGTATGCACCTTGTCATCCAGGGGACTCTAAATTTGGCAGTTCTACCCTTTTTCTTTGTGGGAACATGTTTACCCTGAACTCCATGTATCTCCCTCTTGAATGCCTCCCACTGCTCTGACACTGATTTACCTTCAAGTAACCGTTTCCAGTCCACTTTTGCTAAATCACTTCTCAACCTAGTAAAATTGGCCACCCCCAATTTAGAACCCTTACTCCGGTTTTTTCTTTGTCCTTATCCATAATTATGCTAAAACTAACTGAATTATGATCACTACCACACAAATGCTCACCCACTAATGCGCCTTCCACCTGCCCAGCTTCATTCCCTAAACTAAATCCAGAACTGCACCCCTTCTTGTTGGGCTTGCTACATATTGGCTAAAAAGACTTCTCCAAAATGCAATTTAGGAATTCTGTGCCCTCTATACCATTTACACTGGCAGTATCCCAGTTAATATTGGGGTAATTGAAATCCCCCACTAATACTGCCCTATTGTTTTTGAACTTGTCAGAAATTTGCCAACAAAAATTGCTCTTCTATCTCCCTCGGACTGTTTGGGGGTCTATAGTACACCAGCAATGTGATTGCCCCTTTTTTGTTCTTTAGTTCAACCCATACGGTCTCATTTGATGATCCTTCTAACATATCATCCCTCCTCACAGCTGTAATTGTCTCTAATCAATACTGCGACCCCCTCTCCTTTTTTAACCCCCTCTCTATCTCGCCTGAAAACCCTGTAACCAGGAATGTTGAGCTGCCATTCCTGCCTTTCTTTCAGCCATGTCTCAGTAATGGCTAGAATAGCATACTCCCACATGTCTATCTGTGCCCTTAGCTCATCTCCCTTATTTTCTAGACTCCGGACATTAAAGTATATACCATTTAGCATTGCCAAACTGCCTTGTCTATTTCTTAGCCCTCATTTCCTCTGCCTTCCAAACTCGCTTACTAATTTTCTGCCCTCCATTTCCAGCTTTGCTTCTCTCCCTTCTGAAAATACTCTCAGGTTCCCATCCCCCTGCCAAGCTAGTTTAAACCCTCCCCAACCGCACAAGCAAACCCCACCCCCCCGCGAGGATATTGGTCCCGGCTCTGTTCAGGTGCAACCCGTCCGGCTTGTACAGGTTCCACCTCCCCCACAAATGGCCCCAATGCCTCAGGAATCTAAAGCCCTCCCTCCTGCACCATCTCTCCAGCCACACATTCATCTGCTCTACCCTCCCATTTCTGTACTCACTAGCACGTAGCACTGGGAGTAATCCGGAGATTACTACCTTTGAGGTCCTGCTTTTTAATCTCTCTCCTAGCTCCCTAAAATCTGCCTGCAGGACCTCATCCCTCTTTCAACCTATGTTGTTGGTACCGATATGGACCACAACCTCTGGCTGATCACCCTCCTCCCTCAGAATGTCCTGTAGCTGTTCAGCAACATACCATCCTGGAGTCACGTCTGCGACCGCACACAGAAAAAATTTAACAGTAGGAGTTAGTGTCACGACACATTTACAGAGTTTGGAAAAAGGAAAAATATATAAATCCCGAGCCTCTACGTCAAAAGTTGCCAAACATTATTGAATTTCCTCAATTCTCCTGCAATCCAAAGCAAGTGTCCTTGTTCAAAGTTGGCCAAAATAGGAAAAACACACATTCAAAACTAAAAAAAACCACACATTTTGGCCCCTTCTTTAAAGCTTGAATGCACATTTCTATGTAGCATGTGGTGACAAACACCTGTCTTTTATCTGGTATTATACTCCATTTTTGATATCCCACTGAGCTCAGTATCTACTATAGACCTGCCAATATGACAATAAAAATAACTCTCCACAAGAAACTTGAAGATCTTCATTTACCTTCATTTCAATGACTGTTTGTAATGCTTTTGTCTTGGCTGATTCCGGCGCCATTTCGAATCTCCGCTGTATATCCTGAGGAGTTAAAGAAGGGTATAATAAAGCCAAGCTCTGAACATGATAAAGTCCCTCACGTTTGTGCATCCACCACAATGCTAAACCTTCGGTACACCCTTTCAATGTGCAGGTACCTGCTCTATTTCTAGCTGCATCTGTTTCAGAATGCTAATTACGTGCACAAAATAATGGGCCAGAAATTCGGCTCTTGGCGGGTGAGTACGCACTGTGTACTCACCCGTAACGCCACCTGAAGTGCCGGTTTCCTGCATGCACTGCGCATGCGCAGGAAACCGGAACTTCCGTTCCCCTGAAGGAAGGGGTTCAGAGGTCGAACGTGTGCGCAGTAGAGGCAGCGCACACGCAGCGAACTTCGGTTTTTTTCAGGTTTCTCCGGGAGGGTAAGTATGGAGAAGCTGCACATTTAAAAAGGAGGCGCAAGGCCTGTTTTTAACAAGGTAAGTGGTTAATTAATTACAATTTAAACATTTTTTCAACAGGTTTATCATTATTACATACTTTAAAGAAATGTAAGTTTATTTTTAGCACCGTTAAAAAGTATAATTAATTTTTTCAAAAATTAAAATTTTTGTTTAAAGTAGTTAATTTATGTAACTGATAGTTATTTTAAAATGTGATTTATTTATTTTTTTTAAATTTATTTGAAGTTTAAGTGTGGTTTTGGGGCCGATCTCTATTCATAGATTTGACAGGTCTTCCTGTCAAATCTATGAATGAAAATGCCCTGCTCAGATTGGCTCTCCAGGGCCCACGTGATCCCAGGGGACGCTTCGCACTAACTGCGCCCCTGGGATATGCAAAAGCACTGCGCGCCGGCAGCTGCAGGAGGCCCAAGACCCGAAGTCCTTGTGGGCCCGAAGCACAACAGCAGGCGCGGTAGGTAAGTACGCGCGCGATGCTTGCACCCGCAGGAAGCCGGAGAGCTGAATTTCTGGCCCAATGTATTTCAAAACTACTGCAGTGATAAGCTGAAAGGGGATAACACTGACAGCATACCCTTCAAAATGTTAGGCAAAATCAGTTATATTCCATGATGTGGTGGAGCAATAATAAATACCTCATGAATCAGTGGTTCATTAGCACATTTATTTTTGCCATGGAAGTAGCTGCTACCGTCTCTATTCTATAGTGTAGGGAAGTTATTTATTTATTCATACTAATGTTGTTTTGACTGGGGATGTAATGGGATCTGGGCAACAAGCAGAGAGCAGAGACTTCTGCCAAGTTCAAACTGTTTACGAATCAGAAATCAGAATAAATTATTTAATACAGGTTTCCAGAAATGTCACTGCTGAAAAAGGATCTGAGTCTCAGAATCTTCAAGTGTCAAATGGAAAATACTTTCACACCAATGTATTTTATGAACTACGGGAGATCCGCTGGTACTGATAGAATTAGAATCATGCAGAGATAATGTTAGTCTTTTCTATTATAATAATTTTAGTCTCTGAGGGAGTCTCATCATTAGTATCTTTCTTCAAAAATTTATTTTAGGAGCTCGCCATCAAAATTACATAAAACGGTAAAGAAATACACTACTACTAGCAGAGATGGAACACTTAAAGTATAAACAATTCAGTGAACACAGAAAAATAATTTGACTGTTCAAACCTGATGACAGTATGTTCATCATGTACCCTACACAGAAAATTCCAAATCTTGGCCCTACAGTGTACAGGATGAAAGTATCAAGACACTTTCTCTTACAGTGGAGTAAAAAAGGAAAAAACATTTGAGGATCAGCAGTCAAGTTACCACCCTTCCTTTTCTTCCAGACCTTCATTCTCGTTAAAGATTAAAAGGAACAGGAAGCAGGGATATGAGTGGAGGGAGGGTGTTGCAGGAGACATGAAAGAAGAGAAAAAGGGGATAAACTGACAGCACTCACATATTCAGTCATAACAGGATGTAAACCATTAGGTTTTTATTCTAATTCCCCTACAGTATTCAAGCCATATTTTTTCTAGTCCTCACATATTAACATGGGGCACGCTCCAGTTGTGTAACATGGAAATTGGAGGAATAGGGAGAGAGAAGGGATTTCAAATAACTAAACAATACTATATTGTACAAGTACTATGGTAAAAGATAATTCATTTCATGGAAGATATACTTTATGAAATGTTACTTCAGACAAGTTAAAATAGATGTGAAAATGGATTTTCTTTCATCACAGTTATCCACAAAATGGTACATTAAACACCTGAACAAAGGTGCATAGAATAAACAGAATCCCAGAACTTTGCATTTGCCACGTTTTCACCCTTGCTTTTTCTTAAGTCCTATGTAACAGACCCTTCGAAAAAAAGACAGCCTATTTAAGTGAATCATTCCTAACAGGGAAAATTTATACTGTCAGATGTTCTCTTCAAAATGTGTAACCACCAACTACTGGTTGTTATTAATCATATCCCAAACCCGGTCTCTTATTTTATGATGAAGCAGCGCCCTCTGTTGCTATGCTGCATTATCACAGGTTACATAGCATTGTTTGGGCTCGTCATCTGGAAGGTAAAGTAAAAGTTCCTATTTGAGATTGCAGTTCAAATAAAAGTAATGTTCCCACAGAAGGTACCTGTTTCCAGTACTATGGTACAGCATGGCAACAACACACATCTTCACCTCAACCAGCTGCTCGTGGGAACCCCTCAACCTTTCTCAAACAATCCAAGGCACCCCATATTCATGCATGACATATGTTCCAAACTCCAAGCAAATCTTTGTGATGATGCTAAATTAATAGGAAAAAAATGGGGCCAAAAAACACTCCACCACAACCCATTCCTATCCTGCAGAGTAATGCACTATTTTTGGGAAACAAAGTGCCAGTTGCATAGCAATGGTAGGAGTCGGCGTATTCACCATTTCACCAATTTTTCAATCTCAAGCAACTGGTGGTGGCAATGAAGTTGTCCTGGAGGAAATGACCCTGCAGATTGTGGGCCACTAACCCACAGAGCCCAACAGAAAGTGTCTTGCAGGTGACTGACCCACATCTCAAGGCTAATAACCATTAATGTTGCGGTTTCTTACCTCCATAAATGTGTCTCACACTCAGGTATTTGATCAATGGGAAATTTAGCAGAGCGAACACCATCCCAGGAATCACTCAAGGACATGCAGGAGTAAGTGTCTAGCTTCCTTATCCCACAGGGGTAGCACTTAAAGAGGCACTACAATAGGAAGTAGGATACACTCTTCGCACAAAGGGGAAGCAGAGGCGAAGAGACACTGTTGGCACACCAAACAATCTATACACTAAAAAAACTTTGGAATTGAACTTTGTACTAAGAATTCATTTGTTACCAGCCACTTTTCTGCAGCAGGAGACGAATGGGTGTGCAAGTATGGTGAGTGAGGTGAAGTACAGGATCCTGATGTCATTTAGGTTTGGTGCATTACTTCATTAGGAACATGATGCTGGCATGTTGGTGCTGGGGGTCTTCAAAGTTTAAGTGAAATGGAGCTCATCAGTAGGATTTGTCTTCCGTGCCCAGTCTCCAATGGAACTGGTAACACTTCAACCTCAGGATCATTCGCAACTTCTTCTGGACCTTCCTGACACTCTTCTTGCACCTACATTCAGATAGCGTAATTGTGCAGATATGGACCATCATTTTGGATAACATTTTAGGCCTGTATGGCACAACACCACCAGACCTATCCAGACAGCAGAAACTTTGTTTCAGCATGTCCAGTGTGCTCTATTTCAATCCTTGTGGAATACCTCATTGCATTTTCTAATGTCCAAATGTATTTTTATATTAAAAATCCAAAACTGTCACAATTAAAACATTGTTCCTTTTCATATTTTTTGAAATTAATATTGAATGAAGAAATGCAGCTACATATCTCCTAAATTTATCACATAACCTGGAGCATCACAAACAAATCTGTATGAAAATAGCTTGGAAAATAATGTAGATGTTTAGTAGAGTATTGGAGGTTGGTCCGACCCCAATGCTATTCATGCAACTACATTCACAGCCTTCACAGGCGCAGATAAATGCCCTTTGATAATTTCTGGTTGCTTGTTTCCATAGCAACCTGCTTAGTTACAGAGACTGGCTGCTAACATTCAGAGCTAGTGCAATCACATGTCCTTAACTTCTGTTTATTTCTCTCTGCTCTTCAGATTCTAAATTGTTTTATCTCCCCTCTTCAAATTCTCTCTTCATTCCTATGCCACATACGATTCCCAGATTAATGGGACAAGCAGATAATCTGCTCCCAGGCCTCTACTCATATCACTCTTGAATTTAGGAGCACAAGCAAGGCCCAAATTTACTTAACTGCTGACTTTCTCTCCTACTGGAGAGGGTAGTAAGGAACATCAGCAGCTTAGTAAATCTAGAAAACAGCTTGTCTGTAATTTTATGCATTGAAAAGCGTGAGCATACAAAACCCCTGATCGCTCAGTGAGTAAATGTATCACGTGGTATGGAATTGATCCATACAGAACAGAAATCTGTAATATGTATGCCATTAGCTAATGTCAACCATGGCAACAGGGAAGTACTACAACTAGTTGCTGTGGAAGGACGAGGTAGAAACAAAATCTGTCAAGTGTGTAGAGAGCTAGAATAGTGAACAGATGGCAGGTGGTTGATCTCAAAGTGACTGCCCTACGTCTACCAATTCTTCTTGTCCAGCATCACAAGAGAAATGTTTATATTTTATACTGACCAACTGCTGCCCCAGCATCAACTGAGGACCAAATTTAGGACATTTCCATTACCCTTTTTTATTCATGGTAAAAGTGTTATATCATTCCTCTTCCTGGTTGAGTTGACTACCACATCGGGTTCTTGGAGTTCTGACGAAAGGTCATCGACCTGAAACGTTAACTCTGTTTCTCTCTCCACAGATGTTGCCTGACCTACTGAGTATTTCCAGCATTTTCTGTTTTTATTTATGTTTATATTTTAAATGGTACCTGAATACCACCATTCATGCAACTACAGCTATTGTGAATTAATGCCTTCAGGAGAGATTAGAAAACTAGCAAAGAGAGATAAAAGAATGCATACATGAATAAATTCTTATTTCTTACACAGTTCAAAATAGTACACACTCAAGGACAGTGGATTTATGAGTTCGACACAACAGAAATAGCCAAATAGTTTTACTATCAATAGAAAGGCAGAAAAAAGGATAGTAGTTTAAATATTCTTCCAGGTTGCAGGGAAGAAAAGATTTGTAATATCTGGTTTTGCTATACTGATTTTTTTTTGTACAACAGAGAAGCCACTTCTCAGTTGTGTAACAAACATTCAGCACCAGCTCTAAGACACGGTCACTCATATTTGCACATTAACCGAGAAACAACAAAACCTTTTATTCTTCCATTTTAACTTCTTCCACTTTCTCCAAGTGCTCGAGGTGCCATTGTACTCCTCAGCCAAGTGGCCATTCCTCAAGTGTGAGCCCAATTAGTGAGTGTTTGGATAATTAAGGATGGAAACTTTAGCTGTTTTATCTCTTCCTAACCAAAAAGTGTTAAACCCAATTATACTGACCCAACGCTACCCCAGCATAGACTGAGGACCAAATTTAGAACATTTCCATTACCCTTTTTTATTGACAGTCGATCATTGCCTTCTTAGTTTTGTTGATTTAACCACAACAGGTTCTTCATTTATCCAGGATTGCTACCAGTGCCACGTGCTAGTCAGTCAGAGTAGAAATAGAAGGATATTTCAGATGAATACGTGGCTAGAGGAATGGTGCAAGGGGGAGGGATTCAAATTCCTGGGACATTGGAACTGGTTCTGGGGGAGGTGGGACCAGTACAAACTGGACGGTTTGCACCTGGGCGGGACCGGAACCGATGTCCTAGGGGGAGTGTTTGCTAGTGCTCTGGGGGAGGGTTTAAACTAAAATGGCAGGGGGTTGGGAACCTGTGCAGGGAGACGGGAACCTGTGCAGGGAGACAGAGGAAAGGGAAGCAAGGATAGAAACAAAAGACAGGAAGGAGAAAAGCAAAAGTGGAAGGCAGAGAAATCAAGGGTGTAAATCAAACAGGGCTACAGTAAATAATAATTCTAAAAGGACTAAGAGTGTTAAAAAAAACAAGCCTGAAGGCTTTGTGTCTTAATGCGAGGAGCATTCGTAATAAGGTGGATGAATTAGCTGCGCAAATAGATGTAAATGGATATGATATAATTGGGATTAGGGAGACATGGCTCCAGGGTGACCAAAGCTGGGAATTCAACATCCAGGGGTATTCAATATTCAGGAAGGACAGGCAAAAAGGAAAAGGAGCTGGGGTAGCATTGCTGGTTAAAGAGGAGATTAACACAATAGTAAGGAAGGATATTAGCTCTGATGATGTGAAATCTGTATGGGTAGAGCTGAGAAATACCATGGGGCAGAAAACGTTAGTGGGAGTTGTATACAGACCCCCAAACAGTAATGCTGAGGTTGGGGATGGCATTAAATGGGAAATTAGAGACGCGTGCAATAAGGGCACAGCAGTTATCATGGGTGACTTTAATCTACATATAGATTGGGCTAACCAAATTAGTAACAATACTGTGGAGGAGGAATTCCTAGAGTGTATACGGGATGGTTTCCTGGACCAATATGTCGAGGAAACAACTAGAGATCAGGCCATCTTAGACTGGGTATTATGTAATGAGAAAGGATTAATTAGCAATCTTGTTGTGCGAGGCCCCTTGGGGAGGAGCGATCATAATATGATCGAATTCTTCATTAAGATGGAGAGTGAAGTAGTTGACTCAGAGACTAGGGTCCTGAATTTAAATAAAAGGAAACTACGATGGTATGAGGCACGAGTTGGCAAGGATGGATTGGGGAACGTTACTTAAAGGGTTGATGGTGGCTAGGCAATGGCAAACATTTAAAGATCGCATGGATGAACTACAGAATTTGTTCATCCCTGTTTGGCATAAAAATAAAACAAAAAAGGTGACTCAACCGTGGCTAACAAGGGAAATTAGGGATAGCATAAGATCCAAGGAGAGGACATATAAATTGGCCAGAAAAAGCAGCAAACCTGAGGATTGGGAGCAGTTTAGAATTCAGCAAAGGAGGACAAAGGGATTAATTAAGAGGGGGGAAATAGAATATGAGTGTAAGCTTGCAGGGAACATAAAAACTGGCTGTAAAAACTTCTATAGATATGTGAAGAGAAAAAGATTGGTGAAGTCAAGCGTAGGTCCCTTGCAGTCAGAATCAGGGGAATTTATAATGGGGAACAAAAAAATGGCAGACCAATTAAATACATACTTTGGTTCTGTCTTCACAAAGGAGGACACAAATAACCTCCCAGAGATGTCAGGGAACATAGGGTCTAATGAGAGGGAGGAATTGAATGAAATCAGTATTTGTAGGGAAATGGTGTTAGGGAAATTGACGGGATTGAAGGCCGATAAATCCCCAGGGCCTGATAATCTACATCTTAGGGTACTTAAGGAAGTGGCCCTAGAAATAGTAGATGCATTGCTGGTCATCTTCCAAAATTCTATAGACTCTGGAATAGTTCCCATGGATTGGAGGGTAGCTAATGTAACCCCACTATTTAAAAAAGGTGGTAGAGAGAAAATGGGGAATTACAGACCAGTAAGCCTGACATCGGTAGTGGGGAAAATGCTAGAGTCCATTATAAAAGATGTAATAGCAGAGCACTTGGAAAACAGTGACAGGATCGGACAAAGTCAACATGGATTTACAAAAGGTAAATCGTGCTTGACTAATCTACTGGAATTATTTGAGGATGTAACTGGTTGGATAGATAAGGGAGAACCAGTGGATGTGGTGTATTTGGACTTTCAGAAGGCTTTCGATAAGGTCCCGCATAAGAGATTAGCGTGCAAAGTTAAAGCACATGGGATTGGGGGTAAGGTACTGACTTGGATAGAGAACTGGTTGGCAGACAGGAAGCAAAGAGTTGGAATAAACGTTTTTTTTTCCAAGTGGCAGGCAGTGACTAGTGGGGTACCGCAGGGATCGGTGCTGGGACCCCAGCTATTCACAATATATATTAATGATCTAGACGAGGGAACTAGATGTAATATCTCCAAGTTTGCAGACGACACAAAGCTGGGTGGGCGTGTGTGCTGTGAGGGGGATGCAGAGAAATTCCAGTATGATTTGGACAGGTTGAGTGATTGGGCAAATGCATGGCAGATGCAGTATAATGTGGATAAATGCGAGGTTATCCACTTTGGTGGAAAAAGAGGAAGACAGATTATTATCTGAACGGCAATAGATTGGGAAAAGGGGAAGTGCAACGAGACCTGGGTGTCCTTGTGCACCAGTCGCTGAAGGTAAGCACGCAGTTGCAGCAAGCGGTTAAGGCGGCAAATGGTATGTTGGCCTTCATAGTGAGAGGATTCGAGTACAGGAGCAAGGATGTCTTGCTGCAGTTGTACAGGGCCTTGGTGAGACCACACCTTGAGTATTGTGTGCAGTTTTGTCACCTTATCTGAGGAAGGATGTTCTTGCCATGGAGGGAGTGCAGCGAAGATTCACCAAACTGATATCTGGGATGGCAGGAATGACGTATGAAGAGAGACTGGGTCGATTAGGCTTATATTCGCTAGAGTTATAAAATTCTAACAGGACTAGACAGACTAGATGCAGGAAGGATGTTCCCGATGGCAGGGGAGTCCCGATCCAGGAGGCACAGTCTAAGGATAAGAGGTAAGCCATTTAGGACTGAGATGAGGAGGAATTTCTTCACCCAGAGAGTGGTGAACCTGTGGAATTCTCTACCACACAAGGCAGTTGAGGCCAATTCATTAAATATATTCAAGAAGGAGTTAGATATATTTCTAAAGGCTAAAGGGATCAAGGGATATGGGGAGAAAGCAGGGACAGGGTACTGAATTTGGATGATCAGCCATGATCTCATTAAATGGCGGAACGGGCTCGAGGGGCCGAATGGCCTACTCCTGCTCCTATCTTCGATGTTTCTATGTTACCCATTAACCCATCAGGCAAACTAATAAAACCATGAACATGCATGTTGCCTATTGTCAAGGCAGACTTTTTTTTTTTTTTTAACGTCACACGTCATCCAATCCTGCCATAACATCCTGGACATCATTCGAAATACCCCAATGCTTTGTTTCTGCTACAAGAGGCTAAGTGAGCCATGTAAACAGTACAGTTCTCTTTAGCAGCAGAAAATAAATACTGCAACATTTCAATTGAAATAACTGAAACATTTAATTTCTCTATAACCGGATTTTACAAAAGAAAAAAATGCAGATGTGTGAAATCTTCCCCTGCTATTCTTCATTTCAATTACATTAGTTTAAACAGTCAAGAACCACAAGTCGCTCCCCCAAAGGCTTAGTGGGTAAATTACAACAGAAACAGGCTGTTCAACCCAGGTCCATGCTTGGGTTTATGGATTTGTAGGTGTACTTGGCGAGAGAGTGACCCTGCCCTGGCACTGTAGGGGTGACGGTGAATGAGTGATCCTGCCCTGGCACTGTAGGGGTGACGGTGAATGAGTGACCCTGCCCTGGCACTGTAGGTGTGAATGGTGAGTGAGTGACCCTGCCCTGACACTGTAGGTGTGAATGACAAGGCAAGTGAGTAATCCTGCCCTGCAATGATAGGTATGAACTTTGAATTACCCATAGTTGGGGTATGAACTATGAGTAAGTGACCCTGCCCTGCCATGGTAGGCATGAACTGTAAGTGAGTCAGTGACCCTGCCCTTCCACATTCGGTGTGAACTGTGTGAGTGATCCTACTCCATCAGGATGGGCATGAACCATGAGTGAGTGATCCTCCTCTGGCAGAATAGGTGGTGAATGAGCTGGTGTTCAGCATACAGAATAGACAGAAAAAGTTTGCAGATGTTGTGCAGCAAATGCTTTGCTGACAGAATCTTGCATAACAATTCAGTATTTACATGGCATAGTTTCTTGTAGCAGATTTTCAGGAATTGAAACAGCACTTGCGTTCATTTAAAAAAAGATTTGCACAGAATACTTCAGATATGTTAGTGGGAGCCCTGTACATTGGCTGACTGATGTGTGTAAACAAGCTGTTAGAATAGTCAAGTTAGAGAAGTAGTCCACTGGTCAGATGGGTAAAGAACCAGCCTGCCACCAGCTACAGCCAAGAGGGCATACAGGTAATCCATGCCCAGCCCTCCACCAGCTACACCCAAAAGGTCAGGTTGGTGATCCATGCCCAGCCCTCCACCAAGAAACAGCTGAAAAGGACAGGAAGGTGACCCATGCCCAGCCCTACACTGTCTTTCGGATGAGACTGAGGCCTCATCTGCCCCCTCAGGTGGCACTATTTCAGGAACAGAGGCGATTTCCCAGTGTCCCGGCCAGCAATTATCCCTCAACCAAATATCATTAAAACAGATTATCTGGTCATATCTCATTGATGTCTGTGGGAACTTACTATGCGCAAATTGGCCGCCACATTTCCCTACATTACAAGTCATTACACATCAAAGAAAAAAGTGCTTTACCGGCTGTAAAGCACTTTGGGGCATTTCAAGGTCATGAAAGGCGCTAAAGTTCTTTCTTTGTTTGAGTAAAAGTTGAAAATACTTGAAATGACAATACAACCCCTTTATCTCCAGGAACTGGGTTTCAAGTCAAGGAAGAACAAGATGGACAGTCCCTTTGGCAGCTATGAAAGATACTCAGTGAAATGAATTGACACCGAATCTAGTTTCCAGTTGGCTGATGCCCACAACATAAAACATAATGGGGGAAAAATTCAGTTGGTTGCGCCTCCCGTTAGCGCCTTAAGAGGGCACTAATGGGGCGCAAAGCATCTAGCACCCAGGCGCGGCGAAGTTTGCGCCGCTCGCGAAATTAACTAGACATTTTGCGGCGACGCTAAACACTACTGCCACGATCTCCTGCGCCGGCAGATCGTGATGTCAGTCGAGTGCGCAACGCCCCGGTATCGCCCCAGAGCGGATATTGAGTGGCGCCCCCTGCCTTACTGCCGGACGCTAGCAACGACAGGTTGAGGAGAGCGTTCTGCAGTCATGAAGGGAAAGGGGGAGCGCTATTTAAAGGTGACCGCTTCCTGCCTTTTATTGTTGGTGCCATTTTTGAACTACGCATTCTGAGAGAGAGAGAGAGAGAGAGAGAGAGAGAGAGAGAGAGAGAGAGAGAGAGAGAGAGACTGAGACTTCTGGAGAGATTCAACGTTGTGTGAAGTAGTTTTGGGTACTGAGCAGCACTTTGCAGGTTCATTTTGATTTGCCATTCCTTGTATCGATTTAGAAGAGACTGTGGGGACTGTACTCTGAGCTCTTTCCCTGGGCCCCTCCATTGTTCTTTCCAGCAGATTTGATGTGCAGGTCTCTCCAGGCCGAGATTCAAGGCTGCAATGAGCAGGATGTGGATGGAAAGCAAGATTAACCATCCCCTTTAAGAACTGGCCCGCGCCATTGTGTGTGTGTTCCATTGCTGACTGACATTACATGAGCTTCGCCAGTGCTCTGAGGTAGCGCCTCGCTCCTCGGCCTTTGCGCCTTAAGACAGGTGTGAAGCGCCTGATTTAGCACTCCAATCACCTCCAGGGGCGATAAAAGTCAAGTTTGCAGTCGGTGGCGATAATTAGCGCCAGGCGCTAAACTTTTCGCCCGGCCAATAATTGCACCCCAAATGGGGCGATACTGAATTTCTCCCCCAATAATTTGAAAATAATTGACAAGAGTGCTCAGAAGTGATCCATAAAATACAGCTGGTGTTGGAATAGGAAATGCTATGCTGTTGCACTGGGAAGAGGTTGGGTTGGACAGAAGTACCCAATGGTTACATCAGGTCCATAGAAACAAAAAATGATCAATTGTCCATCCTATGCTCATCAGCGGTATTAGTAGTCAAATCTGGGGCAAGCACACAATAGAAAGTACAAAACAAGAGAGTGGGGGAAAAAGCTCCTCAACTGATTCTCTGGACAACTATTTACATTACTGTGGTTTACAATTATAATAACTGAGGAAAAAGTGATTATTATGGGTTTTTACATTGTTACAATATTTTGGCAGCCCTTATTATGGCATCAGATAAACTGGCAACTTGTGATTAAATAATCAAACAAGTAGTTAATTAACTTGAAAATAGGTCAACCACAAACTGGTTTAGAAACATATTATTCCAGCAGTATGCCAAGTCATTGCACAAAAAGGATACTTATCACAACCCCCTCGTGCACTATGCAGAAAGGGACAGCAATAACAGTCTTCACACTTCTCTCTCCCCGCCTCTCTGTATTAAGAACATGGAAAAAACATGAATAGCCATCTCTTCTGTGGCGAGATGGACCACAGCAATAATCCCCCCTCCACTTCCTCCAAGTAGAAAAAGGTCGGTTTAATGGCCCACTGTACATTCCACCTCTGGGGCCTGTGTTCAAATTAAGCTCAAAAGGTTGAAGGAAATTCTTTGTCCCATTTAAACTACACAAAATGAATTGGGCAGCCTCAACCCAGTTCCTTGTGGATGCAGGCACATTGCACAAAAGTAACTTACGGGCAATTCGCAATAAACTGGCACTCTCATTCAAAGGTCAGCTGGAGTGGAAATTGGGAAATAAACATGGTGCGGTAAAGGATCCTCTTCTGAGGTTAGGGTTGGAACAGAATGGTGGAAACTTTATTCTGCATCTAGCCTGTAATACATCTGACCTGAAAGCACTCAGTGCCGACACTGGTAGACAAACTGTAGTGTTTTTTTAACATTAGTTTATGGGATGTGGGTGTCGCTGGCAAGGCCAGCATTTATTGCCCATCCCTAATTGACCTCGAGAAGGTGGTGGTGAGCCGCCTTCTTGAACCGCTGCAGTCCACGTTGTGAAGGTACTCCCACAGTGCTGTTAGGTAGGGAGTTCCAGGATTTTGACCCAACGACGATGAAGGATCGGCGATATACTTCTAAGTCACGATGGTGTGTGACATGGAGGGGAATTTGGAGGTGGTGGTGTTCCCATGCGCCTGCTGCCCTTGTCCTTCTAGGTGGAAGAGGTCGCGGGTTTGGGAGTTGCTGCAGTGCATCTTGTAGATGGTACACACTGCAGCCATGGTACGCCGCTGGTGGAGGGAGTGAATGTTTAAGGTGGTGGATGGGGTGCCAATCAAGCGGGCTGCTTTGTCCTGGATGGTGTCGAGCTTCTTGGGTGTTGTTGGAGCTGCACTCATCCAGGCAAGTGGAGAGTATTCCATCACACTCCTTACTTGTGCCTTGTAGATGGTGGAAAGGCTTTGGGGAGTCAGGAGGTGAGACACTCGCTGCAGAATACCTAGCCTCTGACCTGTTCTTGTTGCCACAGTATTAATGTGGCTGGTCATGTTAAGTTTCTGGTCAATGGTGGCCCCCAGGATGTTGAAGGTGGGGGATTCGGCAATGGTAATACCGCTGAAAGTCAAGGGGAGGTGGTTCAACTCTCGCTTGTTGGAGATAGTCATTGTCTGGCACTTCTGTGGTGCAAATGTTACCTGCCACTTATCAGCCCAAGCCTGAACACCGTCCAGATCTTGTTGCATGCGGGCATGGACAGCTTCATTATCTGAGGAGTTGTGAATGGTGCCTAGCACTGTGCAGTCATGAGCAAACATCCCCATTTCTGACCTTATGTTGGAGGGAAGGTCATTGATGAAGCAGCTGAAGATGGTTGGGCCTAGGACACTGCCCTGAGGAACTCCTGCAGCGATGTCCTGGGGCTGTGATGATTGACCTTCAACCACCACAACCATTGTCCTTTGTGCTAGGCATGACTCCAGCCTGTGGAGCGTTTTCCCCCCCAATTTCCATTGACTTGAGTTTTACTGGGGATCCTTCATGCCACACTCGGTCAAATGCTGCCTTGATGTCAAGGGCAGTCACGCTCACCTCACCTCTGGAATTCAGCAGCTTTGTCCATGTTTGGACCAAGGCTGTAATGAGGTCGGGAGCAGAGTGGTCTTGGCAGAACCCAAACTGGGCATCAGTGAGCAGGCTATTGGTGAGTAAGTGCTGGTTGATAGCACTGTCGATGACACCATCCATCACTTTGCTGATGATTGAGAGTAGACTGATGGGGTGGCAATTGGCCAGGTTGGATTTGTCCTGCTTTTTGTGGGCAGGACATACCTGGGCAGTTTTCCACATTGTTGGATAGATGCCAGTGTTGTAGCTGAACTGGAACAGCTTGGCTAGAGGCGCGGCTAGTTCTGGAGCACAAGTCTTCAGCACGATAGCTGGGATGTTGTCGGGGCCCATAGTCTTGGCTGTACCCAGTGCGCTCAGCCGTTTCTTGATATCACGTGGAATGAATCGAATTGGCTGAAGACTGGCTTCTGTGATGGTGGAGACCTCAGGAGGAGGCCGAGATGGATCATCCACTCGGCACTTCTGGCTGAAGATGGTTGCAAACGCTTCAAGCCTTGTCTTTTGCTCTCACATGCTGGGCTCCACCATCATTGAGGATGGGGATATTCATGGAGCCTCCTCCTCCCATTAGTTGTTTAATGGTCCACCACCATTCATGACTGGAAGTGGCAGGACTGCAGAGCTTTGATCTGATCCGTTGATTGTAGGATCGCTTAGCCCTGTCTATAGCATGATGCTTCTGCTTTTTAGCATGCATGTAGTCCTGTGTTGCAGCTTCCCCAAGTTGGCACCTCATTTTTAGGTATGCCTGGTGCTGCTCCTGGTACGCTCTTCTACACTCCTTATTGAACCAGGGTTGGTCCCCTGACTTGATGGTAATGGTTCTCCATTCATCAATGACATCTCTTGCCGCAACTATGCTAAAACTCAACTGAAAAATGTAAAAAATATATATTCTTTTTAATAAAGAGAACCCCATTTTACACCTCGCCAGTTCTTCAAAATATTCATTGTCTACCACCCACCCCCAGATATTCTCCCTCCTTTCCCCTCTCAGCCTCTGCACAAACTCCTCACCATCAGCAATTTCAATTTCCATCGCTGCAACTCTTGCTCTCACTTCTGAATCCACCACACACCTCCTTATAAATCTCTCCCTCCATATAAACTTTCCCAGCCATATTCATCGACCACACTATTTCTCATGGCCTCATTCACTGACAAAGCTATCTCTGACTACTTTGTTGTAACCCTCACTACCCACATCCCCCTACCTCATGCCAACCCATTTCCTTCTTTGCTATCGTATTAGTGTTTGGTTCACTGCCACCTCTCTTCTTGGAATGCCTACCTTGAAGAAGTTCTGCTCTTCTCTTCGACGGGATTTCCGTTTGGCTCTTCAACCTTGTTCTCTTCCCAGTTCTGATGAAAGGTCATCGACCTGAAACGTCAACTCTCTTTCTCTCTCCACGGATGCTGCCTGGCCTGCTGAGTTTTTCCAGCGTTTTCTGTTGTTATTTCGGATTTCCAGCATCCGCAGTATTTTGCTATCGTCCTTCTTTCCCCAGTTGCTTACAACTGCACTTTAAAACTCCCGACTACCCAGTCTTTAGCCCTCCATTCACCATGACACCGCCACAGTTCTTGATTTACTCAACTACTCCCTCACCTCTAGTACTCGTGCGCAGCAAAATCTTCATCGTCTCCCATCTCCGTCATCGTCCCCTCCCCCCCTACCATGTACAGCTCTCATTTTCACTCCCTCAAGTCCAATGGGTGCAGACTTGAACATATCTGGCACACAACTGGTTTAGCAATCAGTAGCCAGATCTGGCTCGACCACATTAAACTCCATCAGTTGTAACTCCCTTCCACCAAAACTGGCCACTACTCTAGGGTAATCTTGGAGAGCTACGATAACCCCTGGCTTATTTTCTTCACTACTAATCACCTCCTTAATCCGCTCACTTGCCCCCTTCATCCTCACTTGCAACAACAAATGCAAGAAGCTCATGGAATTTGTCACCTAGATAGAGGCCATACATTCAGTTGTCCCTGCTGCTGCAAATGATTAAATTAACATAAGAACATAAGAAATGGGAGCAGGAGGAGGCCATTTGGTCCCTCGAGCCTGTTCCGCCATTCAATAAGATCACGGCTGATCTGATCTTGGCCTCAACTCCAATTTCCCGCCCGCTCCCCATAACCCTCGACTCCCCTGTAGCTCAAATATCTCTGCCTTGAATATATTCAATGACTCCGCCTCCACAGCTCTCTGGGGGTAGAGAGCTCTAAAGATTCATGACCCTCAGAGAAGAAATTCCTCCTCATCTCCGTTTTAAATGGGCGACCCCTTATTCTGAAACTATGCCCCCAAGTTCTAGATTCCCCCACGAGGGGAAACATCCTCCCTGCATCTACCCTGTCAAGCCCCCTCAGAATTTTATATGTTTCAATAAGATCACCTCTCATTCTTCTAAATTCCAACGAGTATAGGCCCAACCTGCTCAACCTTTCCTCATAAGTCAACCCCCTCATCTCTGGAATTAACCTGGTGAATCGTCTCTGAACTGCCTCCAATGCAAGTATATCCCTCCTTAAATAAGGAGACCAAAACTGGACGCAGTACTCCAGATGTGGTTTAACCAGCGCCCTGTACAGTTGTAGCAAGACTTCCCTACTATTATACTCCATCCCCCCTTGCAATAAAGGGCCAACATTCTATTTTGCCTTCCTAATTACTTGCTGTACCTGCATGCTAACTTTTTGTGTTTCATGTACGAGGACCCCCAGATCCCTCTGTACCACAGTATTCTGTAGTCTCTCTTCCATTTAAATAATATTTTGCTTTTCTATTCTTCCGACCAAAGTGGATAACCTCACATTTTCACACATCTGCCAAATTTTTGCCCACTCACTTAACCTATCTATATCCCTTTGCAGACTCTGTATCCTCCTCACAACTTGCTTTCCCACCTATCTTTGTATCGTCAGCAAATTTGGCTACATTACACTCAGTCCCTTCATCCAAGTCATTAATATAGATTGTAAATAGTTGAGGCCCCAGCACTGATCCCTGTGGCACTCCACTAGTTACAGTTTGCCAACCTGAAAATGAGCCATTTATCCCGACTCTATTTTCTGTTAGTTAGCCAATCCGCTATCCATGCTAATATATTACCCCCAACCCGGTGAGCTCTTATCTTGTGCAGTAACCTTTTATGTAGCACCTTATCGAATGCCTTCTGGAAATCCAAATACACTACATCTATTGGTTCCCCTTTATCCACCCTGCTTGTTACATCCTCAAAGAACTCTAGTAAATTTGTCAAACACGATTTCCCTTTCATAAAACCTTGTTGACTCTGCTTGAGTGTATTATGATTTTCTAAATGTCCTGCTATTTATTACTTCCTTAATAATGGATTCCAGCATTTTCCCCAATGACAGATGTTAGGCTAACTGGCCTATAGTTTCAGGCTTTCTGTCTCCCTCCTTTCTTGAATAGGGGCATTACACTTGCGGTTTTCCAATCCAGAATCCAGGGAATTTTGGTAGATTACAACCAACGCATCCACTATCTCTGCAGCCACTTCTTTTAAGACCCTCGGATGCAGGCCATCAAGTCCAGGGGACTTGGTCAGCCTTTAGTCCCATTAGTTTGCCTAGTACTTTTTCTCTCGTGATAGCAATTGTTTTAAGTTCCTCCCTCCCTATAGCCCCTTGATCATCAATTATTATTGGGATGCTTTCAGTGTCTTCTACCGTGAATACCGATACAAAATATTTGTTCAAAGTCTCTGCCATTTCCTTGTTTCCCATTATTAATTCCCCAGTTTCATCCTCTAAGGGACCAACATTTACTTTAGCTACTCTCTTTCTTTTTATATACTTGTAGAAGCTCTTACCGTCTTTTTTTTTGTTGCTAGTTTACTCTCAATCTATCTTCTCCCTTTTTATTATTTTTTGTCATTCTTTGTGGTTTCTAAAAATTTCCCAATCCTCTGGGCTACCACGAATCTTCGCAACATTGTATGCCTTTTCTTTCAATTTGATACCATCCTTAACTTCCTTAGTTAGCCATGGATGGTTCACCCTTCTCGTAGAGTCTTTCTTTCTCAGTGGAATAAATCTTTGCTGAGAGTTATGAAATATCTCTTTAAATGTCTGCCACCCTCAAACTGAATTTGAAATTCTATCATGCTATGATCACTCTTCCCTAGAGGATCCTTTACTATGAAATCATTAATTAATCCTGTCTCATTACATATTACCAGATCTAAAATAGTCTGCTCCCTGGTTGGTTCCACAACGTATTGTTTTAAGAAACCATCCCGAATCCACTATGAACTCATCCTCAAGGCTACCCTTGTCCAATCTATAAGAAGATTAAAATCGCCCATGATTATTGCGGTACCTTTCTTACAAGCCCCCATTATTTCTTGATTTATACTCTGTCCTACAGTGTAGCTACTGTTAGGGGGCCTATAGACTATTCCCACCAGTGGCTTCTTTTCCTTACTATTTCTTATCGCCACCAAACTGATTCTACATCTTGATCTTCTGAGCCAATATCATTTCTCACCACTGCACTGATCTCATCCTTTATTAACAGAACTACCCACCTCCTTTTCCTTTCTGCCTATCCTTCTGAAATGTCAAATACCAAAGAATATTCAGTTCCCAGCCTTGGTCACCTTGCAACCATGTCTCTGTAATGGCTATCAGATCATACCCATTTATTTCTATTTGTGCCGTCAACTCATCTATCTTGTTACGAATGCTGTGTGCATTCAGATAAAGAGCCTTTAATTTTGTCTTTTTACCATTTTTCCCTACTCTGACTCTCGTTGCTGGTGCACTCTTATGTTTGTACGCTCTGTCTCTTCCCGTCACACTCTGGTTATCATTACCCCTATCGCTACCCTGCACTATTGCCTTCTCCTTTCTCTTTGACTTTCTAAATTCACCTTCACCTGAACCCTCCCCCCACCCCCCCCAACTATTTAGTTTAAAGCCCTATCTGCAGCCCTAGTTATTCGATTTGCCAGGACACTGGTCCCAGCATGGTTCAAGTGAAGCCCGTCCCAACGGAACAGCTCCCTCTTTCCCCAGTGCTGGTGCCAGTGCCCCATGAATCGAAACTTCCTATTAGGGCCAACAACACTAAAGATAATTATGAGGAATACAGAAAGTGTAGTAGGTGAAAAGTGAGATTAAAATGAGAAAAGGGAATGTGAAATAAGATTAGCAGATAATATAAAATGAAATAGCATGTAACATAGAAAAATTAAAAAAAGTAGGACCTCTCAGATGAAGGAGGAAACCTAATTGTGGAGGCTAGAATTTTATCATTTGCCTTCATTTTAGTTTAGCTTTAATCTCTCTAGTCTTTGATAAACCCCTTTTTCACTTATAGAAATGTATTTATATTGCACTGCATCTCATATTTGAAAACTTCCTATGCTGATCTGTCGATCTGCCCAGTTAATTTAGGCCAGGTCCCCATTTACCTTATTAAACTTAGCCTTTTTCCAGTTCGGCACCCTCTCCTTTGATACTTCCCTACCATTTTCTATTCTTAGATTGAACCTAACTATGTTGTGGTTGATATTTCCCAATTGTTCTCCCATCTCATCAATTATTTGCCCCGCTTCATTTCCCAGAACAGAAATCAAATGATGCTTCTGTCCTTGTTGGACTGGAAACACACTGATCTAGGAAGCAGATCTGGATGCATTCTCGAAAGCTTTCCTTATTTCGACCACATGCATTACCTTTACTCCAATCTATCTTGAGATAGTTAATCAGTCAGTCACCATTATCGCCCTGTTGATCTTGCATAATTCTGAACTAGTTGCACATCTCCACCTCTTTCTTATCTCCACTGTTTGGTCGTCAGCACTGTAATGCACTGAAAACTGCATCATTACCTTCTTTATTTCTTAACTCTATCCATATGA
Source organism: Squalus acanthias (assembly GCA_030390025.1). NCBI lineage: Eukaryota > Metazoa > Chordata > Chondrichthyes > Squaliformes > Squalidae > Squalus > Squalus acanthias. The sequence continues at coordinate 80,558,385 of CM059435.1, read as the reverse complement.
ATTCTATCCTAATGCAGCTCCACAGTAGGATTTTCCTTACATTCTAGTGCTGTGATAGTGAGGATTCTGACACCCCACCCCACTTTTTTCCCCTCCCAATTTTTCCTGACAATGTTATAACCAGCAATATTAAATTCCCAGTACCATCCAAACTTAAAACACCTGTTATAGCTACTATGTCATATCACGCTATAGTTATTAATGCTGCTAACGTGACAATTGTTTCCAATGCTTTGCACATCCACATGCGTAACACTCAATCCTGACTTCAAATGTTTGAAACAATGTTCATTTCTTTTTCCTGTTATTGCCATTTAATTTTTTGATATTCCTTTAACTTTCTACAGTTTAAACTGTGATTGAAAAGTTGCATTTTAATGTCCCTTCGGTACATCTCAGAAACATCTCAAAAGTACATCGCATATGATAATTTTGAAATCCAGTGTCTGTTGTTATGCAGACAGACATGGCAGCCATTTGTGCACAGCAAGATTTCACAAGCAATGAAACAAATAACCAGTTAACCAATCAGTTTTGGTGGTGTTGGTTGAGGGACGAATGTTGACCATGACATCAGGAGAACATTGCTTTTCCTCAAATATTGTCAAAGAATCTTGAGTATCCACCAGAACAAGCAGGTAAGGCCTCAAATTAATGCATCACCCGAAGGACTGCATGTCCAACATTCCAACATTCCTTTAGCACCACACCAGCTAGCCGAGAGTACTTAAGTACTGGAGTGAGGCCTAAATCATAGTGGCCCAGAGGCAAGAGTGACATCAACTAAGCCAAGCTGACTACAGATGCCCCTCACACCTTTATTGAGATGTTAACACACACTTTAGGTATCTCTCTCTAGTGTTTCTCAGAATTACTGACATTAGTAACTCATAACTGCAAATACACAAGTAATACTGTCATGGTGGATAGCAAATGTAGATACTTTACAAACCAGGGTATTTGCCAGCTTTCAGCAATGAAAGGTGCAACACGTACTAGTTAGATTTCTACCTCCGCTGCTAAAAGTTCAGTGACCCAAATGCCTGTGCTAATTCGAAACTAGTTTAGAGAATATTTGTTTCCTACACAACCTATTGTATTAAATGCATAATGCAAATGTGTGAAATCCTGTTATATTATGAACTAATATGCACATTACTAATATTGCTTAAACCCATTCTCAATATTAAATTAATTTTAGATTATATTATGCAGGAGACTGATTTGGAGAAGTGGAGAGCTTGACAATGCAAGGAAGTGGAATTTGTAAAAAGTTGAAGAGGTAAAAAAAAAATCACTCAGGCACGTTGGGAGAATGGTTGTCGACAGATGTTCATTTAGTTCCTTTGTATTAAGCTCAGCGACATTTATAAACCCATATAAAAGGTGTCAGCCATGGCTCTGTGGTAGCACTCTCGCCGGAGTCAGAAGGTTGTGTGTTCCAGTCCTACTCCAGAGACTGGAGCACACAATCTAGGCTGACAGTCCAAGCACTGAGGAAGTGCTGCACAGTTGGAGGTGCCATCTTTCAGATGGGACTGTCAAAAAGTGAAGCCCTGTCTGCCCTCTCAGGGAGGTGCTATTTCGAAGAAGAGCAGGGGAGTTCTCCCTGGTGTCCTGGCCAATATTTATTCCTCAACCAATAACATTAAAAACAGATTTTGTAATTATCATATTGCTGTTTGTGGGACCTTGCTGTACGCAAATTGGCCACCGAGTTTCCTACATTACAACAGTGACGACACTTCAAAAAGTACTTCACTGGCTGTAAAGCACTTTGGAACATCCCGAGGTAGTGAAAAGTGCTACATAAATGCAAGTATTTTTTCTTTTCATTCCAGTGTTATTATAATTAGAATTAATACAGGGAAAAAAATGCTAGCGTTGATCATAATTATTGGACACGGTTTGATTTTTTTTTAAATGGTGATACTTTCTCTTTAAAATGAAGGACTACCCAACATTTGAAAATAAACTAACTAACAAAGGTATTAAGGGATATGGGGCAAAGGCACATGGAGTTAAGCCACAGATCAGCAGTGATCTCGTTGAATGGCGGAACAGGCTCGAGGGGCTAAATGGCCTACCCCGGTTCCCATGTTCCCAAGTGCGAGATCTGATTACGAAGAAATAAAAACCTTCACATTTGCAGGATCAGGTAGCTTACATTTTAAAAATAGGCAGATTAGCAACAGACAAGGCAACATGTATCTGAGCAAATGATTACGTCAGAGATTTTGGGGCATGCATCCTTACTGATCAGAGCTGTCCTGTATTGGGGGACTGGGGGGGGGTTGGAGAAACAGACAACTGTGCACTATCCTGCACATCTGGTGCCAGTTTTGGCACGGGAATAAAATATGGCTACTGCTACCCATTTAGTTTAGATACTGGTGAATGGTGCTAGGAGGAAGAAAGGAAATCTGAAGAATGAAGAGAAACATTTTTGAAATAGGAGAAATGATGAGTACAAAGTAATTCTTACCTCTCTCAGCTGATGATTTTCTTTTTCTTTTTGTTCAAGTATGTTTTCTAACTGGTTCACAAGCATCTCTGCTTCAGCTAGACGGCGTATTCGTTCATGGTCTTCTTCCATCACCTTGGAGGACAGTCCTTTGCTCTGAAGCATCTCCAGCAGCTTTTTGATAGACTCATCACGGGCACAGAGTGTTTGTTTCTGTGTCTCAATGCGCAGCTCCATCTCCTCCAGAGTCTTGCGCAATAGGAATAGCTCCTTGGCCTGACGTTCATGTTCGGTGTGAAGGTGTTGGAAATTTTCCTCAGTTAGCTCAGCAACAAATGGCTCACTTGTTCTGCTGCTATTGTCCTGCTGAAAGAGCTGGTTCAGGTCCCGCTGGATTCGGAGCTCATCCTGCAATGCTTGAATTGTCATCTGAAAGTGCTGCACCCCAGAAAAAAAATTTAAAAATAAATCTACAAAACATCCAATTTCATACAGTACAAAGTGGCAAGTTTCCAATGTTATATTAGCATTTATGTCCAAAATAAATTGCTTTATTATTTTGGTGGGCTGTGAAGAAGAGACGCAGACATAGTGGGTGGTGCATACCATTAGCATGCTGTCCCCTAACATCTGGGACCTGGGTTTGACTACAACCCAAACTAATACAATGAAGATCTCCTCGTTCCAAGCAGTCTGGGTCTCCAGTGAAATGAGAGTAGGACAATCAAATGCTGGACTTGGACAGCTACTAATCTCTGATCATTAGCTGCATTGCCAGTTCCAGCCACACAAGATTTTATGGCCACTTTTTAAGGTCAGATTGACATTGCATTGGAGTTGCACACCATGCAATGTCAAATCAAAGTGGAAAGAATACCTGCTCCAGGAAATATATTGCTTTTCTGCAGCAAGTTTGAATTAAGTTGTAATGCAAATGTATCCTTAGTTCCTTGTGGGCACAAAATGGCAATCTCATTGAGAGCATCAATTTACATTATAAGCAGCTTCACTTTACACGGTACTGCAGCTTAATCCAGAGTCAGAGACTAATCTGACACGTGTCAAGAGTCAGTTTGGATTTTAACACCCAATTTACACTGCACAGGAATGATTTTCACTGTCTTCATTGGTATTAACAACCTCAAAATGGGGTCAGTAGCTTTACCACCCTGATAACACAAGCAATGCAGGCGGCTGCATTGAGGGCCTATTGCCGGGTGTCCAAAGCACTAGCTTGTTGCAGGCAATAGGACTCTTAATGTGGAAATTGTGGTCGTGACATAAATAGGACCCCAAGTGTCATTGCAAATCAGAACTGGCGATGGAACCTAAGAGTCCTGCCAAAGTTGTGTTGATTTATTTTTGTGGGCCCCAGAGAAGTAGAAGTACCCCAGGACCCCCACCCTCGCGATCTCCCCACCCCCAACAACTAATCTTTCTGGTGACCGCCCTGGCACAATCTTGGGCCTCAATCTGGCGAACCGCACCGGGACACCGGTTTGCTGCCACGTAGCTCACCTGCCAAATTTAAATGATGCGGAGATGCTGGACTGGGGTGGACAAAAGTGAGAAGTCGCACAACACCAGGTTATAGTCCAACAGCTTTATTTGAAATCACAAGCTTTCGAAGTGCTGCTCCTTCGCCAGGTGAAGTGAAGAAATACATATGGGCACAGCATATATAGTCAGAGAACAATGCCAGACGACTACAGTTAAACTTTCTAACTGCCCTTTATCACACCTCGGCAGAGAGACAATCACGGCAATCAAAGGTGTGGATGGTGTCCAACCAGGTCAGTCAGGAAGACATTACATCAAAGACAATGAGGTGGGGTCACAAGGGGTCAAATGTGGCAGATGCTGGAGTCTGTATGGAAAACAAGAAACTTTAAACTTTTTACTTTTTTTGCTGGACATCACAGCAGGTCCAACCGCATCTGTGTAGAGAGAACAAGCCAACGACGACTCGAGTCTGGATGACTCTACGTCAGGTGGGGTTACATGTAGCGTGACATGAACCCAAGATCCCGGTTGAGGCCGTCCTCATGGGTGCGGAACTTGGCTATCAGTTTCTGCTCGATGATTTTGCGTTGTCGTGTGTCTCGAAGGCCACCTTGGAGAACGCTAACCCGCAGATCCGAGGCTGAATGTCCTTGACTGCTGAAGTGTTCCCCGACTGGGAGGTAACAATCCTGCCTGGCGATTGTTGCGCGGTGTCCGTTCATACGTTGTCGCAGTGTCTGCATGGTCTCGCCGATGTACCATGCTCCGGGGCATCCTTTCCTGCAACGTATGAGGTAGACAACGTTGGCCGAGTCACATGAGTATGTACCATGTACCTAGTGGGTAGTGTCCTCACGTGTGATGATGGTATCTGTGTTGATGATCTGGCATGTCTTGCAGAGGTTGCCGTGGCAGGGTTGTGTGGTGTCGTGGTCGCTGTTCTCCTGAAAGGTGGGTAATTTGCTGCGAACTATGGTACTTTTGAGGTTAGGCGGCTGTTTGAAGGCGAGTAGTGGAGGCAAGTAGTGGAGGCGCTGAAAGACGCCCTCGTAAGAATGGGATATGACGCTCGACTCATCGATCGACAGTTCCGACGGGCCACAGCGAAAAATCGCATAGACCTCCTCAGAAGACGAACACGGGACACAACCAACAGGGTACCCTACGTCGTCCAGTACTTCCCCGGAGCGGAGAAACTACGCCATGTTCTTCGCAGCCTTCAACATGTCATCGATGACGACGAACACCTCGCTAAGGCCATCCCCACGCCTCCACTACTCGCCTTCAAGCAGCCGCCTAACCTCAAAAGTACCATCGTTTGCAGCAAATTACCCACCTTTCAGGAGAACAGCGACCACGACACCACACAACCCTGCCACGGCAACCTCTGCAAGACATGCCAGATCATCAACACAGATACCATCATCACACGTGAGGACACCACCCACCAGGTACATGGTACATACTCATGTGACTCGGCCAACGTTGTCTACCTCATACGTTGCAGGAAAGGATGCCCCGGAGCATGGTACATCGGCGAGACCATGCAGACACTGCAACAACGTATGAACGGACACCGCGCAACAATCGCCAGGCAGGAGTGTTACCTCCCAGTCGGGGAACACTTCAGCAGTCAAGGACATTCAGCCCCCGATCTTCGGGTAAGCGTTCTCCAAGGCGGCCTTCGAGACACACAACAACGCAAAATCATCGAGCAGAAACTGATGGCCAAGTTCCGCACCCATGAGGACGGCCTCAACCGGGATCTTGGGTTAATGTCACGCTACATGTAACCCCACCTGACGTAGAATCATCCAGACTCGAGTCGTCGTTGGCTTGTTCTCTCTACACAGATGCGGCCGGACCTGCTGTGATTTCCAGCAAAAAAAGTTTAAAGTTTTTGGTTTTCCATACAGACTCCAGCATCTGCCACATTTGACCCCTTGTGACCCCACCTCATTGTCTTATTTTGCTATCGTCTTTGATGTAATGTCTTCCTGACTGACCTGGTTGGACACCATCCACACCTTTGATTGCCGTGATTGTCTCTCTGCCGAGGTGTGATAAAGGGCAGTTAGAAAGATTAACTGTAGTCGTCTGGCAGTGTTCTCTGACTATATATGCTGTGCCCATATGTATTTCTTCACTTCACCTGACGAAGGAGCAGCACTTCGAAAGCTTGTGATTTCAAATAAAGCTGTTGGACTATAACCTGGTGTTGTACGACTTCTCAAATTTAAATGAGGCCGGGGCCTCAAAATCAGAGACCCCTGAGTCGCCAGTCCAAGTGCCTGGCCAGCACTCTCCGTCAGTCAGTCACCCAAAAGTCAAAATTAACCCCCATGATTTTAATGTTGGTGAAAAGCCAAAACTACTTCAGATCAACACTAAACTTGTAGTTTAAATACAGCCAGAGAGGCATAAGAATGGCTGATTTGGGAAGTGAAAAATCTTAATGGTGGTCCTTGGGGTTGTGGTTAAGTTCTTCAATCAGAAAGTATTAAATCTGTAAACAACATATACTGGGCCTGATCTGAGAGCACATGATTCTGTGTGATAATAATGGAAGATTGTTTTTCACTGGAAACTACAGGCCAAGTTACCAATCTCAGCAGAAAACCACGCTCGAACAGAGTGCTACCTTTGAGCTTGGCTCTTCACTTGCATCGCACCAAATCAGTGAATTCACATTTAATACCTTAAATGAGTACAAATAACAAAACAAAACCAAATTTGAACAGTAGATTACTAAATATATGCCAGAAATCATTTTATTTGATTTGAATAATGTAAAACAACCCAACTCTATGTTTTATTAATCCAACATCTTCAGGAAATTGAATTCTATATGCTCCCAAAGCAAAATACCAGTTACCAAATTCCAGACATTCCTTTGAAAAATATTATAGGATATGTAGAGGAATGCACATTCCAGCACCCTCCAACCTCCTGTCACCTCCATAACCAATTTAATCAATGAGTTTTGCAGCGATATTCTGCTTTATTTAAAAAAGGAGCCATAAGCAATTTATTCTGGTACAATTTTAAAAGGGGTGCAGCAACAGAGAGACCTGGGGGTTCACATACACAAATCTTTATGCTTTTGTTACCTCTAGACTCAAATATTCCAATGCTCTCCTGGCCAGCCTCCCACCTTGCACCCTACGTAAACTTCAGCTCATGCAAAACTCTGTTGCCCGTATCCTAACCGCACCAAGTCCCATTCACCTATCACCCCTGTACTTGCTGACCGATATTGGCACCCAGTCTGGCAACACCTCCATTTTTAAATTGTCATCCTTGTTTTCAATTCCCTCCAATGGCCTCGCACCTCCCTATCTCTGTAACCTCCAGCCCGACAACCCTGAGAACTCTGCACACCTCCAATGCTGGCCTCTTGCACATCCCTGATTTTCTTCATTCCACCATCGAAGGCTATGCTTTCAGCTCCCAAGGCCCCAAGCTCTGGAATGCTCTCTTTAAATCTCTCCGCCTTTCTACCGTTCTCTCTTGCTTTAAGATGCTCCTTCAAACGTACCTCTTCGACCAAGCTTTTGGTCACCTGTCCTAATATTGCCTTGTGCTTTGGTGTCAAATTCGGTTTGTTATTCCTGTGAAGCGCCCTGGGACATTTTACTACGTTAAAGGCACTTATATCAATGCAAGTTGTTGTTACTAAAAATGCATATGGGATCATTGGCTTTATAAAATAGAGGCATAGATTACAAAAGCAAGGAAGTTGTGCTACACCTTTATAAATCACTGATATGGCCTCAGCTGGAGTATTGTGCCCAATTCTGGGCACCACACTTTTGGAAGGAGGTCAAGGCCTTGGATAGAGTGCAGAGGAGATTTACCAAAATGATACCAAGAAGGAGGGACTTCTATTATGTGTAGAGACTACAGAAGCTGAGATTGTTCTCCTTAGAGCAGAGAAGGTTATGTGGAGGATTTACTAGCGGTGTTCAAAATTATGAGAGGTTTTATAGGGAGAAACTATTTCCACTGGCAGAAGGGTCAGTAACTAGAGGGCACAGATTTAAGGTAATTGGGAGATGAAGAGAATTTTTTCCTTAAAACGCGAGTTATGTTGATCTAGAATGCACTGCCTAAAAGGGTGGTGGAAGCAGTAACTTTCAAAAGGGAATTGGATATATACTTGAAAAGGAAAACTTTGCAGGGCTATGGGGAAAGAGCAGGGGAGTGGGACTAATTGGATAGTTCATTCAAACAGCTGGCAGAGACACAATGGGCCGAATGGCCTCCTTCTGTGCTATGATTCTTGAAGTGAAAGTTACCATAGTCAGTAGTTTTTTTTTTTTAATATGTGGGCGTCGCTGGCAAGGCCAGCATTTATTGCCCATCCTTAGTTGCCCTCGAGAAGGTGGTGGTGAGCTGCCTTCTTGAACCGCTGCAGTCTGTGTGGTGAAGGTACTCCCACAATGCTGTTAGGGAGGGAGTTCCAGGATTTTGACCCAGTGACGATGAAGGATCGGTGGTATACTTCCAAGTCAGGATGGTGTGTGACTTGGAAGAGAACTTGGAGGTGGTGGTATTCCCATGCGCCTGTTGCCCTTGTGCTTCTAGGTGGCAGAGGTCGCAGGTTTGGGAGGTGCTGCCGAAGAAGCCTTGGCGAGTTGCTGCAGTGTATCTTGTAGATGGTACACACTGCAGCCACGGTGCGCCGGTGGTGGAGGGAGTGAATGTTTAAAGTGGTGGATGGGGTGCCAATCAAGCAGGCTGCTTTGTCTTGGATGGTGTCGAGCTTCTTGAGTGTTGTTGGAGCTGCACTCATCCAGGCAAGTGGAGAGTATTCCATCACACTCCTTACTTGTGCCTTGTAGATGGTGGAAAGGCTTTGGGGGGGTCAGGAGGCGAGACACTCGCTGCAGAATACCCAGACTCTGACCTGCTCTTGTTGCCATAGTATTTATGTGGCTGGTCCAGTTAAGTTGCTGGTCAATGGATATTGATGGTGGGGGATTCGGTGATGGTAATGCCGTTGAAGGTCAAGGGGTGGTGGTTAGACACTCGCTTGTTGGAGATAGTCATTGCCTGGCACTTGTGTGGCGCGAATGTTACCTGCCACTTATCAGCCCAAACATGAATGTCCTCCAGGTCTTGCTGCATGCGGGCATGGACTGCTTCATTATCTGAGGAGTTGCGAATCAAAGAGAGAAAGCCTTGCATTTCTATAGCGCCTTTCACGACCACTGGACGTCTCAAAGCGTTTTACAGCCAATTAAGTACTTTTTGAAGTGTAGTCACTGTTGTAATGTGGGAAACGCGGCAGCCAATTTGCACACAGCAAGCTCCCACAAACAGCAATGTGAAAATGACCAGATTATCTGTTTTTGTTATGTTCGTTGAGGGAGCAATATTGGCCAGGACACCGGGGATAACTCCCCGACTCTTCTTCGAAATAGTGCCATGGGATTTTTTACCTCCACCTGAGAAAGCAGACAGGGCCTCAGTTTAACATCTCATCCGAAAGACGGCACCTCCGACAGTGCAGCACTCCCTCAGCACTGCACTGGAGTGTCAGCCTAGATTTATGTGCACAAGTCCCTGGAGTGGGACTTGAACCCACAACCTTCCGACTCAGAGGCGAGTGTGCTACCAACTGAGCCACGGCTGACACTTATAGCGCTGAACACTGCAGTCATCAGCGAACATCCCCATTTCTGACCTTATGTTGGAGGGAAGGTCATTGATGAAGCAGTTGAAGATGGTTGGGCCTAGGACACTGCCCTGAGGAACTCCTGCAGCGATGTCCTGGGGCTGTGATGATTGACCTTCAATCACCACAACCAATTTCCTTTGTGCTAGGTATGACTCCAGCCAGTGGAGAGTTTTCCCCCCCAATTCCCATTGACTTCAGTCTTACTAGGGCTCCTTGATGCCACACTCGGTCAAATGCTACCTTGATGTCAAGGGCAGTCACTCTCACCTCACCTCTGGAATTTAGCTCTTTTGTCCATGTTCGGACCAAGGCTATAATGAGGTCTGGAACCCGAACTGGGCATCAGTGAGCAGGTTATTGGCGAGTAAGTGCTGCTTGATAGCACTAACTCGACACCTTCCATCACTTTGCTGATGATTGAGAGTAGACTGATGGGGCGGTAATTGGCCGGATTGGATTTGTCCTGCTTTTTGTGGACAGGACATACCTGGGCAGTTTTCCATATTGTCGGATAGATTGCCAGTGTTATAGCTGTACTGGAACAGCTTGGGAGAGGCGCGGCTAGTTCTGGAGCACAAGTCTTCAGCGCGACAGCCGGGATGTTGTCGGGGCCCACAGCCTTTGCTGTATCCAAGTAAATTAGCTTTCTTTCACTTAGTATCTTATACTTTTGAGCATTTTCATTCCAAAACCAAGAATCAGCAAGGATAGCAGTTTGAATGAGATACTGAGCTCAAGAAATTTAGAGAACCGATTCAAAAATCAATATGGATCTAATTATTCTCAGGATGATTCAGTATCAACTGTATGTTGACTGAGATTTCTCCATCAGACTCAGTACACTGTAGACTAATTTTGCCCCTTCCTCACAACGTGATCAGCACTATATTTAAATGGCAACATAAATCAATATATAAGATCAAGATCAAAGGACATTCAATCTTAGTAACCTTTTTTTTTAAATGGTTGAGATTCAGATTATACTCCCACTTTACCCATGATGGTACAATTGGTCCACTTCCTCTCGCCCAATCTTCAGGTCACCTGGAGTGACAGACACAGAAAGTGAACATATTGCAGCTGTCACTTTCCCCATGCAATACATTGGGAATAGAGTCAGCTACTGAGGGTGGGAACATTACAGTCTGCTCAGGCACAAACGTGCAACATGGTGGTACTGCCATGTTTGTAGTGATAACTTGCCTGAAGTTATTGCATCGTTATTATTCTTAATTGTGGTGGTGGTGGTGGTGGTTGTGGAAACTTGAGCTCATCCAAAACTCTGCTGCCCGTATCCTAACTCACACCAAGTCCTGTTCACCCATGCTTGCTGAACTACATTGGCTTCTGGTCCAGCAACGCCTCTATTTTAAAACTGTCATCGTTGTTTTCAAATCCCTCCATGGCCTCGCACCTCCCCATCTCTGTAACCTCCTCCAGCCCTACAACCCTCCGAGATCTCTGCACTCCTCCAGTTCTGGCCTCTTGCGCATCCCCGATTTTCTTCGCTCCAGCCTTCAGCTGCCAACACCCTGAGCTCTGGAATTCCCTCCCTAAACCTCTCCGCCTCTCTATCCTGCTTTAAGACGCTCCTTAAAACCTTCCGCTTAAGGCAGGTGTCCTAATAGCTATGTGGCTTGGTGTCAAATTTTGTTTGATAATAGCTCCTGTGAAGCACCTTGGGACGTTTTACTATGTTAAAGGCGCTATACAGATGCAAGTTGTTCCTGTTGTCGTCTAGCAAGCATGCATGGCAGTTTTTAAAAAGACATTAAATTCAACAAGAAATTTGCAACCTATCAAAATAAAAGTGCCAGCAGTTTTTTTTTTCTGAAGTCTAACCTAATAAAATCTAATTGTGTTAACACTAATAAGGCTCAAAACAGCATTTGGCTCCTACCCACACCACTAAAATCAATAGCTTTCAGAGACAATTATATGGTAACAGGCAGCATTTATTATGCAACTGCACTGATACATCCTTGCAATAACTGATTGACTATTTTGTGTTCTGCAGTAAGGACTAACATTCAAGAAACAAGTACAGAAGTTCATGCTTATTCTACTCAAATTTGGATTTGTGGTTCAATTTCCTAATGATATTTGCCACCTAGGTCAAATGCTGCTATGACATCAGCAGAAAAGATCAGTCAGCTGTAGTGCAATCTGTTACTTCTAAAGTGACACACACACAATGGGTGAAAGAATATCCCCTCCAGTCACACTACGTAACATTTTCAAAAATAATTTTAAATACAGATAGGTCATTGCCCCCTGGACTCTCCCTACCAAGATGAAAGACTTGGATGCAAAGTGCCAATTTGTGACAGGCCCAATGACAAACAAATTTTGGCCGGGGAGGGTGGGGGGGGGAAAAGAGAGGAAAGATGGTGGTGGAAGAAATGAGGACGTGGGGACTTGGATATAAATAAAAGTCGAGGGGATGTAAATCCTCTTGATAGATTTATCGAAGATGCTGGCCTGAGTACAAAACAGGTAATGGAAGCATGAAATATGGAGTGCTTTCTTAGCCTCACGTAATAACACTGTGTTTCATTTGTCCAGTGACGATTACCTACAATCATATCTGCTCAAGTGACACCATAATTAAAATTCTTAATTGTTTTGTTGAAGTCACAGTCACTAGTTTTTCAGAAATCAGAGACAGATAGCTTTTGATATTCCAACCTGTGGAAGAAAGCCACCCTCTGAAGGATAGTTAAACTTAAAGAAACCATTTTCAAGCAGTGATAGTTTGCAGATAGACTAACAGAGTTGCCGGAACATACTTGGATAGGTTGGGAATTGTGGCCAATGAATAGGGTTAAAACATGGGAAAAGCATAAGTTTGATTGTGGTGTATGGGCCATGTTTTTGTGCTGCTAAGAGAAGTTGGGGGAGTATTTTCATGACAGGTGGAGCTCCTGACTGCTTATTAGGAAGAGGGTGTGATTAGAGAATTCTAGGATGAGAGCTTATATTCAGCATAGATTTATCCCTCAATTCAGTTGATTAATGTGCATAATCTACTACTGGACCAATTCCCATAGCAAGCATATGCATGCCACCTTTGTAGGAAGAGCCAGTATGGGTATGGACCTTCACACAGCAAGAAGGAATATCAATAGGCAGGTATATTGGAATCTTGACCAGTAGGCCATGCAGGAATTCACATGGTGGAAGGTCTTCTGAGAAACCAGTCACCCTATAAAGGGTGTGATGTATCATTTGCCAGAGTATCTGCAACACGAAGAAGTTGGGAGGAGTGATCAAAAACTTCAAAGACATGGGTTTTGTGCAGCTTTTTTCATCCGTTGGGGGATAGGCAACCAATGTAGGTCAGCAAAGGTAGGGGTGATGGGCGAGCAGGACGACGTGTGAAACAGGATGAATTCAGCAGTGTTTTCAACAGTTGGAGGTTATAGAGGGTGGAGGATGGGATGCCAGTGAAGAGCATTTGGAATAATTTAGTCTGGAAGTGACAAGGCATGTACATAGGCTTGAGCTGCAGAGAGGCTGATGTAGCGGAAAAGGCAGCCACTGTTGCAGAGATGAAAGCAAGCAGAAACTCAGCTCAGAATCAAACACAACAGAAAGTTTGTGAATAGTCTGATTAAGCCAGACCAAGGAGGGGGGATGGAATCAGAAAGAGAAAGATGGAATCAGTGACAAGGGAGCAACATTTGCACTAAAACTGTGGTCTTCCCAATGTTGAATTGGAGGAAGCTGTGACTCATCCAAGACTGATGTCAGACATGCAATATAACAGCAAAGAAGCAGTTGAGGAGTCGAGGGATACAGCTAGGTGTCATAATAACTGTCTACCTCTCTCCGGCCCCTCCTTTGGGTACAGGTTTAAATAAAACATCTACTTATTGTCAAAATGAACAATGGCCACTCTGGCTAATTAATGAGGACTGAACCTCATTGTATAAATTGGAAATAGAGCTGAAATAGTCAGAGCTGCAACACTCTACAAACTGGTTCATCTGGTTTTAATAACGGCAGCTTTTTTCTCAAACTTTGTTTTAAAACACCACGCAAACATATCTCATTCCCAAATCCAAAAAAGGTCAAAAACGCTGAAATATCTCACAGACATGCATTATGTGCAGATGTCACTCTTCAAAGTGTCAGAAGTATTGAAAAGAGGGCATTAATTTCATGCTGGTTTCTTCAAACAGAACCAGAAATGTAAAAGTAGCTGCCATATCTGCAACATACCCACACCAACAACAATTAGCCTCTAATTGATCTCAAGATGCACACATTTCCAGCAATTAGACTTTGTAGCTTTCAAAGGGTAGGCCAAGTTAAATGTAGCTGCACCTTAGCTGCAAAGAACATTGTGAATTACTTGGTATAATGTTCCTGTTTTATAAATCATCCAAATCGGAATTACCATCAACAACGCCACAGGAAATTTGCTAGAACTTACTAATTTATACTAAAACCTATTCTGCACCATTCTATGTGTATTCCTTTGTCATGGAGAATTTTGCTGAAAATCAGGGGGTATTTGCAGATAAAATAGGACCATCCATTTCCTCGCTCAACATAATCGGATAGCCTGGCATGACTAACAGTTGTTCTCCCAGAAACTACCCTGAATTCTCTCTGCTAACTTCCTAAGCACTGAAGTACCTTTAACATTGCAATTTACTTTGACAAAATACTGCACACTAACAGAAGCCGCAGTCTCCCTGCAAAATTCAGCCACCATGATTAGCCCTTGGGAAATAAACTGATCTGCTTGTCTCAATCCTGAGCAAGTCTGTGCACCCACTTAAAACTCCCACTCTCCAGCAACATCCCAACTCAAGACACCAGCGTAATATTCACTGTTTAATTCTGTTAGAGGATATCACACCATGATAAATCACAAGCCTTTTTCATTGTTCTCCATTTGGAAGTGTTGACACTTATCAAGAGAGGACTACTGGTCCAGGGTAGCAGGGGAGATGGTGGTGGTGGTGTCCCTGTGCAAACCAAATTACTCGGGGTTTTCCTGTCTATACACAAATCTCTGAAATATCTGGGAGTCCTGCAGGTTCCCCCACACTGTCGCCAGGCCAAGTGGTCAGGCAGGATCTTGCCACTGGTAACCAGCCTCAAAGGTATGCCAGACCTCCCTGAACACAAGAATAGGCCATTCAGCCCCTCAAGCCTGTTCCGTCATTCTATTAGATCATGGCTGATCTGTACCTCAATACTATTTACCCACCTTTTCTTCATATCCCTTGATACCATTATCTCAGGGGGGAAAAAAAAATCTATGGATCTCAGTCTTGAAAATTTCAATTGACCCAGCATCCACAGCCTTTTGGGGAAAGTTACAGATTTCCAGTACCTCATATGAAAACATGCTTCCTGATTTCACTCCTAACTGGTCCACCTTTAATTTCAAGATTATGCCCCCTTGCTCTGAATTCATCCAGAAGATGCTCTCAGTTCCTTATCATTTCTGCCATTTTACATGCAGGAGTTAAATTTTGATCACCATACTTTTCCTTACCCAATTCTCAGTTACAAACAACAAAATACAGACACATTACCGAATGTTACATACTTTGCAGCACTTCTACTTATAATGGGGACAATTTAAATGAAATAGGAACACTTGAGAAAAAAATTACTTAAGTACAGCAAGTAAAAGCTTAAAAAATATCTTCAACATTTGATTAATTTTGAGAGCTACTATGGAATTTTTTTTTTTGCAGTGCAACTATCACAGGAAATAAATACACATTGCTGAAAGGAAATGAAGGCTCCCAGGTGCTGAAAAAGCAAAATTAACAAGATGAAAAATTCACAAGATGAAAAATTCATGCCTTAGATTCCCTGCAAACTCAGTAGTGCTTGGTTAAGATCAATGAGCAAAGTATTGTGTCATAAGGGAAAGACTGAAATGTTCTTTGTAGTATTTACATCGTGGAGATAAGCACTGGGAATTGAACATTAAATGGGGAAAAACGCTCACCACCTATCCAGAAGGTGTCTCACTATTTAAAGTTATTCAGATGAGGGCTTTAAGACTAAAGCAACAAAAAAAAAAAAATCTACCTCCTTCTCTTAAAGGACACGTGCTCTAAATCTTCAGTTAAAGCATTTCAACTACAATAAATTGAGTCCAATATGGAATCTCTGCATTAATAATGTGACATTCAATTGCAGCCCACACAGATGCAAAATGAATTTGCAATGTTAGGCCCTCTATCCTAAGTAATTTCTTCAGTAAGTGTATGAATGATAGGACACTTGCGGCTCAATGAACTGCAATAGCGTGGAGATATTAAACACTAGAGGGAGATCAAGCTAAGCCCCTGGCTTTGTTGAATGTACTCAGGACTTACTGGAATTACCAACAAAAAGGGAGGGGAAAAAACCAAGTAGGAGGCATCATGTGCAATCATGGGCATAAAGAACCAGGCAAAATAGAATTGCTTATTCAAACACAAAGGTGAAATTCCTCCTGTTGACAACTGTACCAAAAAAGGTGAGTACAAAATGGGGAACACCAACTTTTTCACCAGAATTAACAGGAGGAATTTCACTCCCAAAAGTTGCAGTATTATGCAACAACTGCAGTAACGATGCAAAAATAAAGATTTAGAATATATATTGGACACATTTCTTGGTAATTAACCTGCAGTAATGACATCCATATTTAAATCTTGTGTAACAACATTATCAAAGAAAGAGCTGCCACGCCCCATAAAAGCAGGTGACTAAAAGAACAAAAATTATATAAAATTTGAATGTTATTATATATTGCAAACAGTGCATGGTTACAACATTCTAATGACACGATCTGTAGGTAACACTGAGCGCAAAGATATGCAACTTAACATTATGTGACCAATCAACTGAACTCAGCCATTTATGCTAACTGCAATACTTAACATTAGTCACATGGTGGCACTGTGAAGGTGCATTCGTGGAGAACAGTGGGCATCTTAGTAAAAGGTTAAGTCCCCTGTACTTGCCTCAGGGCCCACAGAAATCCACCTATTCTCGTTTCTCCCCGCCCCTATTTTTTCCTCATACTATGGGTTCAGCTCTGAGTCCACTCTGCTTACCAGGCACTTCTGTTTAATAGCAGTATTGCCACAGCTGATGGGTCTCTTCCTTATCACAGGTAGGGTAGCCATTTAACATTCTTCCTGCAACTGCTGAATGATTAACCTCCCTCACTCAACTGCCCACCTCGCTGGTTTTGCAATGCTGCAGCCTAATCACCTGCAGTCACCACCCGATAGGTCCGAGGTAACAAGAGGGAAAAACCTCTGGTGGGACTTCTAGGGTATAGGAACAAAGGAAAAAACGAAGAGTAGGCCATTCAGCCCTTTGAGCCTGTTCCACCATTCAAGTAGATATGTAGCTCACCTCCATTTACCCACCTTTGCTCCATATCCCTTAGATACCCTTACCCAACAAAAATCTATCGACACAAAAGCAAAATACTGCAGATGCTGGAAATCTGAAATAAAAACAGAAAATGCTGGAAATACTCAGGTCAGGCAGCATCTGTGGAGAGAGAAACCAAGTTAACGTTTCCAGTCCTGGACCTTATTGATCTGTCCTGGAAATTTGACACAACAGCCATAACCTTTGGTTGGGGGCGGGGGGCGGCGGCAGGGGAAAAAAGAGCGCGTTCCAAATTTGCACATCCTTTTGTAATCACCGATCAGCTACTCAATGATTTGGTATTCAATTAATTTTCCCCAGTGAAGCCATGGTCAAAATTTGGTTGAGTGAACCAAGGATCAATATTTAATTCACGTTGCTAATGTGCAAGAACCCCTCATTACCACAATTTTATTTCATTTTGACAATTTTCTCCCCAATTTATTTAATTTATCCCACTGTCAACTTTTATTTAATTTATTTAGTGCCATTTCTCCCCATTCTGTATACAGATGCTTTAAATTAAAATCACCCATGAAAAGAAAAGAACAAACTTGCATTAATATAGAGCCTTTCACAACCTCAGGATGTACCAAAGCACTTCACAACAAATGAAGTATTTTTGAAATGTTGTCACTGGTGTAATGTAGGGAAATGCAACTGCCAATTTGGACTCAGCAATGAGATAAATGATCAGAAAATATGCTTCTGTGGTGTTGGTTGAGGGATAAATATTAACCAGAACTTCCCAGCTCTTCTTTGAATATATAACATAAGAAATAGGAGCAGGAGTCGGCCATACGGCCCCTCGAGCCTGCTCCGCCATTCAATAAGATCATGGCTGATCATCGACCTCAACTCCATTTTCCCACCCGATATCCATATCCCTTGATTCCCAGAGAGTCCAAAAATCTATCTATCTATCTCAGCCTTGAATATACTCAAAGACTCAGCATCCACAGCCCTCTGGGGCAGAGAATTTCAAAGATTCACAACCCTCTGAGTGAAGAAATTCCTCCTCATCTCAGTCTTAAAAGGCTGACCCCTTATCCTGAGACTATGCCCCCTAGTTCTAGACACTCCAGCCAGGGGAAACAACCTCTCAGCATCTACCCTGTCAATCCCCCTCAGAATCTTGTATGTTTCAATGAGATCACCTCTCATTCTTCTAAACTCCACAGTATAGGCGCATTCTACACAATCTCTCATCATAGGACAGCCCTCTCATCCCAGGAATCAATCTAGTGAACCTTCGCTGCACCACCTCCAAGGCATATCCTTCCTTAGATAAGGAGACCAAAACTGTGCACAGTACTCCAGGTGTGGTCTCACCAAGGCCCTGTACAATTGTAGCAAGACTTCCTTACTCTTATACTCCAACTCCCTTGCAATAAAGGCCAACATGCCATTTGCCTTCCTTATTGCTTGATGTACCTGCATGCTAGCTTTGTGTTTCTTGCACGAGGACACCCAAATCTCTCTGAACACCAACATTTGAAAGTTTCTCACCATTTAAAAAATATTGTTTTTCTATTCTTCCTACCAAAGTGAATAACTTCACATTTCCCTACATTATACTCCATCTGCCACCTTACTGCCCACTCACTTAGTCTATCTATATCCCTCTGCAGACTCTGTTCTCCTCACAGCTTACTGTCCCACCTAGCTTTGTATCGTCAGCAAACTTGGATACATTACACTCAGTCCCTTCATCAGGTCATTAATATAGATTGTAAATAGCTGAGGCCCCAACACTGATCCTTGCGGCACCCCACTAGTTACAGCCTGCCAACCTGAAAAAGATCCATTTATCCCTACTCTCTGTTTTCTGTCAGTTAACCAATCCTCTCTAGCCATGCTACTACAGTACCCCCAACCCCATGAGCCCTTATCCTGTGTAGTAACCTTTTATGTGGCACCTTATCGAATGCCTTCTGGAAATCCAAATATACTACATCCACTGGTTCACCTTTATCTACCCTGCTAGTTACAAAGTGCGATCGGATCTTTTACACCTACCTGAGAGACAGACAAACCTTGGTCAATAGAAGTGCATGATCTGATGGATTCTAAGCAGCTCTCTAACATTATTACTGTTAAGTGAAATCTAGGTGATAATGCATTAAGCATAATGGCTAGCATATGAAACTTTCATGGTGTGAAAACTCCTTGGCAGTAGCATTATAAAAGATAAATAAAAAGGGAAAACTGCAAATCTGAAATAGAAACAGAAAATGTGGAAATAAACAGCATCTGGAGAGAGGCAAAACAGTCTAATATTTCGGGTATAGATGGGTTCCAAATAAATTAAAAAATTTGCATTGAGAACACAAGTGGAAAGTGTGGGGAGAGACTTTGACTGCCCTTTGTGATCTGAAATCTGAATACCTCGATTCTCATTTATTTCCTGGTTACATTGCTGGGGACTTTTTGTTGTATAACGTTCTTCCATTGCAAAACCTTTCGAGATGCCGTGTAATCGGATTATGGCCTTCTCTTAGTTTGAAAAAGTGCTAATTATTCACAATATAGCAAGAGTCTATGCCATGTAAAAGCACAGTAATCAGACAAGCTTAGCAAGCCTTTGTGCTAACATTAGATGCCACACAGACTGTCTTCAATCTATTAAAGGTGGCCTACCTTTTGACATTTTCCCCACTCCCAGACGGTTTAAAAATGAAACAGTTCCATTGAATCAAAAAACTGCCTCATTGTTTCAGTTTCCAATAAGTTGCTGAGTTGTGCAGACCATGATAGCCCATGAAGGTTCCATCCTCATTTAATTGATTTTTCTCCATTACATTTTTATTTTCAACTAACACAGCCCCTTTCTGTTGTCCTCTTCCCCTCCCCCACCAAATGGCAGACCTTTTCCTCTTCCTCCAGCCCATCACGATACTTTATTCCCAATCACCATCCAACCATGCTCTATCTTCCTCTTTTCCCCACCACGCCAGCCTCTAACCCTTCCTGCCCTGTCGCACTTAACCCTCTGCCCCATTCTTGCTCCCTATCTAAACAATCCTCTCAGTCTTGGTCCAATTATTTTCCACCTTCTAACCCTCCTCGACTTGAAGGCTACACACACTTCGTCTTGACTTCATGTGCACAACACCATGTTAGTTCAAGTAGTATATAGCTCAAATCTCACCCAATAAAATCACAAACCACCAGTTAAGCAAACAATGCTGATGTGCTAAAATTTCCCAATGACTAGAAATGCACCAAATACTTATGGAAGAAAAACACTCACTACATATCTTTACATCTGTACAGCTGCTTCCCCCTTTTCTTTGTTCCCCAAGCCAAACGTCCCTCAGTCCCACTCCCAGCATTGAATCCCATCTCTCTCTCGTTTATCCTCCCAGCTTTTCCAAGCTCATCTTGTCTACAAGACCTACCTCCTGCTTCCTCGACCCCATTCCCACTAAACTCCTCACCACCTAACTTCTCTTCCTGACCCCCATCCTAGCTGACTTGAGAAAGGTTTCCTTCTCCTCGGCTAAATTGTCACGAAGCACATAGTGTACACAGATTGTTAGAAAGGAAGACCTGCATTTATATAGCGCCTTTCACGACCACCGGAAGTCTCAAAGCGCTTTACAGTCAATAAAGTACTTTTGAAGTGGAGTCACTGTTGTAATGTGGGACACGCGGCAGCCAATTTGCGCACAGCAAGGTCCCACAAACAGCAATGTGGTAATGACCAGATAATCTGTATACAATAAAGATTAATTGTAAACAGTAGCATAAAACAGAATAAAAATCACCCAAATAAGCAAGCAACAGGTAAAATACAATGGAAAACCAACATATGAAACGGAGATTTGTACATCATCTACAAAATCATTTGTTGTCCCTACTCATTGCAGTACAATGGAGAGGGTCTGTCCTTCTTGGTTCTTTGGATACTTGGATTACACCCATCCCCAAATATTGAAGTGCTTCAATACTTTGCACCTTTTTTTCTTCATTCATGGGATGTGGGCATCGCTGGCAAGGCCAGCATTTATTGCCCATCCCTAATTGTCCTTAACGGAGTAGCTTGCTAGGCCATTTCTGAGGGCTATTAAGAGTCAACCACATTGCTGTGGGTCTGGAGTCACATATCCGGTAAGGACAGCAGATTTCCTTCCCTAAAAGAACATTACGACAATCCGGTAGTTACATGGTCACCATTACTGATTCTAGCTTTCTATTCCAGATTTGAACTCATGTCTCTGGATCATTAGTCCAGACCTCTGGATTACTAGTTCAGCAACAACCATTATGCTACTGTACCCTGCTACCTAATGAATAGATACATACTGGGAGGGGAAAATTACATGGCTCTTGGGAAAGAGCAGGGGAGTGGGATGAATTGGATAATTCTTTCAAAGAGCTGGCACAGACATGATGGGCCGACTGACCTCCTTCTGCGCTGTAAGATTCTATGATTCTTATTGTTCTTAATCAAATATGACTGGAATTTTCCTTGAACGACAGGCAAACTGATACATTATTTGTTCAGCTTTCAACCTGCAGTTGCTTTCCTTTGGTTATCTTGCATCTTTATTATGTACAGTAATTTCACTCAATTGATTCTTCAGTTCTCATTTTCACAAAGCTCTTGATTTGGGCTGCACATTACAGGAGCTCAAGCTACTTTGGGGCTGCTGGGAAAGTCATCGCTAGCTTTTTGAATTAAACATATTGTTGATCAATGGACAGTCAAATGGATCAAAAATGCACTCTATTGAGCTTCAAGAACAGAAGGAAGGGGCCAAAAATGATGGAGAATAGTCTATGGAAAGAATGGCCGTATTTTCCGATGCCTATGGGTGTGTACGCGCTGTGTAGGGACATCGGAAATGCTGGTTTCAGGCATGCGAAGCGCATGCGCTGAAAACCGGCATTTCTGATGTCAAAAATGCTCTTGACAGATTGGGCGCCTGCCCTGGAGAAGAGCCTCTGCGGGGGGAGAGTTCGGCTTTCTGCAGAACCTCCGCCCGCTGAAAACCCTTAGAAATCTTACGCCTGGTAAAAGCAGTAAGGCCTGCTTTTACCAGCATAAGAGTTGAAAAAAAGTTGGTTTTTTTTAAAATTTCCCCGACTCATTTATAATTTAAGAATACTTTTTTAAAAAGTTTATTTTTAGCCCCGTAAAAAACTTTAATTTTTTTTTCAAAAAATGAAATTTGTTTAAAATATTTAATTTAATGTAATTCTAACTCATTTTAAAAACGTGATGGTTTTTTAAAAAATGTATTTAATGTTTTAGTGTCTTTTTGGGGTGATCATTCATATATTTGACAGGTCTATCTGTCAAAAGTATGAAGGAAGATTCCCTTCTCCTATTGGCTGGCCTGGCCCACGTGATCCCAGGGACGCTTGCGAACTGCATGCGCCTCTGGGATACGTGGGCCCTGCACATTTCGACTGTGGGGAGGCCCAGGAGCAGAAGTGTCCGGACCTCAGGAGCCCTCAGGTAAGTTCGTGGATTTTTTTCCGATAGGAGGCGTCCGCACGCAGGAAGCCTCCTATCGGAAATTACGGGCCACTGTTATTTAGTTATGTCAAACAAACAAACAAAAAAAGCATTTTCTATTTTCCACACTGTAGCAGAAAGAGACACACCCCAAAAAAAGGCAGAGACATTGTTCCCAATACACTGCAACCATGCTGCTCAGTAAATTATGTTGTTTGCTCATTTCGTGTCATTAGTTGCACCAGTACTGCAACAGCTACAATTCATGTTACGCTCATTATTCAATTATGGTTAATCATGTCATTCATAAGCATTCATTCTACATTTCAACGAGTCACTCCACCATCTACTCTTAAAATCATTTTGC
Organism: Squalus acanthias; assembly: GCA_030390025.1. NCBI lineage: Eukaryota > Metazoa > Chordata > Chondrichthyes > Squaliformes > Squalidae > Squalus > Squalus acanthias. The sequence continues at coordinate 80,535,494 of CM059435.1, read as the reverse complement.
ATTAAGATTGTTTTTGCAAAGCACCAGTCATACTGACTTTCATACAAGCAATCATCCTCCATTACCCCCTACAAAAAATAAACAGGATAATAAACTAATAGATCAAGGAACCAATTACAGCATGTGGACTTCAAATCAAAGTACAGGATTGAAATACAATTTGTATCTGGAACAGGGGAACAGAAGTAGGCTATTCTATCCAGCCTTTCGAGCCTGTTCCACCATTCAATTAGATCATGGCTGATCAGTAGCTCAATTTAATTTACTCGCCTTTGATCCATATCTCGATACCCTTACCTAATAAAAATGTGTTGATCTCAGTATTGAAATTTTCAATCGACACCATCCACAGCCTTTTTGGGGGAAAGAATTCCACATTTCCACTACCCTTTGTGTGTAGAAAGTGCTTCCTGATTTCACTCCTAACTGGCCTAGCTCTAATTTTAAGATTGTGCCCCCTTGTTCTGGGTTCCCCCACCAGAGGAAATAACTTATCTGTATCTACTCTATCGAATCCTTTTATCATTGTAAACATCTCAATTAGATCACCCCTCAACTTTCTAAATTCAAGTTTATGTAATTTGTCCTCATAATTTAACCCTTTAAGCCCTGGTATAATTCTGATGAATCTGCGCTGTACTGCATCCAAGACCAACATAACCTTCCTGAGGTGCGGTGCGCAAAATTGAACCTAGTACTCTAGATGAGGTCTCACCTAGGCTCTGTACAACTGAAGCATTTAAAAAAAAGGAATATTTAAAAAAAAACTCTCTCCCTTAATCCCATCTGTACTTCAATCTTTATTTTGCTTTCTGTAAATCATTTAAATCTAACTTATATTTCCTGCTTTATATTTCCTGGTTTGGACGCTGCGTGTCTCAGTGAAGGTTCTTCAAGCTGATAGGTTGAAGAGCCTCGCTGTTTCTTTCCCTGCTCACAAGACACCACAGATCGCCTGTAGAGGGCACCATGCTGGAAAAGACGCCGGATTAGAGAAAATCTACACTGAGAAGCCCACAGAAACTTTGTGGTCAGCTGTCATCGAGGTGAACAGTGAGCGTCATTCCTTCACTACTGACAGCAAACTCAGAGCCAATGACTTCTGGACCTCACCACACTTGCTTGGTTTCCTTCAAACTGCACTTGCTGGTACACCAAGCAAGGTATACCGAGGTGACAACAAATTGGCACAGATACCCTGCCAATGTGGATTGAGATACTACAGAAAATAGTTAATCTAAGAAAATCATGCACTTGCGGAGGCTGAAGCAGGAGCCTGTTTCTGGACCACTGACAGTGACTGTCCTGCAATTCTGCAATATTCCTCAAATAATTTTAACACTTACACCCCACTCAAATGTAGTGTCACAAAGTTGGTACAACCGAGACACAATGCGTAAGCACATTATGCACTTACACTACTCTCCAAGGTCACCCACAAGTTAAGGCCACTACAACATTCACTTACTAGCACATTATTTATCCTGGTCCAGTGACATCCTGACAAATTCCACCGATGGCATCAAGATGGATGGCAGACTGAAATTTTAATTTTCAATCACAGCAGTTTGAACTTGACGTCAAGACCAAGTTGACTTTATAGACACCAGCCTCACAGCTCCTTTACATAGAAACATAGAAGATAGGAGCAGGAGTAGGCCATTCGGCCCCTCGAGCCTGCTCCACCATTTAGTGAGATCATGGCTGATCATCCAAATTCAGTACCCTGTCCCTGCTTTCTCCCCATATCCCTTGATCCCTTTAGCCTTAAGAAATATATCTAACTCCTTCTTGAATATATTTAATGAATTGGCCTCAGCTGCCTTGTGTGGTCGAGAATGCCACAGGTTCACCATTCTCTGGGTGAAGAAATTCCTCCTCATCTCAGTCCTAAATGGCTTACCCCTTATCCTTAGACTGTGACCCCTGGTTCTGGACTCCTCCGCCATCAGGAACATCCTTCCTGCATCTAGTCTGTCCAGTCCTGTTAGAATTTTATAAGTTTCAATGAGATCCCCTCTCATGCTTCTAAACTCTAGCGAATATAAGCCTAATCGACCCAATTTCTCCTCATACGTCATTCCTGCCATCCCAGGTATCAGTCTGGTGAATCTTCACTGCACTCCCTCCATGGCAAGAACATCCTTCCTCAGATAAGGTGACCAAAACTGCACACAATACTCAAGGTGTGGTCTCACCAAGGCCCTGTACAACTGCAGCAAGACATACTTGCTCCTGTACTCTAATCCTCTCGCTATGAAGGCCAACATACCATTTGCCTTCTTAACCGCCTGCTGCACCTGCATGCTTACCTTCAGCGACTGGTGCACAAGGACACCCAGGACTCGTTGCACTTCCCCTTTTCCCAATCTATTGCCGTTCAGATAATAATCTGCCTTCCTGTTTTTGCCACAAAGTGGATAACCTCGCATTACACTGCATCTGCCCAATCACCCAACCTGTCCAAATCATACTGGAGTTTCTCTGCATCCTCCTCACAGCACACATGAGGAAAAAGAACTGAAGATGAATGAGAGAATTTTAATCAAATTGAACATCTTTTCTGCTTTTATATACTTCCATGTGTAAATCACAGATTAAGTACCTTTCTAATCCCAATCAATATCCAACAGCAGTTCCAACAATAGTTTGGTTCTCTGATCTTTCAAATAAAAATTAATTTTACACCCTGTTCTTGTTCCTCAATGACACCGAAAACAACTCAAAAGTAAATGCTCAACACATTTCAGCAAGTTCACAACTTTAGATGTGTGAAAATCTGTTGCCGAAATAATCTGGTAGACGCGCTTGATTACCAAGTGTTGTGTACCGATCACAGAATTTATCAGTCTATATATAAATATGTAGCCCACATGAAGCTAGTAGGATTCATTGAGGGGGAGGGGGAGGGGGAGGGGGAGGGGGAGGGCAAAGACACACCGACAGTGTGGGGAGGGGAGGAAGAGAGACATCAACAGGGGGTGGGGGAGGGGAGGACGAGGATGAGACACACTGCAAGTAGATTTGCATCAGGCATTTCAGGAGGAGTCACAAAGTACAAGAATTTAAAGGAAGAGAGTGGAGATTTCAGTGAGAAAGTCAGCAGGAGCTTCAGAGGGCAGCAGACAATAAGGACCCTGAAAAAGAGGGGTGGCTGAGGGTGCAGTGCTCAAACAAGAAGGAGCTGAGAGTATAAGGTACAGATAGGGACAACAACCTAGGGATCTATATAACATTAATGATAATTGATTTGGAGACAAGTGCATTTTTTCCCTCCAAGATATGCACACAATTAATACCACTCAAAATTCTCCAGCAAATGAGTCAGCTCATTAAAAAAAAATGACATACTAGTTGCACAAAAGATGACATTTCAATCGTGTATTTCAAGGGAATAACACATCTCACAGTTCATATGAAAGCGAATCCTTCGATGTCTTCCTGCCTGGCAACACAACCTATTCCAACTTTTGTTTCTTCTGTATAACTTCTCAAAAAAGAAAACTGATGGCGATATTCATAGCTAAAACTTGTTCTCAATTTGTAGGATTACCTCATATGCCATCACTACCCACTCTTTCAACTGATGGACAAATGGCTCAACCTTCTGAGGCAGCAAGCCATAAGAACCAAATCTCACTAGAAATCACAACTTGTTAAATATGTTTCATTTATAAAGCACCTTTACCATAGTAAAACGTCCTATGGTATTTCACAGGAGCGTAATCAGATAAAAATTGACACCTAGCCACATAAGGAAATATTAGGATGGGTGACCAAAGCTTAGTCAGAGATAGGTTTTAAGGACTGCTTTAAAAAAGGAGGGGTGGAGGGATTTGGGGAGGGAATTCTAGAGCTTAGGGCCTAGATACCTGAAAGCATAGCTGCCAATGGTGGGGTTAAGGAAGTGGGGGGATGGACAATCGGCCAGAGTTGGAGGAATGCAGAGTTCTCAAAAAGGTAAGGTTGCAGGTTACAGAGATAGGAAGGGGCAAGGCCATGGAGGGATAGGAACACGAGGATGAGAATTTTTTTTAATATAAAATGGAGGCATTTGGGGAGCGGGAGCCAATGTAGGTCAGCGAGCACAAGGGTGATGAGTGAAAGGGACCTGGTGCAAGTTAGGATATGGACAGCAGAGTTTTGGATGAGTTTAAGTTTATGGAGGGTGGAAGGTGGGAGGCCGGCCAGGAGAGCATTGGAATAGTCGAGTCTGGAGGTCACAAAAGCAGGGACAAGGATTTCAGCAGCAACAAGGATTTCAGCAGCAGATGGACGGAGACTGGAGCAAAAGCCAGGCGATATTACAGGAGGTGGAGAGGATATGGGGTCAGAAGTGCACATAATAATTCAAACATTTCAACTGAACTATTCTTTAATTCTCACAACTGATGAAATATAATGAACTATTAAAACAACAATTTTATTACTGTTACAGCATGTCACTCTGCTTCCAATGATAACTATTTTGGAATGTTACATTATTCAGCATAACATTTGAGGTTTTGTCTGCATTGCCCAGTATTATGTTTTTCATAATTTTGGTACTCTGAAGACTTTTTTTTTTAAATATCAAAACTCCAGCAGGTGACAGCGAAGGTATGGGTACAGGAGGAAATCTGCCTCAGATATCACCAGCAGTCTCATGTGCTGTTTAGGAAAAAGCGGTTATATAATAATTAATTATACAGAAAGTACCATCTAACTGTAGGAGCACCTTTGTGGTTTGGGGGTGGGGGAGAAAAAGTGATGTAGCTATAGAAAGGGAAGCTTCATATATCAGAATATTCTCCACCACCACACCCACTCTTCCCAAAAGCTCACTGCAAAAAATGAAACTGATCACAGATCTAAAACATACATGAAGCGTTAATTGTACTCATTAAAATAATAAAAATGCTGCTGGTTCCTTACAAATGAAATAATCAACTGCTTAGAACAAGTCGTTGAGTGGAACAGTAGACGAAGCAGCATATGTCTAACTGGTAGGCAAACTGTTCGATACAATAAACCAGATGGAATTTGTCCACTGACTGTGCCGAGGTTGGGGGATAGAAGAATGGTAGGATTCCGACAAGACTGGTGTGTAATATATATATCTCCCTGGTGGCTGAATTGAAAAAGCTTACGGGTAAACAGCAACACAGACCAAAAGACCGCAGGTGTGTGCTGAGTTAGTGGAAGTGGCAGAACGGGGGAAGGGCACATTTAGCTTCAACATCCCTGGCTGGTAGTGGGGAAAGAGGGAAGTCAGCTAAGGTTCCCACTTCTGAGCACCATTACGTAAGACTTGCTAAAAAGTGCCCTACGAGAGGACAGAATTAAAAATGAAAAGCAAAAAATTGCAAATTCTGGAAATCTGAAACAAAATTGCTGGAAATGCAGAGGTCAGTCAGCATCTTTGAAAAGAACAAATAAATTAACATTTGAGGCCTACAGCACTTCAGAACTGAAAGAAAAAGATGAACAAGTCTTAACAGGATTAGAACAAAGAGGCAAAGAGTAGGTCGCTGGATATGATGAGCAATTGGAAACAGGCTAATTGGTGCCTACATTCAAAAAGGTGGACAAAATATACACAGGGAACTACAGACCCATTAGTCTCATTTCCATTGTGTATAAAATAATGGAATCGATCAAGAGTAAACCTGAAGATCATCTGTCCAATAACTTAGTTAACACTGGATTCAGAAGTGGAAGATCCTGTTTAACCAATCTTTTGACTCTTACTGAAAGTGACAACCCAAGTGGACTGTGGATAAACCGACAATGTGGTATGCTTAGGCTTCCAAAATGCATTTAACAAAATTCTGCTATTAGTTAAACTTAAAGCAGACCAATCCCTGGCAGCCATTGCCACCTCCCCCCGTTAAGAGTCTTTTCATGCCAGGGTCATAGAAACAGAGAGAAAAATATGAGCAGGAGTAGGCCATTCGGCCCTTCGAGCCTGCTCCGCCATTCAATATGATCACGGCTGATCCTCTATCTCAATACCATATTCCCACTCTCTCCCCACACCCCTTGAGGCCTTTTGTGTCTAGAAATCTATCTATCTCCTTCAGTGACTTGGCCTCCACAGCCGTCTGTGGTAGAGAATTCCACAGGTTCACCACCCTCAGTGAAGAAATTTCTCCTCATCCCAGTCCTAAATGTCCTACCCCGTCCAGAGACTGTGACCCCTCGTTCTAGACCCCCCAGCTAGGGGAAACATCCTCCCTGCATCCAGTCTGTCTAGCCCGGTCAGAATTTTATACGTTTCAATGAGATCCCCTCTCATTCTTCTAAACTCCAGTGAATACAGGCCTAGTCGACCCAATCTCTCCTCATACGACAATCCTGCCATCCCAGGAATCAGTCTGGTGAACCTTCGCTGCACTCCCTCTATGGCAAGTATATCAGGTAAGGAGACCAAAACTGCACACACTACTCCAGGTGTGGTCTCACCAAGGCCCTCTATAACTGTAGCAAGACATCCTTGCTCCTGTACTCAAATCCTCAGGGTCCTCATTCTCAGCCAGTTATTGCCCCCGCCCGCCCCCCCCCCGCCCCCGCCCCACTCCTTATGTTCCACTTGCCACCCTCCCCTTCTGAGCATGTTTTGGGCCCCAAAAACCAACTCCCATGAACTGCAACCCCTCCCCCATACCAAGTGAGCAGATTTTGGACCCTGTAGCTGAATCTCAGACAGCCTCACCCTCCACACTAAGAGTATTTTAAGGCATAGGTCCTGATTTCACCACCCTCCACTTTTTACTCCTGTGACCCTCCCCATCCTCCTACTCTTTCCCCCCTCCCTTCTTGCTCTATTTATCTTCCTGCCCTCTAACTCCACCTCACATGAATACGACACTTGCTCTCGACTTCCTATGTGCAACGCTCCAGGGGATTAATTGGTAATATAAAATTAAAGAATTAGATAAAATAAGGACAGATTGTATAACTTTAAAATAGGGACTGCGCACACTGATCCAATTATCCCCCACCACTACACTGAACTAGGTCTTGACATCCAGTCTGTAAAAGGATCAGTCACCGTAACTCAGTGACTCGAATTTTGTCTCCAACAGCAACAACTTGCATTTATACAGCGCCTTTTATGTAGGAAAACGTCCCAAGACGCTTCACAGGGGCGTTATCAGACAAAACAATCGACACTGAGCCAAAGGAGACGACATTAGGACAGATGCCAAAAAGCTTGATCAAAGAGGTAGTTTTTAAAGAAAGACTTGCATTTCTATAGCGCCTTTCATGGCCTCAGGACATCCCAAAGCGCTTTACAACCAATGAAGTATTTTTGAAGTGTAGTCACTGTTGTAAGGTACAAGTACCCCTGTTGTGATAAAACTGCATATCCTGACTCAATGACCAATGCCATGGGAGATCTGCAACTTGTAAATAAACCCACAAATGCTCTCATATTTTCTAACTCACTTAGATGCAATTTATTCAACGTACACAAGACAACTTTCACCAGAGCTAGCTTCTCGTATATCTTCAGAAGTTCTAAAAACTGTTTACACAGTGAGTGCCAGATGTAACCATAGTAACTCACACTAACTGCCACTAAACAGTTTATGGTACTATGTTATCAGTACCATAAACAAAGAACATGCATGCAGAACATAAAAATCAAAACACCCTCATCCTACTGTTGGATCCAGGAGTCTCCTACTCTGCCAAGCAACTATACATATCCCTACATGTATTCCTTATTACTAGGGCAGTGTCAGCAATACTGCTAATAATAAAGACAATTATACTCGGAGTATACATTTTGCTATTTAAAATGATGGCTTAGCATGCCAAGATGCTTAAACAATACTCTCGACTAAAAGCACAGACAGCCTCAGTATCACTGCCTTTGTACCTTCTGTTGCTTATCAGCCCATAGACTCGATTCTCAGCCTATGCTGGATCACAACAAATCTAATTTCTAAAAGCCCATTCTGGCCCGAAGATTAGGAAAATATAAATTGCAGGGATGGAGTGGTATGTGTACTTAAGAATTTTGGGGGTATTTTCCGCAGATTTAATCTCTCAACTCCCTCGCACACCAAGAAACACTTGATGTACAACTTAATGTTCTGCCGCATGCAAGGAAGTCTCCAGGCAACACTTCACAAACTGCAGTTATCAATTTAAAGTTCCAAGGGCCCCCACACAAAATATTAACTTATCTGTTCTCCCCATAGAAGTTGATGAGACGTGCTGTGCATTTCCAGAATTTTCTGTCTTTGTTTCAGATATTCATCATCTGTAGTATTTTGCTTTTCATTTAATCAAATGATATATTAGCCGCAGACTTATCAAATTTTCTCCCGTAGTTTTACATCTCCATAAGACTGAATGTTAAGCCCACCTGATTTTCGTCCTGTACAACCCGAAACTGCTCTTTCCAAATAGTCATCTTAGCCACCTCATCTTTCCGGAGTGCCCGCTCCTTCTTCAGCTCTGGACTCCAGAAAGTTTTGATGCTGTTCATCGAAGAGCTGAGCTTGCTCTCCTTCACATCGACTTCTTTGCGAAGCAGATCATTCTCACGAAGGATCTCCTTCAGCTGTGACTGCAGATCCATAATGGTATTATCCCTAGCCTGCCGCAAAGAGTGTGGTACAGTAGATGCTAGGCTCACTGTTGGCAGGTGATGTTCTCCAAAAGCTATGGTATCACTGGCCACACCAGTTGTGGCAATGTTAGGGCTACTTCCCATGGTGGTCATCCTAACACCAAATGGTAAGCGTCCAGAAGCTCGACCCAATGTCATTGTCGCTTTAGGGGAGTCTGTACCAACATGGTCATGGTCACTTAGATACATGGGGCCAGATGTAGCATATGCAGCATTCAGTGACTGGATGTTCTCCATGGACAGAGTTTTCCCACCACCACCACCAGTACTGGTACCAGAACTGCCCCCAGTGCTGTTTGTTCGACGGTGACCCAGACGCGGTGACCGTGGCAGTCTCGGCGAGCGTCCAGGACTCTGGTTACTTTGTTCCACTTTACCCACTGACCGGGAACTTCCATGCATGGTTGAACAGAATTCTGCCAAATGTGTACGAGAGAAACTAAACCAAAAAAGATTCCTTTTGTTTGGCTTTAGTTTTGCGAGTTTGTCAGATTCAGCACATTTTATTTACACTTGATGGTACATCCATGCCATTAAGTCTCATCTGTTTAAATAAAAACAAAAAACAGTTAATACAACATCCATACAATATCACAGCTTTCAAAACTTATAAAAAAGAAATAATGAAGCAAAAGATGCATTTTCTTGCATGTGAGCATCTATAAAGTGAGTGCTCAATTTTGGCCGTACCATCACAGAGACATCAAGCAGATCCCAAACAATCACGCAAGTAGAGGAACAAGAAAATAAAATTCTACTGTTTAGAAAGGAAGTGCAAACCCACTCTTGCACATATTTTAGTAAACAGAACAAGAGCAAAACTATCAGAGTCCTCAGGGTGCCTGCTGAATCTCTCAGCTAGGGAGTGTTGCACAGGCAATTGAAAGAAAACTCCTTTTTAGTGAAATGAAGAGAGAGCATCAATACATTATTTTCTAGCACTGTGCACCAATAGTCATCAACAAGTCTGAAAAACAGAGCATTTAATTCCAACTTTCCTCACAAATTAGCCAAGAGTGGCATAGTATTTGTAAGGAAATATTAATCTGGACAACCAAAGACTTCACTCTTGAATTGGCCAATTTTTAAATATATAAAATAAGTCCCCCTTACACTGATTTGTTTCCATCAAAGCATGTTCTATTAAGTACTATTCCGTTTGTGTACTATTCTATAGTCTGTGTCCACACACACTCATCATAACAAATGCCAATTAGTTGTTTACCCATCCAATATGGCTCTTCATGTACACTGCATACAATTAAATCTCAAAATTCTATTTGAAAAAAATCATTTATTTTCAGTTACTGAAATTTCGTGTGTTCAAAATAAAGTTAATATCAAAATTTGACATATTTCAAAATAGCAATTAAATGTACTAATTGAATTGACTTGTGTTTTTTGTTTGAATACCTCCATTAAAGTTTTTATTTCAACCAAGGCTTCAATTATGTACTTTTTCCCCCCCAGAATAGTTGGAGGGAGTTACCAACCACATTTCTGCACTCAGGGCATATGCAGTTTTCAGAATTTCACAGGATATGATCAGTAGGTTTGTATGAATTCAAGTAAAAAGGTACAGATCCCATGAGGATCCCAGAGTTTCCTTGCTTTTCCAAAAAGGTATTAAAATAAAATGAGATTAAATTCTCAAAAGCTTTATTTCAGGCAAGTTTCACATTTAAAATATTAACTACTCCTTTTCAATTATGAGCTGCTCAATGTTTACCTCAAACAATGCCAGTGGTCTCTTTTGCTGACAACACAAAAGGGATATTGTTTAGAGAATAAGTTGATTTTTCTCTGTGGAAATTTGAACAGGATTTCAGTTTGTTTTTCCAAATGATTTGAACCCAGCAGAAAGATGAATCTGAATTGTTTGGTTTCTCCTGAATAGTCAGTTTGTGTGAATCACAGTAAGCTCCTCTCTTATTTGTTATGGCTCAAGACTCAGGTAAAAAAAAAATGCAAATAATTTTGGGGGGGGCATTTAAGTGCTTTTAATAAAAATGAGAAAGTGTATAAACTATGAACTTTTGAGTAATGAGATTTTTCTTTGTTCATGGAAATAATATATTGTTTACAATTCTCAGGTCAGCTGTAGATATTCTCATGGGTTTAGTAGCACAGGCTACCTCTGTAAGCGGACCTCACACCTATTCGAGTTAACTCACACTGCCCACTACCTGCTTATGATAATATAAACCGGGATGATGTAACAATGCATCCCTCTCACCATATAAACTGGATACATGGGTTAAACTTAAAAACAAAAAGGGGGCAAGCACTTTGCTGGGAGTGTACTATAGGCCCCCAAACAGTCAGGGGGAGATAGAGGAACAGATATGTAGGCAAAGCTCAGAGAAGTGTAGAAATAATAGGGTAATAATAGTTGGGGATTTCAACTTCCCCAACATTAACTGGGATAGTCAGAGTATGAAAGGCTTAGAGGGTGCGGAATTCTTAAAGTGCATCCAGGAGAGCTTTTTGAGCCAGCATGTAGAAAGTCCTACAACTGGACCTAATTCTAGGGAATGTAGCCGGGCAAGTGGTAGAAGTGTCAGTAGGAGAGCATTTTGGTGACAGTGACCATAATTCGGTGAGATTTAAGGTAGTCATGGAAAAGGACAAAGATGGACTGGAAATAAAGGTTCTAAATTGGGGTAAGGCCAATTTTAATATGATAAGGCAGGATCTGGCCAAAGTGGACTGGGATCAGCTACTTGTAGGAAAATCCACATCAGAGCAGTGGGAGTCATTCAGAAAGGAAAGAGAGAGAGTACAGTGCCAACATGTTCCCGTAAAGGTCAAGGGTGGGACCAACAAGTCCAGGGAACCCTGGATGTCAAGGGATATACAAGAATGGATTAGGAAAAAAAGGGAGGCTTTTGGCAGATACAAAGGACCAAAAACAGTGGAAGTCCTAGAGGAGTATAGAAAGTGCAGGGGGGTACTTAAAAAAAGAAATTAGGAGAGCGAAGAGGGGGCATGAAAAAACACTGGCGGGCAAAATAAAAGGAAAATCCCAAGGTGTTTTATAAGTATATTAAGGGCAAGAGGATAACCAGGGAAAGAGTAGGGCCCATTAGGGACCAAAGTGGCAATGTGTGTGTAGAGCTGGAAGATGTAGGTGAGATTTTAAAATGAATATTTTGCATCTGTGTTCACTATGGAGAAGGACGATGTAGGCATAGAAATCAGGCAGGGGCATTGAGATATACTTGAACAAATTAGTATTGAGGGGGAGGAGGTACTAGCGGTTTTAGCGGGCTTAAAAGTGGATAAATCCCCAGGCCCAGACGAGATGTATCCCAGGCTGCTGTGTGAGGCAAGGGAGGAGATTGCAGGGGCTATGACACAAATTTTCAGAACCTCTCTGGCCACAGGGGAGGTGCCAGAGGACTGGACAGCTAACGTAGTACCATTATTCAAGAAGGGTAGTAGGGATAAACCAGGGAATTACAGGCCAGTGAGCCTAACATCAGTGGTAGGGAAATTATTGGAAAACATTCTGAGGGACAGAATCAGTCTCCACTTGGAGAGGCAAGGATTAATCAAGCATAGTCAGCATGGCTCTGTCAGGGGGAGATCATGTCTAACCAATTTGATTGAATTTTGAGAGGGGGTGACTAGGTGAGAGGGTAGTGCAGTTGATGTAGTCTACATGGACTCCAGTAAGGCTTTTGACAAAGTCCCGCATGGGAGACTGGTCAAGAAGGTAAGAGCCCATGGGATCCAGGGCAATTTGGCACATTGGATCCAAAATTGGCTTAGTGGCAGGAGGCAGAGGGTGATGGTCGAAGGTTGTTTTTGTGACTGGAAGCCTGTGTCCAGTGGTGTACCGCAGGGATCAGTGCTGGGTCCTTTGCTGTTTGTAGTGTACATTAATGATTTAGATATGAATGTAGGAGGTATGATCAGTAAGTTTGCAGATGACACGAAAATTGGTGGAGTGGTAAATATCGAGGAGGGAAGCCTCAGGCTACAGGACGATATAGACGGGTTGGTTAGATGGGCAGAACAGTGGCAAATGGAAAGTGTGAGGTGATGTATTTTGGGAGGACTAACAAGGCAAGGGAATACACAATGAATGGTAGGACCGTAGGAAGGACAGAGGATCAGAGGGACCTTGATGTGCATGTACATAGATCCCTGAAGGAGCAGGACAGGTAGATAAGTTTGTTAAGAAGGCATATGGGATACTTGCCTTCATTAGCCGAGGCATAGAATATAAGAGCAGGGAGGTTATGATGGAGCTGTACAAAACGCTAGTTAGGCCACAGCTGGAATACTGTGTGCAGTTCTGGTCGCCACACTATAGGAAGGATGTGATTGCATTGGAGAGGGTGCAGAGGAGATTCACCAGGATGTTACCTGGGCTGGAGCGTTTCAGCTATGAAGAGAGACTGGACAGGCTGGGGTTGTTTTCCTTAGAGCAGAGAAGGCGGAGGGGAGACCTGATTGAGGTGTACAAAATTATGAGGGGGGGGGGGGGGGGGAAGATAGAAAGGAACTTTTCCCCTTAGTAGAGGGGTCAATAACCAGGGGGCATAGTTTCAAGGTAAGGGGTAGGAGGTTTAGAGGGGATTTGTGGAAAAACTCTCACCCAGAGGGTGGTTGGAATCTGGAACTCACTGCCCGAAAGGGTGGTAGAGGCAGGAATCCTCAAAACATTCAAGAAGCATTTAGATGAGCACTTGAAACGCCATAGCATACAAGGCTACAGACCAAGTGCTGGAAAATGGGATTAGAATAGATAGGGCTTGATGGCCGGCGCAGATACGATGGGCCGAAGGGCCTCTTTCTGTGCTGTATAACTCAATGACTTTATGACTCTATAAACATGCACATGCCCCCATGTGTTTTTCCAATCTGTCAACAGGCAGAACTAATGAACAATCTGATAAGACAAGGTCAGTGACAAATCAAGAAGCTGATTTATTTCGCAAAATAGACCTGACCGAACAAAAGTAGTATTGGAAACTTGAAGCTTCTCCAACAGTGTTTCCCGTAACAACACAAAATAAACATTTTCTGCACTATCCAATAGCAGATGTAATATTCACTTTGTTTCATTTCCTTTCAGATTAGCATGCAGGATATAATTTCTAACTGGGAAAACTGACCTGCTTAAATTTAATCCCCAGCTCAGGCCAGAACCTGCCTTTCACAGCCTCGCTTATACCTGACTGAACTAAAACACAGGTTTTTCTATCCTTTTTGTTAATTGACTCCAGGAAGCTCAATCTTCCCAGACTACCCTGGCAACTACCCCTGGTGAGGTAAAATGAATCTCAACCAGAACAGCCATGACTGATTACTGAATTGCCCAAACTAACCTTCATTGTCTGAAGCATGTTGGTTCAGACACCCCATCTGAATTCTAATCTTTCTGTCTTGTGATTCGAGAGCCATGTTTAACTCAACAGCAGCATTTTTAACGTATCACACCAAGGTTATTGCCCCCCACCTTGGTAACAGTCAGAAATTCTGAAACCAGGGCAATATTCAAAACTAAGTCAACAAACACACAAAGTGCACCAAATGTGTCTAGGCAGGAACCAGGTGATGAAGAAAGCAGTAAACAAATGCCCGACAGACCAAAAAGGCTGTGGTTGGGTCAGAGGAGGATGCTGACAAGGATGAAGCAGGGTCCAATAGGGGAGAAGGGCAGTTCAGGCCCCATTTCCCTGGGCAACCCTCCCCTTTCAGATTATGAGGCTCCAGAACATGACACGACACACACACACCCAGCTGTGATCCCAGAAGTGGCCCAAATGCTCCTCAGCCCCAGGGATCCTCCTTCACCAATGCTGCACAAACTGCCGCAATGCTCCCACCACTCCACTCTGTAGTGTTCCTAAACAACAGGAACCCCACCTCAACCCCATAATAGACTCCACACCCCATTCTGATGAATCAGTGTTCCTAATACTTGGCAAAACACCAGTTTTCATAAAACCTGCTGACGCCATGAGAAAGCCAGTAATGTGTTAAAAGTGCTCCATTCCCTGCAACAGTAACTTCCTTTCACAGTCTCTCTCATTACAGTTAAATTTTCCTATTTAGCTTGAAATTACTATTTATTGGCCTTAGCTGTGATCAAGTCCTCCTACCTGTGTCTCTAACCTAGATGGTGCTGTGGTGCTATTCTTGTCCTTAGCTGCAACAGGATCATTCTCTTCTCACATGCCACTCCAAAATACATTTCTCTCACCCCAGTGAGCAGCACACAAAGTCAGGTATTTTTCAAATTCCTATTCTATTTCTTTATTCTAAACAAATTAATCTCCTTAAATGGAAACAACAGCTGAAAATTGTAGGCAACCTGAAAAATGTCTGTGAGGCTGCTCAAGCTGTTAGCTACAGTTAAATAAATAAATCGTTATGCCGAGTTTAATTCTAATTCATTAAATCTTCCTGGCTTAATGTGTGCGCTGGCTGCTTGATTCCTCCTCAAAACTTTTAAAATCCGCAATCATCAAAATTAGAACCAGATCACACGTAAAAAATAATTTTGTCCAGCCATCTGACCCATTAGCCAAAAATTACATAATAGCCAGAAATCTAGTTTTCATTAAAGTTTTTTTGGAAATTTTACTATTTCCAATTGTTTGATTTTCGTATGAGCATTTACTTTATTTCATCTGGGTATCTAGAGGTTTTTTCTCAATAGGCTTTAGAATTGAAAGCCAACTTTCTGATTTAGCTCGAATCAGAAAGTTAGCTTTCATGATCCAATCATGAAATTATCCAGATCAATTAAACCTGCAGTAATTATATTGATTGGGTGAGCAGATGTGCACAGTGGCATTTGCAAAGGACTGCAAGGATTGTAAGCTGCTTTTCTATCCTTTCATCTGGGGAATAGACAAGGAAAACTTTAAAAATAGCAATACTAATTAGTGAATGCGAGGATGGTGCTGCTCAACATGGTTTTGAAGACACTAAAGTTACTGTGTCAACCCTTAGTGTGCCAGGGACACATTTATTTAAATGAAGCATCACAGCCTGCTGGGGGCTGCCTATGGGTATACTCGGTGGTTGGTAGATCCTTCCCATTGGTCTGCACAGTAACACAGCAAAAAACTGACTTGGTCAAAGTGGGATTTTTGTCATTCGATTGGTTATTGGGTACCTCCAAAAGGTTAGTTTTCAGCCAGATGGAAACTTTTTCCAAAATTGGTGCCAACTTCAAAATGTTTCGTTGAAGGGGAAAATTGAATTTGTTTCAACTTTTAAAACAGAAGATGATTTGAAGAATTAGGTTAATAAGGTATACAAATTCATAAGCACTCTTAGTGGCACAGTTTATTTTAAAAGGAATATTTTTCAATATATGATTGTTAAATCATACAAATACATTAAACTTGCACCATAGGGAGAATATAAAATCAGAAAATATTAAAACCCAAAGAAATATCAATACAGCAGAAGCCTCTTACACCATTTATCCAATCATTTCTATTTCAATTTGACAGCCATTGTACTGAGGATGTAGACGGAATTAGTGTCTGGAAAAATATTCCTTTTAAAATAAGCTGTGCTTATGAATTGATGTGTACCTTATTAACCTAATTCTTCAAATCATCTCATTCCCATAAAAAAGTTACAAGATTACTTTATCCTCAGAAAAATCATATAGCCTGTGCGTGGGATTTCCTCTTGATATATTCCAAACATCAACTCTTCTGTACTTGTAATGGATCAATGGATAGAGGAGGGTTTTTCAATAATATAAATCAATCCCCCCACTGTGTCCAGATGAGACAGCAATAGTATTTCTTAAAAAGCACCATCTCAACAGAAAAAAATGTTTGTCAAACATTTTTGCTCAACAAATGTACAAATGTTAATTTGACAAAGCAATTCACATAAGAACACATTATTGTGTAAGAGACATCACTGTAGTGAAAATGACATGCAGCTGTTCTTGGTTCCCCGGTTGTCAACAGTACCTCATCATCAATCTGGTCACTTTTACTAGTTTTGTCAACAGAAAAAAAATGCATTATTCTTACTCCCTGGGCTTTATAGATGAAGCAACCATGAATAAATGTAAGTCAATAGAATATATTATGTGAAAAAATTATGAATAGAAAGAGTACCCACTTTGTCCAGACTTCACTCTTTGATTGGTATGGTATCCTCCACACACTGCTGGAGTTGGCCAGCACCCAGTATGCTCACGCTACAGTAAAATAAAATAATAATCTCCCTTTAAGAGAATTTCACAAAGGAACATCCAAACTTCACTTTCTCCCTCTCACTTATATATTCTACATGGCAGGAAATGGGAGCTTGCTTAACTTGATACTGCAACAAGGAGCCATGTTCAAACAAGAAAAGATTAGGGCACAGAGTAGACATATTCTCACAAGAAAAGGTGCAGCAAAAGCTAGAGTTCCTTGGATGGGTAGAGAAAGTCAAAGGAGATTTTTTTAAAAGAGGCACATAACAAATCTAGGGCTAATACAAAAGAAAATAAAAAAGAAATTCAAGAAAGGAGGGAAAGAGAAAACAGGGAGCTATAGGTCAGTTAGCCTAACATCAGTAATAGGGAAAATGCTAGAATCTATTAGGGACATACGGGGAGGTTTTGCCAGCCCTGGGGAGGCGGGTATGGAGGCGGGACTGCCGGGAAAATGGCAGAATTTGGGGGTGGGTGCCCAACCCGCCCCCATGCCATCTTGCCAGGAGGCAGGTAGCCGTCCCGCGCCAGGTCCCGTCTCCTTGGAGGCGGGAAGGGATTAAAGCCACTTAACTGCCTGTTAACAGGTAGTTAACAGGCAGAAAAATAGGATTATCCCCTTTTTGCCCTCAAGTGCGGGCTTCCCGAAGGCTCCGATACCCGCCAGGTCAGCGAGGCGAGTACTGGGTCTGCAGGGGGTTGGAGGGGTCCAAAGGTGTGCTGTGGAGGTGCGTGATGGGTGCAAGTGTGGAGAGGTGAGTATCTGAGGTAAGTGCAGTGTTAGAAAAAGTGCACTTACCTTTGTTTCTTCCTGCAGGCTTCAGTCGGTGGGTATGCGGAGAGTCTCGCACCTCCGCGGTAGAGATGACAGATGGCCGTTGCATTCTCCAATGCAACAACCATCTAATTTCTACAAAAGAAAGATGTTTGTTGAGGTCTTTCAAACTACAGAGAATGTCAGTGTTTGACAGTTTCACAAGAGCTGTCAAACAATGACAATTCATCTGTCAAAAATTGACAGATGAAACATCATACGTTGACGTTCTCTGCAACCGGCTTTCCCTTAATTGGCCTGCTAAGCCCACTGGGCGGGCTTAACAAGGTCAATCAAGGGAAAATAGCGTGGGTTGGTCAGAAGTTGATGGAGGCGGGAAAAGCTCCAGATTGGCAAAATCACCCCCATAGTAACAGGGCACTTAGAAAATCATAATATGACTGGACAGAGTCAACATGGATTTATGAAAGGGAAATCGTGTTTGACAAATCTGTTAGAGTTTGTTGAGGTTGTAACCAGCAGGGTAGATAAGGGGGAAACCAGTGGATGTACTGCATTTGGATTTTCAAAAGCATACAATAAGGTGCCACACGAGGTTATTGCACAAAATTAGGGCTCATGGGATTGGGGGTAATATACTAGCATGGATTGAGGATTAGTTAACAGACAGAAAACAGATAGTAGGAATAAACGGGTCATTTTTGGGTTGGCAGGCTGTAACTAGTGGGGTACCACAAGGATCAGTGCTTCGGCCTCAGCTATTTACAATCTATGTTAATGACTTAGATGAGGGGACTGAGTGTAATGTATCAAAGTTTGTTAACGATACAAAGTTAGGTGGAAAAGTAAGCTGTGAGGAAGACGCAAAGAGGCCGCAAAGAGATATAGACAGGTTAAGTGAGTGGGCAAGAACATGGCAGATGGAATATAATGTGAAACTGTCCACTTTGGTAGGAAAAATAGAAAAGCAGAATATTTTTTAAATGGTGAGAGATTGGGAAATGTTGGTATTCAGAGGGACCTGGGTGTACTTGTACATGAATCACAGAAAGTGAACATGCAGGTACAGCAAGCAATTAGGAAAGCAAATGGTATGTTATACTCCAATCCCTTTGTAATAAAGGCTCAGAGTAGGGATGTCTTACTATAGTTGTATAGGGCCTTGGTGAGACTACACCTGAAGTACAGTGTGCAGTTTTGGGCTCCTTACCCAAGGAAGGATTTACTTGCCTTAGAGGGAGTGCAACAAATGTTCACCAGACTGGTTCCTGGGATGAGGGGGACTGTCCTATGAGGAGAGATTGAGTAGACTAGGCCTATGTTCCCTAGAGTTTAGAAGAATAAGAGGTGATCTCATTGAAACATATAAAATTCTTCAAGGGCTTGACAGGGTAGATGCAGGGACGATGTTTCCCCTGGCTGGGGAGTCTAGAACTAGAGGTCACAGTCTCAGAATAAGGGGTCAGCAATTTAGGACCGAGAAGTTGTTTCTTCACACTGAGGGTTGTAAATCTTTGGAATTCTCTACCCCAGAGAGAGCTGTGGATGCTCAGTCATTGAGTATATTCAAGACAGAGATCGATAGATTTTTTTGGATACTAAATGTGCTCAAGGGATATGGGGATCGTGCGGGAATGTGGAGTTGAGGTACAAGATCAGCCATGATCTTATTGAATGGCAGAGCAGGCTTGAAGGGCCGAATGGCCTACTCCTGCTCCTATTTCTTATGAATATAGAAAATAGAGGGGAAGCAAAACAAGATTAGAAACGTGGAGAGCGTATGAAGAAAGACTGGAAGGTAACAAAGTAGTACAAGATTTTATGAACACAAAATAAAACAATAGCTAAAGAAAGGGCAGGGAAGATGAAAAGGGAAATTTTTAAAGGATGAAAGAATGGCAGAAATAATAAATGAGTACTTTGCTTCAGTTTCCAGAGAAAAGTATGGTAGTAGAAATGAAAACGTAGAAGAGGAGGATGTGGGGAAATTAGATAACTATAAAATGAGAAAGTAGTACTGAAAAAAATTGGTTGAACTCAGTGAAAAAAGCACCAGACCCTGAAGGCATCTTAAAGTGCTGAAGGAAGTCAGAGAAAATAGCAGAGATTCTGACCACATTTCATACATCCTTGGATATGCAAGAGGCCTGGAGGTTGCCAATGTAACATCTGTTAAGGACAGCCAGCATGGATTTTTGAAAGACAATTTATGTCTGATAAATTTGGTAAGAGTTCTTTGAGAAAGTAACAGACGGTATTGATAAAGGAAATACAGTCGGTGTCCATAATACTTTTGGAGGTGCCACATAGGAGGCTCGTTGATTAGATTAAGGCGTACATGGATAGGAATCAGTTAAAGGACAGTTGTAGCGAAAGGATGATTTTCAGACTGGAGAGATGCCAACAGTGGGGTTCTCCACAGGTCAGCGATGGGGCAATTGCATATCAAAATGATCTGGACTTCACTATAGAAGGCATAATATCAACATTTGCTGATGACACAACCCGAGGAACATGGTTAACTGCAAAAAAGGACTGTTCGTGACTTCAGAAGGCCATAGACAGGTCAGTATAGTGCGGACAAATGCGAGATGAAATTGAATGCGCAAAAATGTTAAGCAATACATTTTGGAAAGAAGAATGAGAAGACATATACACAAAGTGGTAAAACTTTAAACGTAGTCAAAAAGCAGAGACAGTGATCCAGATACATTGATCATTAAAATTGGGAAGACAAGTTGATACAGCGGTAAAAGAACAAATGTATGGCATCCTAGGTTTTATTAATCAGGGTATAGAGTACAAAGCAAAGAGGTAATGTTAAATCTATACAAATCTTCGTTTAGGTCACAGTTAAAATATTGTGTCTAGATTCACTAAGATGATACCAGGGATGGGAGGCTTTAGTTGTGAGGAGAGCCTAAAGAAATTGCAGTTCTTTTCATTAGCTTAGAGAAAGTTTTGAGAACTGATAGAGGTATTCAAAATTATGAAGGGTTTTGATTAGGTAAATAGGGAAAACCTATTTCGACTGGTCGGTGAGTCAGCAACTAGAAAGCATAAATTTAAGACCAAAGAATGAAAAGAGGGGTCAGGAGAATTTTTCTTTTAAAACGAAATGCCCTACCAGCAACAATGGTAGGAGTAGAATGCATAATAGTTTTTAAAGAAAGAAATGAATAAATATTTGTAAAAAAGACAAGTTTAAAAGTATATGGGGAAAAGGGCAGGCAAATGGGACTAAGCGGATAGCTCTTTCAGAGAGTTGGGACCAAATGGCCTCCTGTGCTACAATATTCTAAGATTCCATAAAATTTTGGCTAGTCAAGTTGAACGAATTGCAGATTTTGCCAGACTCGTCAAGAGGATATTCATCCAGACTGTCGAGTTCATCCTGATCATCTATCTCCCAAAAATCACCAGGCAGGTCTTTCAACATAGGTCAAAATAATTGAGTTAGGGGAGGAGGGCAAACGAGCAACAGCATGGTTAATCAAGAAGTTAATGCAGTTAAACCCTTACCCATCAGCTCCTGCTGCCGAGAGGATACAGGTGAACAGAAAGCATGTCTCTGGGCCAAAATCATAGACCCAAGTGGCACTTCAGGTAAGAATGGATGAGAAGGAGCGTGATGGTGTACCAGTACCCAGTTTATAAGAGTGGGAGCATTTGTTGTCAATTTGGAAGACTTGGCCATGATCAGCTTGTCTTTCTTAGGCTTCGGAGATGATCCAAACAGTCCTGAAGATATTGACTGATAACTGATGGATTGTGTCAGGATGAGCCCAAGTCACTGCCAATGGCACACTACAAATGGCTCATCTGGCAAGTTTTTTCTTGGATAATAATTTACCACAGTGCGAGTGTCTGTCCTGCAGATAGACAAGCCCATGCAGGTGACAGCATAAGGTACCATGTTAAGCTGGGAGACACCAATCTAAGGGGTACGGTAGCATAGTGGTTATGTTACTGAACTAATTATCCAGAGATACGAGTTCAAATCCCACTGAGGAATTTAAATTCAATTAAATAAAAATTTAGTATCAGTAATGGTGACCATGAAAGTACCGGATTGTTGTAAAAACCCATCTTTAGGGAAGGAGATCTGCCGTCCTTACCCGGTCTGGCCTATATCTGACTCCAGACCCACAGCAATGTGGTTGACTTTTAACTGCCCTCTGAAATGACGGCTCACCACCACCTTCAAGGGCAATTAGGGATGGAGGTTTGGAATGGGAAATGCACTGCTGCCTCACGGATTAATAAATCCCAAATCAGAAAACTGATAGGATGACATATGCAAATTATTGAAGAACATAGATTTAAACTTCATATGTGGCCCCTGAAGTTCCATGGTATGCACCAATATAGCTCATCAAGAGAAAGTGTTGAGAATTTAGAACAATGATTGCGTGAATGTAGAAAGAACGTAACAAAAATTGCAGATATTGTGAAAAATTTGAGGAAAAGTATAAACCAGGATGAAAATTTCACAACAAACCCAATGCACAGAAATTGAACCAGTGGAGAAAAAAGCCGTTGTGCGTGCGCCAGGTATGTCAGAACTCGGAGCTGGGATTCTTCCTTTGTAAAATTCTCTCCAAAGAACATTACCTTATGTGATTTTTTCTTTCTCCCTCCAGTCAAGCACACTGGCTGCTGCTTCTTTGCTGGAGGTATAGGGTATGCCAAAAATGTATAAAGAATGTTATTATTCAACATCTGAATTCCAAATTGTATGGGGCCTGCACCAAATTGCATCATGAACCCACTATTCTGCAAGTTCCCACCTCATTCTGACTCATCACCCCCATGGCTTGTGAAGTCACCTATACACTTCCAGTGAACCATTGCTTCCCAATCTACTTCCTGCAATTTATCCAGAAATCATTATTATTGGCAGATACACAAAGATCCAACGACATATTCTACAGAATAATATGTCTAAATTTTAGCCTTACTTTAACCTTTCTTATAAGCCTCGGAAAAATTAATTAGGTACCATGTTTTCTTGTATATAACTTGCTTTGACATCAAATTCCGAAAGTTAGAGCACATAGTATGCTTAGATTAGCAATACTTTACCTATTATAACTGGATTTATTCGGTACACGTTTTCATGTCGACCAATGGTTTGTGTCAACTCACGACATACAAAACTTTTTATAATTCAACCCCAAATGGAGCTTCTTTCCGCACATCCATTCTGCAAACAAGACAACTTTCTTCCACCTACATCTCCCCTTCACTGCTGCCAAAACACTAGTCTATGCCTTTATCACCTTGATGCTCAATGTCCTGCACAATCCTGATCAACTACCACCCTTCAAATTATAACTCATTTAAAATGCAACAGTCTGTGTCTTCACCCACACAAAGTCAGGTACCATGACCCTTCGTCTTTCCCGAGCTCCAGCACTCCAGCAAATTAACTTGAAGATCCTCATCTTCAAATTGTTCACGGTCTTACTCTATGCTACTTTAGTTATCCCTGCCAGCTATACAACCTCACACAAAGCCTCCATTCCTCTGACTGGCTTACTCATTATATTCCACTCTTTCAGCCACCACGTTCCTGCCCTCTGGAACTTTCTTCACGCTTTCAAACGCTTCCTCAAAACCCTTCAGTCTCAACCGTGCCTTTGTCTCTCCTGCTCAGCATCCAATCTTTCTCCTCAAGTTCCTCAAGACATCTTTCTGTGCAGTGAAGAGCATTGGTGGTCAATTTTTTTTAAATCTCACTGAAAGTGGGTTCTATTCCCTCCAATGTCACATTACTAAGGACCAATATTATAACAAGTATTAACAAAGCTAGTGTTAACCCAACAGCCCTAATTCTTCAATTCTTAGCATTTGACACTACTCCTGCAAGAGAGGCATTAATAGCTCCAGAGGCAGTCAGCTTCTTTTATCTAAGTTATAAAATCCTTCTGTAAGTTTATGAATTTAGTAGCAATAAGCTAAAGATTTGATGGATATACAATTGTCATTCCTCGAGTTCCATAGGTTTTGACACTGCCTTGTGTGTGAATATATGGGTAGAACTTAAAAACAAAAAGGGGACAAGCACTTTGCTGGGAGTGTACTATAGGCACCCAAACAGTCAGGGGGAGATAGAGGAACAGATATGTAGGCAAATCTCAGTAGTGTAGAAATAATAGGGTAATAATAGTAGGGGATTTCAACTTCCCCAATATTAACTGGGATAGTCAGAGTGTGAAAGGCTTAGAGGGTGCAGAATTCTTAAAGTGCATCCAGGAGAGCTTTTTGAGCCAGCTTGTAGAAAGTCCTACAAGAGAGGGCGGTACTGGACCTAATTCAAGGGAATGTAGCCAGGCAGGTGGTAGAAGTGTCAGTAGAAGGGCATTTTGGTGACAGTGACCATAATTCGGTGAGATTTAAGGTAGTCATGGAAAAGGACAAAGGATAGACAGGAAATAAAGGTTCTAAATTGGGGGAAGGCCAATTTTAATATGATAAGGCAGGATCTGGCCAAAGAGGACTGGGATCAGCTACTTGTAGGAAAATCCACATCAGAGCAGTGGGAGTCATTCAGAAAGGAAATAGAGAGAGTACACCACCAACATGTTCCCGTAAAGATCAAGGGTGGGACCAACAAGTCCAGGGAACCCTGGATGTCAAGGGATATACAAGAATGGATTAGGGAAAAAAAGGGAGGCTTTTGGCAGATACAAAGGACTAAAAACAGTGGAAGTCCTAGAGGAGTATAGAAAGTGCAGGGGGGTACTTAAAAAAGAAATTTGGAGAGCGAAGAGGGGGCATGAAAAAACACTGGCGGGCAAAATAAAAGGAAAATCCCAAGGTGTTTTATAAGTATATTAAGGGCAAGAGGATAACCAGGGAAAGAGTAGGGCCCATTAGGGACCAAAGTGGCAATCTGTGTGTAGAGCCGGAAGATGTAGGTGAGATTTTAAATGAATATTTTGCATCTGTGTTCACTATGGAGAAGGACGATGTAGGCACAGAAATCAGGCAGGGGCATTGTGATATACTTGAACAAATTAGTATTGAGAGGGAGGAGGTACTAGCAGTTTTAGCGGGCTTAAAAGTGGATAAATCCCCAGGCCCAGACGAGATGTATCCCAGGCTGCTGTG
Organism: Squalus acanthias; assembly: GCA_030390025.1. Classification (NCBI taxonomy): domain Eukaryota; kingdom Metazoa; phylum Chordata; class Chondrichthyes; order Squaliformes; family Squalidae; genus Squalus; species Squalus acanthias. The sequence continues at coordinate 80,510,786 of CM059435.1, read as the reverse complement.
TGAGGCAAGGGAGGAGATTGCAGGGGCTCTGACACAAATTTTCAGAACCTCTCTGGCCACAGGGGAGGTGCCAGAGGACTGGAGGACAGCTAACGTAGTACCATTATTCAAGAAGGGTAGTAGGGATAAACCAGGGAATTACAGGCCAGTGAGCCTAACATCAGTGGTAGGGAAATTATTGGAAAAAATTCTGAGGGACAGAATCAGTCTCCACTTGGAGAGGCAAGGATTAATCAAGGATAGTCAGCATGGTTGTGTCAGGGGGAGATCATGTCTAACCAATTTGATTGAATTTTAAGAGGGGGTGACTAGGTGTGTGGATGAGGGGGTAGTGCAGTTGATGTAGTCTACATGGACTTCAGTAAGGCTTTTGACAAAGTCCCGCATGGGAGACTGGTCAAGAAGGTAAGAGCCCATGGGATCCAGGGCAATTTGGCACATTGGATCCAAAATTGGCTTAGTGGCAGGAGGCAGAGGGTGATGGTCGAAGGTTGCTTTTGTGACTGGAAGCCTGTGTCCAGTGGTGTACCGCAGGGATCAGTGCTGGGTCCTTTGCTGTTTGTAGTGTACATTAATGATTTAGATGAATGTAGGAGGGATGATCAGTAAGTTCACAGATGTCACAAAAATTGGTGGAGTGGTAAATAGTGAGGAGGGAAGCCTCAGGCTCCAGGACGATATAGATGGGTTGGTTAGATGGGCAGAACAGTGGCAAACGGAATTTAACCCTGAAAAGCGTGAGGTGATGTATTTTGGGAGGACTAACAAGGCAAGGGAATACACAATGAATGGCAGGACCGTAGGAAGGACAGAGGATCAGAGGGACCTTGGTGTGCATGTACATAGATCCCTGAAGGCAGCAGGACAGGTAAATAAGGAGGTTAAAAAGACATATGGGATACTTGCCTTCATTAGCCGAGGCATAGAATATAAGAGCAGGAAGGTTATGATGGAGCTGTACAAAACACTAGTTAGGCCACAGCTGGAATACTGCGTGCAGTTCTGGTCGCCACACTATAGGAAGGATGTGATTGTATTGGAGAGGGTGCAGAGGAGATTCATCAGGATGTTACCTGGGCTGGAGCGCTTCAGCTATGAAGAGAGACTGGACAGGCTGGGGTTGTTTTCCTTAGAGCAGAGAAGGCTGAGGGGGGACCTGATTGAGGTGTACAAAATTATGAGGGGCATAGATAGGGTAGATAGAAAGGAACTTTTCCCCTTAGTAGAGGGGTCAATAACCAGGGGGCATAGTTTCAAGGTAAGGGGCAGGAGGTTTAGAGGGGATTTGAGATAAAACTTTTTCACCCAGAGGGTGGTTGGAATCTGGAACTCACTGCCTGAAAGGGTGGTAGAGGCAGGAACCCTCAACATTCAAGAAGCATTTAGATGAGCACTTGAAACGCCATAGCATACAAGGCTACGGACCAAGTGCTGGAAAATGGGATTAGAATAGACAGGGCTTGATGGCCGGCACGGACACGATGGGCCTCTTTCTGTGCTGTATAACTCTATAATCATCATTCTAGCAGAATACACAGGGTTGAGGGAAGCGGGTGGGGAAATACTAAGCTTATTTTCTCTTTGGGATGCTTTACCAATTTTTTTGTCTCTAGGCTTTGAAATTGTTTTAAAAGTCATGATCACACTATGTATTTTTGCATTGCTGAACTTTCATGTGTGTATGCAGCTTTATTAATTATAAAATGTCAATTGAAAAGAAAAATATTCAAGACACAAATTGCTCAATTTATTTTGAAAACTTTCTTTGCTGAGTTATAAAGCATCAGGCTTACCAATGGCTCAGCAAGTTTATCCAGTGAATAGTTGAGCCATACAAAATCAGGAAGGTTTCAGACTCGGTTCTTAATCTGTGCTGAGTTAGGTTATCTAAATAGTCAAAGCATTACAATTGGTCCCAGTGCCCAGTGAAAAATGAGGTAAGTTTGGAAGTAGACCTGTGGACGTCAGGTAGGACCAGAATTGAGCTCAGCTGAAACCCCTGTAGTCAAATAGTCTTTCAACACACTGTTAAGGTTCACAGATAAATGATAGTCACTTGACAAGGTACGAGAGGGCAACAGGTATCTGTAGAATTGCACCCCTGCAAGGAGTCAATGCCTTCAGGAGTGGAGATGAGTGAATTGGCAAGAGAAGAAAAAAAATACATAAATTTAACAAAAAAACATTTACAATCATCCAAACATATGTCCTCTTTGTTCATGGTTTACCGTTGAGTTTACTTCTAACCAATTTCACACCATTTCACAATGAGAATCACTCAGCAGCCTCTGATCGAGCGAGTGCATTGTTGATGTGTTTGGCCAGCAGTGATTAAAAGTTAAATTACAGTTATTTTTTTAAAAAAGTGTTGTTGCTCATGACTTATACAGCCAGAGCCAAACTTCTGTCAACCACCAATACTTGTCTCTACAGTTGTCATGAGTTTTACCAATTAGGTGTAGATCTACAAATTGGGCAAATTCAAGAGTAAATTTTGTTACACTCTTTAAAGAGAAAGGATTCCAGGATATTGACCCAACCCATATACTGCAAAGGAAATGTGTCAGGCTACAGGTGGGTGGGAACATAAGGCTAAAGATTGCTCACGAACTTCAACATTAATGATTTTACCAATACTGGTTAATTTTTTTAACCAGTAAAGAGAAAATTACAATTTTGAATAACTAATTTAAGATTATTTAATAAATTGAACTGTTAATTACCAGTTGCAAATTGCAGTCGATATGTTACAAGATCTAATCGGATATTACTGCAGGACACAATTCCCTGTAATTATCATTTCAATGTCACTTTACAGTCATTACAAACACCTGATATCTAATGATTATACCATTACCTGAACAGAAACGAATAGTATGAGTTACTTAAAAATGATACCTCTTTAAAAGACACATAACTGCTATTTCACAGAAGTATCCAATGTACACTTTAAATAACGGAAAACAACAAAAACAAGTCTACAATCTAACTATGGAGCTCAGACAAATCACTCACTCTTCACTCTTGTGGTTTGTGACATCACCTGAAACCCTCCATCAAGATGCCAGCTGTGCACTCACTGCCCAATTTCCATTATTCAATGCATCTTGCGTGTATTCATTTTATGGCAGATGGCAGACCTTATAAATGAGTGACATTTGCCGAGCTTAAAATCAATGAAACTGATAAAGTGAGGTACGTTAGCACTTTACGATAGAAAAACAAAACGCGATATGGCTCCCCTTTTTTTTTTAAATCGAAGAGTAAAACTTTCCCTTGTGTGGTCACCTGAATAACCTACAGGTTGTGTCCACGTCGGGGACAGAAGAGCTGGCATTTCCTCCCCCCCGCCCGGTCCCCCATTGCGTGCCAGAGCCTTGAATCGCCTGCTCTGACTGTGATAGTGAGACACAGACACCAACCCTCCACCTTCTTCGCTGCTCTCCACCTCGCTGACAGTTGAGCTCGACGCGCGCTGCTGTTCTCCTTGGCACGTACTCACCTGTCGCTAACGCGATCTCCGCCAGGTAGGAAGCCGCTTCAGTCGGTGTTGATCCAGATCTTTCGCACCCCTTTTACCCCCCGGTGCCTCTCCCTCTGTAAGTACCAGTTTTACAGAGGCGCTGCCACTGACGCAAACCCTCCTCCAACCACCACGTCGGATTTTTTTTTTCCGCTGGCTTCTTTTCCCAGCCTGCCCTGCGCGTCTCGCTCTCCTCCTCCCCCCCCCTCGCGCCTCGCCATCCGACCTCATTCCCGGCGTCCTCTGCGGTGCTAGGTTCCATTCCCCACCCTGTCCTTCCTCCCGGCACCCAGAGCGCCGCGAACATCTTTGGGATCCCTGATTGGGCGGGGCTGCGGACCGAAACATAACTTTTGTGATTGGTCCTTATGACCTTATTCCCGACAGGCTTTGCACCTTAACGTTTAGTCTGGTTCGGTTCGGTGTTGCAGCATCGTTTGAAATGCGTGAGGATGTCTGAAGCCAGAGATCAGACAAGTCCCCAGTGCAGCCCGACTCTGTGTTTTGGGCAGGTTAGTGGCACCATGGTTCAACCTGTCCAACGCGCCCTTGCCGCAAGTTCTCTAAACTATCGGTGTTCTATCCCAATTTGTAACCCTTGCCTTCTCTGATTCCAGTTTAAAATATATATTTGCTAAGGCAGAAGCTGCGCGGATTGTAAGACCGCTGCTACTTCGCTACGTCGAGATGTCACTTGCTTTAGAATTTGTCTGAGCATCTTGCTCCTGGAAGGGTGTCTTTTAAATCTGAACTGTCGCCATATACAATGCAAATTATCTGAACAATTAAGATCTTTCCTTAAAACAAAATATTTCAAATTGCAAAATATGCCAACTTTTAACAAAGAAACTAGCGGATGTCCTGTAGTGTTGCACTTGGGTTACCAAGTCTGGTTGGACATATTAGAAACATAGAAACATAGAATCTAGGAGCAGGAGTAGGCCATTCGGCCCGTCGAGCCTGCTCCACCATTCAATACGATCATGGCTGATCATCCAAATCCTTTCTTAGAGGTTTCTTACATGACCTGCCTTCAACCACCCTGCTCCCGCAAACAGTCGTTTTTTTCCCCCCTATCTCCAATATTTTTATAACTAATGGAAGTGTTCAATAAAAAAACACTTTTTTAATGCCGCTGTGATTTTTCTCCTGGGTTGCTCGCAGCAGTGTCCAGGAGATGAATGTTTAATTCTTGGAGACTCCAAGACAATTCTGGAAGGTTGTTACACATGGGAGTGAATTTACAACACAGAAGCAGGCCATTCCCATGGCACGTGGACATAATTCCAGGCCCCATTTTAATGACATTTTCTATCCTTATTTTTATGCAATATTTTGATTTATGCTTAAATAGCAAAACTTACAGGAATTTGAGATGTAGAGTTGTTTGCACGGGAGTTTCTCGACAGTAGCCTTGTTGGGAGATGCAGAAATGGCGTGCTGCAGCGCCACCATGCGTCACGAAGATGCAAATACAGCATAACTAGTTGAGGCGATTTCCTTCATAAATGTGGACATCGGAATTTATAAAAACGTGCCCACAGAAAGTACAGTTTTATAGACAAGTGTGTGCAGATGTAAGATTCTTAATATTGATATATAGATATCTCTGCAACAAGCATTCACATTTTTTGCAAGGGAATTAAAGAAAGAAATAATCCTTATGAAGCAGAATAGCAGCCCCAGCCATAAAATGTCCATAACTCAGAGCTTGTATTGTACTTTTAATCCAGAAGAGTAGTCTAGTAAATGCAATATAAGTTTCAACTCGATAAGCCATTATTCTTTCACTCCTATGATAAATCAATAATGTAATCTATTATATTAACAACTGTAAAATAGATTGTTTTAACACAACAGTCCATTTTTAGAGGTAAAACATAGTACATAATTGTTAATGAACAAGTCTGGATAATATATTTTGAGCTTTTTTATTTTGTGAAATTTTGCTGTATTCAAGTTGGGGATATTGGCACTATTCGCACAATGCAACACTATCAGTGTTTCACACTCCCAGATTAGTTATAGTCCCCACCTCTGAAGAGTGCATCCTACTGCATCTATTTCCATGTCTCCTCGTCTCTCTGTGAGACTGCTAATTTAGTCTGTTTTGTCTACTGGGCCCTTGCCCAATGGAAACTTGATCAAGACTACTCAAACTCATTTCACAATAGAGCTTTGCAGAAATAAAGGAATTTTTCATTACCTCAGTCTGGGTTGGATTTGAACCCAAGCCTCATTGAGTGAAAAGCCAGTATTTAACTTCCATCAGTTATTTCAAGCAGCCCTTTAAATCAATTATATTGTAAATACTGGACAGACAATCCAAATAAAAACATAATTTGGACAAAACTGTTATGTAGTTGGTGGATTGGAAGCATCAGCTGTGATTTAAGGGTTAGGATAAAGCTAAAGTAGTGCTGGAGGTGGCAATGTAGAATCATGTTATAAATTGTTTTGTGTCCTATGTGTAACTGTTACTGAATACAGTTGATTCTAATAATACTGTATGCTTTATATAAATGGAGAACAAAACAAGGCAAGTGTGCTTCTGTCAGTCAAAATATCCTCTAAATTATCCAAGTATGTGCTTGATTGCAAAGCATAAGTGGACTTTGAAGATGCAGTAGCTTTATTTTTGCAGATTTATTCAACAATTTGTGCACAGTATTGTAAAAAAAGTAACTATTTGTTTGGCAACATCTATATCTGTGAAAAATAACAATTTAACTAAATTTTTGTTTGTAATAATTTTCAGCTGTAATTGTTATTCTAAATCAAAGCTTGAAGTCCAGTCAATTGGCATTTTTTAGTCATTAACTCAAACAAATGTGTGCGCACAGGATCAAAGTTTTGTAAACCTGCAGCTCAAGCTTGAAAAATATATGCCTTTGCACACAATTTCTGTAGTATTGCAATTCTTCGAAATCAGATTTGTGTTGCCTGCAGTGTCCTTTGTATAATCCTTTTAGTAGCAGCTAGCCAAGTATGGCGTAGGTTCTCACCACTCTACGTTATTGGCAGCAGGAAACGCATGAAGGGGAGGGCCTGTGAGAAAAGAAAGAGCATATATGCCCTCATAGGAGGTGCATACCTATATTTTTTTTTAAGCAAATGCGTATTGCTACCCATCCAGCCCAATGTTTCAATCTCAGGTGGTTGAGCAAACTACCTCTCGTATTCCTGTCTGTTTATATGTTTGACTTTGTGTTACAGCAGTCTATGGAACAGTAACATACTTGATAGGTTCATTATCTCCATTGGATCTCCAAATGGGTTGCAACACAAATCTAAACAAAATTAGTTTTTTTTAAATACTTCTGCAAACCCAGTTTCTCTGGAGGAATGAGGGTACCACTTACTCCCTTTGTTGTCTTTGAGGTTCCCCGTTGTGAGGTTTGGTCCCTTGCACAAAGAGACTCGAGGGTGTTTTGTTCCAAAGTACAAAAGTTTTATTAAGAAGTAACAATATAAGTAGTAAAGATATTAAAATACAAGAGTACAATTATAACATACTAAATAAGACGTTGAGATACAACCTAGCAAAGCTCAACACCGACGAGGTTCCGAAGTGCACTCATGAAGGGCCTTGTGATAACATTTGAGCGGTCCAGTCTCACTCCGAGAATGTTCTAACATATACGATTTAAGTCTCGACTTGTATACGTTATATCACCCATTCGTTCTTGCAGGACCTTCAGCACTCTTGAGCCCTCCTGTCAATCATTTCACTATCTCCAAAGACAAGCAGCCATCTGCTGACTCCTGCACATTCCACAACAAGGGAGAAACGGACAGTACCTGATAGTAACCCTTCCCTTACCACCATCCTATAAACATGAGATAATCGTGGAGATAGGGGGTCTCATTACGTGATGTTCATCAAAGGTGCACTAACTAAATAAGGTTCAGGCAGTCTTTAGCTGATGCTAGCAGTATTCAATAAGAAAGCCTTATTCTGCAGAAAGCCTTATTCTGCAGAAAGCCTGTAAAAATTGCTTTACTTACACCTGTCCCTCTGACTTTTCTCCCCGAATGCTCTTCTGATGTCAGCGATTTATACTGGAGTTTGATTCCATGGGCAGTGGTTTCACTCCATTAGTTCACCCAAGTGTTTAGTCTTCATGTAGGAGATAGAAGGTGAGTGTCAGTGGGTTATTCAACTGTGAAAGGCCATCGCATCTGAGCCCAACCCAGCAGGGACTGTTGCTTGCAGCAAGGTTTGCTGCATAGTAATCCGTCTCTAACCCAAGGATCATGAGGCCAGTCGTAGCATCCTACTGCCAATGCATTTGAGATCAATGAACTCTGGATGGAGTGACCACCTTGCCCTGACTGACTCAGTAATGCACCACTCCGTGCATTTATTTACTAAGCCATTAGGAAGTAAGATACTACATTTTGAAACTTAAAAATGAAACCTACTGTTTCTTTCAAACAATACCATTTGTATGCACCAGCTGAACTATACCAAATTAACTGTGGGTGCAATTTCTGTTTATTGCAGTATCAGTACACTGCTGAAGAATATCAGGCAATCCAGAATGCATTGCAGAGGCGCCTGGGTCCAGAATACATCAGTCAACGTCCAGCAGGCGGGGGGCAAAAGGTAAATTGATGCATAATTTTCTTATACAAAATTAAGTTATGCTCTGTAAGTTAAATATGACTGTACAATAGTTATTTTACATGTAGCTGAACAAACGTGCTGCTAATGTGACTAATCAGAAATCTGTCCAATGTTATATCATAGAACATATGTAAAATGTTATATATAATAGATGTTTTAAATTTGGTACATAGGGCATGTGTTTCATGGAAAATTTTCATGATAACCTTCACTTTATAGGCAAGCCCATTATATTCCTTTAATACCAGTTAAAACTGTGATGGGAGTTTTCAATGTCAAGCGTGTCACAACTTGCCTGTCGCACATTCACCCAGCCTGGCGTCCCACACAGCAGAAATAACTGGACAACGAGAAGCAAAATAGTGTAAAAATTTAGTCAATTGTTCTTCACTTGCTGACACAGGCCTCTGAAGCAATCTCCATCCCCTAATTCTTCGAACTGTCGTCTCTCAGCATCTGACCTGATCCGCCCATCACACGTGCTGAACAACTAACCCTGCTCCAGTAAGCATCTTTGCACCAACCAAACTTTTGCTAAAATCAGTGAAATAATGGAATTAAGTCATTCTGAAACTAGGCACATAAACATACCCCAACCTCTAATTCTGTGAACTCAGGTGGCTCTCAACTTTTGATCAGCTGCTGTAGTTGCCTTAAACAGTGAAATACTCGCCCACTTGAAACAACCTTGCATGGACCTGAATGGAAAAGAAATGGTGCAGGTGCCTCTTCCGCCCCCCCCACCTCCAATGAGCATAATGCAGCATCTTATTACGACGGAACCCCTCCACCACAGTACCCCAGCCCAACGACACTGAGCATAATGTAGTTTCCTAGCTGAAGTGTGCTCCCCACTAATAGAAATTTTGGAGTCTAGGAAAGTTTAGCCACCCATCCCAGCTGAGCTTAGGATTACATTACATCGGATATATGGAATAGAAACCAGCCATTCGTACCCAACCAGTCCATGCCGGCGTTTATGCTCGACTTGAGCCTCCTCCCGTCTTTCCTCATTGAAGTCTATCAGCATAACCTTCTATTCCCTTCTCCCTCATATATTTGTCTAGCCTCTCTATAAATGCATCTATACTATTCGCTTCAACCACTCCCTGTGGTAGCGAGTTCCACATTCTCTCCACTCTTTGGGTAAAGAAGTAAATAAAGAGATAACTTCCTTATCTTTGTTCTCCCACCTCTGGTGGGTGTCACTTTAATAGGGTTTTCCAGTTTTCAGCACTCGTCATGCATTTCAGTCACAAAAGCCTGTGGCACTGCAATTCTTCATTAAAAAGCTTGGTGTGCGTTTGCCTGCAGTTCCACATTCTGGCTACCAGATGCCACTTCGGAGCATTTGTATCCTTTCACAGCTCCAATGCCGTGTTGATTTCAATGAATGACAGGTTTTATGTTACTTTGATTTTAAAAAATTACTTTAAAAAAAAATCCTTATGGACCTCCCTGCTACTTTTTTTTTCTTCATCTGCTCACAATTATATAGAGCTTTGGTGAGACCACACCTGGAGCACTGTGTACAGTTTTGGTCTCCTTACCAAAGGAAGGATATACTTGCCTTAGAGGGAGTGCAACGAATGTTCGCTAGATTGATTCCTGGGATGAGAAGGTTGTCCTATAAGGAGAGACTGAGTAGAATGGGTCTATATTCTCTAGATTTTAGAAGAATGAGAGGTGATCTCATATAAGATTCTGAGAGGGCTTGACAGGGTAGATGCAAGGATGATGTTTTCCTTGGCTGGGGAGTCTAGAACTAGGGGGGGTCACAGTCTCACAATAAGGGGTCAGCCATTTAGGACTGAGATGAGGAGAAATTTCTTTACTCAGAGGGTTGTGAATCTTTGGAATTCTCTACCCCAGAGGGCTGTGGATGCTCAGTTGTTGAGTATATTCAAGACTGAGATCGATAGATTTTTGGGCACTAAGGGAATCAAGGGATATGGGGATAGGGTGGGAAAGTTGATGGAGATGTTCAGCCATGATTTTATTGAATGGTGGAATAGGCTCGGTGGGTCGTATGGCCTACTCCTGCTCCTATTTCTTATGTTCTTATACATTTTTTAACTCCCTCATGCCCATGTCATAATACAATTTTATTGTTAAAAATAATCTTTCTGAGACTCCTGTCCTGCTATTTCATTGCCAGAAGATCAGTTTTGTTCCACTGTTTACTACCACCAGGTCTCGCTGTTTTGTGCATCGCCTGTCTCGCCCTCTGCTTCGACCTGCTCCGATTGTTCTTCAGAGTGTTCTGAGACTCCTGCCTGCCTCTTTTTCACCCCCTCCCCCCCCCCCCCCCCCCCAAATCTTTAAACTCGCTGCTCATTGTGTCGCCCCTCTTTCCGGCCACTTTCATTTGTGTGCTGATTCCAGTCCTGGACCCAACAGTGAGACTGTGCCGCCACAGTCTGGTCCTCCATTCTGCCCTGACATCCTTAACTGCCAGTTCTCTTTTGCTGCTACTGCATGTTGGTGTTAGCCTCCCGACCCACTGCTGCTCTCCTAGTTGCCTCTCCACTGACTAAATGATTGGCCGTGCTCCTCCTCGCTTTCAGTCCTGGTTCTGTGCCACTTCTGATTGGCCGGCCCAATGTGGATCAGCACTACAACACGTTGATCCTTTTTGTGATTTTAATTAAGAAAATGGAAAAACATGCTCACAGGGAGATTCATCAAACTAGGCACTGAACTGAAAATTTGTGTGGTGCTTAGCAATCCAGCAGATTTTAAAATAGTTCACTGCTCTGTTCTTCCACATTTGTCTAGTGCTGATTTTGTAGTTTTATTTCATGTATTACAGATTTACTACAAAATCACACTGTCCACCCCCACCCCGCTTTCTTTCCACCCTCCTCCTCGGTTCCAGCATTCTTCACCTTACTGTTCCCCCACGTGCCTCTGTACGCCAACTGTTCTGTGTGTCCTACATTTTCACTTCTGTTTTCCACTTGTCATTTTCCCTTAAGCTCGACTTGTCCTGCCCTTCCTTTGCTTTTACGCAAATATTCCTGCCCCCTTCTATTTTACCCAGCTTACCCATATGCTCTGGAATCTGAACACCTTCTGTTATCCGTCATCAATCCATCATCATCCCCTCACCTTCCCCATCCAACTAGTTGATGAGGCAGTTAAGAAAGTGTATGGGATACTTGGCTTTGTAAATAGGAGCATTGAATACAAAATCAAGGAAGTCATGCTAAACCTTTGCAAATCACTGCTTCGGCCTCAGCTGGAGTATTGTGTACAATTCTGGGCACATACTTTCGGAAGGATGCCAAGGCCTTGGAGCCGGTACAGAGAAGATTTACCAGGATGATACCAGGGATGAGGACTTCAGTTATGTGGAGAGATTGGAGAAGCTGAGATTGTTCTCCTTACAGCAGGGAGACCTAATAGAGGTATTCAAAATTATGAGGAGTTTTGATGGAGCAAGTAGGGAGAAACTGTTTCCTCTGGCAAGTGGATCAGTAACCAGAGGTCATAGATTTAAAATAATTGGCAAAAGAACTAGAGGGGAAATGAGGAGAATTTTATTCACACAGAGGGTTGTGAAGATCTGGAACACACTACCTGAAAGGTGGTGGAATCAGATTCAGTCAGAACTTTCAAAAGGCAATCGGACATGTACTTGAAGAGGACTAATTTGCAGGATAATGGGGAAAATGCTGGAGTGTGGGACTAAATTGGACAGCTCTTTCAAAGAGCCAGCACAGGCACAACAGACGAAATGGCCACCTCCTGTGCTGTAACATTCTATGATTATAACAACAACCATTAACCCAGCGTTTGTTCCCAAGATTAAGGCGCCCTGGATTCCACCACAATGCCTGTCCCCTTACACTCTTGTCTCATCCCTCCATCCATCCCATCAGCCCTTAATTTCTCCACTTCAGATGAGCATAGAGAACCTACTTCACTTGATCTCCTCATCACCTTCCACTATCCCACCCCATCACCTCACTCACCCTAAGACTGCCCCCACACACACTTGCTATCTCTACCACTGTAACTACTCCCCTCTGTACATTATACATCACCCTTACCCCAAAAATCCTAGTCTTCCCCATCCATCCTATTATATGTCCAGGCAGCGGCGTTCTGTCATTTCCATCACTAACTCCACCTCCATAACCTACTTTTCCCACACCCCATATACCACACCCATACTCTGCCCCAAATGTGGATCCACTCACCTGTATCCTGTTATAGCCTGCTATTGGCCCCAGAACCCTATTTCTCTTTATTGCTACTGTAACATCCCCTTCCTTGTCCATACCTTGTGCACCTCTCTGCCCCCATACCACATCACCTCTAAAAGCCCTGCCCAATGAAGACCCTATTCCCCCACAGCAACCTAAAAGAAAAACTTCAGGCCTATCACTGCCCATGCATCTTTGCTCCCTTGCCTGGTCATGCCCAGTCCTGCTCTTTGAAGCAACCTATCCCCATAGCAGCCTGAAGGGAAAAACCTTCATCCACTTATGATCTGTCCCACTCCTACGCAAGTTATGTGTAAATATTTTCCCAATGACCACTAATTCACTCAATCTATCCTAATTGTTACATTATCAGGTCTGCTACATCGAGGGTCACAAGGTTGTCAACCTAGCTAATGAACTCTTTGGATATAATGGATGGTCCCATTCCATCACACAACAAAATGTTGGTAAGTACAAATGGTTTAGTTTTGGTTGTTGGCAAAGTGGCTGTTTGGAAATGAAGGATTATTAATTTCAGGGGGCTTTTGATAACAGAATTGAATGTGAAAAGAAAAAAGAAAGACTTGCATTTATAAAGCGCTTTTCACAACCACCAGACGTCCCAAAGCGCTTCACAGCCGACGAAGTACTTTTTGACGTGTAGTCACTGTTGTAATGTAGGACACGCTCCAGCCAAAATTGCACACAGCAAGCTCCCACAAACAGCAGTGTGATAATGACCAGATAATTTTTTTTTAGTGATGTTGATTGAGGATGTTGATTGAGGGATAGATATTGGCCAGGACACTGGGGATAACTTCCCCTGCTCTTCTTTGAAATGGTGTGATAGGATCTTTTACGTACCCCTTAGAGAGCAGACGGGGCCTCGGTTTAACGTCTCATCTGAAAGACGGCACCTCTAACAATGCAGTATTGCATTGGAGTGTCCGCCTAGATTTTTGTGCACATGTGTCTGGAGTGGGACTTGAACCCACAACCTTCTGACTCAGAGGCAAGAGTGCTACCCACTGAGTCACGGCTGACACGACTTCTACATTTCATGTGGAAATGACTTCTGTTGTTCCCGAGTAGTTAATAGATGGATTATCCAGCTAGAGTTCAAACTTGGAACCTAATTTCAGGTTTGCTATGTCTGACATCAGATTCAGATTTCACCATAGAACACAAAATCCAGTAAACATTTGAAACATTGTGACAGTATGATTAGAACCAGTCTGCTAAGTCTGTAGTCTATGAATGTAACTGGAAAAGCCACCACTACTTTAGAGTTGTGCTTTAATTTAGTTATTTGATTTCTTTGTTTCAGATTTTGTGGATCTCATTAATGGAAAATTTTATGTGGGCGTCAGTGCGTTTATTAAGGTCCAACTCAAGGTATATATGTTGTTCAAATGCTGGGTTTGTTTTAAGGGTATAAAGAAGGAAAATTAACAATTTTTGTCCTGATATATCTCTTTTGAATTATAATGGATATAATACTGCAACTGTTACATGTGCTTTGAGAGTGCAACATTTTCCAATTTTTTTTTTGAAAATCAGGATGGGTCTTTCCATGAAGATGTTGGTTATGGAGTGAGTGAGGGACTGAAATCCAAGGCACTGTCACTGGAGAAGGCCAGGAAGGAAGCAGTCACCGATGGACTGAAGAGATCTCTGAAGTATTTAACCACTTGTCTCTTTAGTGTCGTGTAGCAGCCATTATCAGAGTTCCAAACAGCTAACCAATTAAGTCATATTTTGTTATATTTAAAGTCGAACCACTATTTGACTTTTGCCTCTGACATTGGAGGGCTTTCAGACCCATGTGTCTAAGATTCAGGCGTTCAAGTAGAAGATATTTTGTCCCTAGATTATCTTTAGTTTGCCATCTATATTGCACTAATCTTCATTAATATTTTTTTTCCATTCCTTTCTCTCTTCTCCTGCCCCAATAACATAACATCATGCATGTGTGATAAAAACGTTTCTGATATGTTCCCCAGTGTCCCACCTGGAGTAGTACTAAGACACACAGACTAGTATGTCCCAGGTTCAATTCCAGAGGAGACAAAAAAGAAGAAAATGGCGCAAGGCACTGACAGAACTTATAAGTACTGACCTTAAACTAATGAATCATGATTTAATGAGAAAGGTCAGATGTGTATGCTCTTCACTAAGGAAAATGCCATAATCATCCCTAATGTGAACTAGAAATATAATTTCATTGTAATAAGCTGATTTATGAAATCTTGTCTATAGTAAGCGATCAATCATTGAAATGGGGATAGGAGAGTGTGAGACAGGGGATAGGTGTTTAACACATCTAAATTTTAAAACTCCATTAAAAATAATACGATAACTTCTTAACAGTTCGTAATTCCTCTACTTGGAGCTCCGTTGGTTACCTTACCTGGGTTACTTTATTGTTAATTGCTACTGTTGAGAGCAGGGACAGGCTGAATAAATGACCATAGGATAATTAATGGAATAACAAACAGCTGGAAAATACACACAGCAATGCAGTGGAAAGTTAGCACTACTTTCTAACTGGTCCAATAGCAGTGTAATTGGCAAAATCCTCATGTCATTATGTTTTGCTTTTCAGATCCTTTGGAAATGTCTTGGGTAATTGTATTCTGGATAAAGAGTATCTGCGACTGGTTAATAAACTCCCACGGCAGGTGAGGATTTGTTGGGAACACTTGTCATAATTAAGTGATTGCTCTGT
The DNA here is from genome assembly GCA_030390025.1 of Squalus acanthias. Lineage (NCBI taxonomy): Eukaryota > Metazoa > Chordata > Chondrichthyes > Squaliformes > Squalidae > Squalus > Squalus acanthias. The sequence goes on along the minus strand of CM059435.1, from coordinate 80,495,694 downwards.
GAAGAACAGTCCCTACCACTTATAGTAGGCACTTTGGTGTTAACGTGATTTGCCTGCTTTAAGCAGTTAAACCATAATAGATTAAGCCTCCTCATTTCGATGCTCTAACAGACTGAACATATTCATAGAAACATAGAAGATAGGAGCAGGAGTAGGCCATTCGGCCCCCCTAGCCTGCTCCGCCATTCAATGCGATCATGGCTGATCATCCAAATTCAGAACCCTGTACCTGCTTTCTCCCCATATCCCTTGATCCCTTTAGCCTTAAGAAATATATCCAACTCCTTCTTGAATATATTTAATGAATTGGCCTCTACTGCCTTCTGTGGTAGAGAATTCCACAGGTTTACCACCCTCTGGGTGAAGAAATTCCTCCTCATTTCTGTCCTAAATGGCTTACCCCTTATTCTTAGACTGTGACCCCTGGTTCTGGACTCCCCGACCATCGGGAACATCCTTCCTGCATCTAGTCTGTCCAGTCCTGTCAGAATTTTATAAGTTTCAATGAGATCCCCTCTCATTCTTCTAAACACCAGCGAGTATAAGCCCAATCGACCCAATCTCTCCTCATATGTCATTCCTGCCATCCCAGGTATCAGCCTTGTGAATCCTCGCTGAACTCCTTCCATGGCAAGAACCTCCTTCCTCAGATAAGGCGACCAAAACTGCACACAATACTCAAGATGTGGTCTCACCAAGGCCCTGTACAACTGCAGCAACTGTTCCTGTACTCAAACCCTCTCGCTACGAAGGCCAGCATACCATTTGCCTTCTTAACCGCCTGCTGCACCTGCATGCTTACCTTCAGCGACTGGTGCACACGGACACCCAGGTCTCGTTGCACTTCTCCTTCTCCCAATCTATTGCCATTCAGATAATAATCTGCCTTCCTGTTTTTGACACCAAAGTGGATAACCTCACATTTATCCACGTTATATTGCATCTGCCATGCTTCTGCCCAATCACCCAACCTGTCCAAATCATCCTGGAGTTTCTCGGCATCCTCCTCACAGCACACACACCCACCCAGCTTTGTGTCATCTGCAAACTTGGAGATATTACATCTAGTTCCCTTATCTAGATCATTAATATATATTGTGAATAGCTGGGGTCCAAGGACCGATCCCTGCGGTACCCCACTAGTCACTGCCTGCCACTCGGAAAAAGACCCGTTTATTCCAACTCTTTGCTTTCTGTCTGCCAACCAGTTCTCTATCCAATTCAATACCTTGCCCCCAATCCTATGTGCCTTAACTTTACACGCCAAACCATTTTGCGGGACCTTATCGAAAGCCTTTTGAAAGTCCAAATACACCACATCCACTGGTTCTCCCTTATCTATTTTACCAGTTACATCCTCAAAAAATTCCAGTAGATTAGTCAAGCACGAGTTACCTTTTGTAAATCCATGTTGACTTTGTCCGATCCTGTCACTGTTTTACAAGTGCTCTGCTATTACATCTTTTATAATGGACTCTAGCATTTTCCCCACTACCGATGTCAGGCTTACCGGTCTGTAATTCCCCGTTTTCTCTATCACCTTTTTTGAATAGTGGGGTAACATTAGCTACCCTCCAATCCATGGGTATTGTTCCAGATTCCATCGAATGTTGGAAGATGATCAGCAATGCATCTACTATTTCTAGGGCCACTTCCTTAAGTACCCTAGGATGTAGATTATCAGGCCCTGGGGATTTATCGGCCTTCAATCCCGTCAATTTCCCTAACCCCATTTCCCTACAAATACTGATTTCTTTTAGTTCCTCCCTTTCATCAGACCCTATGTTCCCCAACATCTCTGGGAGGTTATTTGTGTCCTCCTTTGTGAAGACAGAACCAAAATATGTATTTAATTGGTCTGCCATTTCTTTGTTCCCCATTATAAGTTCCCCTGATTCTGACTGCAAGGGACCTACGCTTGACTTCACCAATCTTTTTCTCTTTGCATATCTATAAAAGCTTTTACAGTCAGTTTTTATGTTCCCTGCAAGCTTCCTCTCATATTCTATTTTCCCCTTCTTAATTAATCCCTTTGTCCTCCTTTGTTGAATCCTAAACTGCTCCCAATCCTCAGGGTTACTGCTTTTTCTGGCCAATTTATATGTCCTCTCCTTGGATCTTATGCTATCCCTAATTTCCCTTGTTAGCCACGGTTGAGTCACCTTTTTTGTTTTATTCTTTTGCCAAACTGGGATGAACAAATTCTGTAGTTCATTCATGTGATCTTTGAATGTTTGCCATTGCCTATCCACCGTCAACCCTTTGAGTGACATTCCCCAATCAATCCTACCCAACTCGTGCCTCATACCATTGTAGTTTCCTTTATTTAAATTCAGGACCCTAGTCTCTGAGTCAACTACTTCACTCTCCATCTTCACAGAATCACAGAATCCCCACAGTGCAGATAGAGGCCATTTCGGCCCATCGAGCCTGCACCGACACATATCCCACCCTATCCCCGTAACCCCACGTATTTAATCCCCCTAACGCTAAGGGTCAATTTATCATAGCCAAATCAACCTAACCCGCACATCTTTGGACTGTGGGAGGAAACCGGAGCACCCGGAGGAAACCCACGCAGACACGGGGAGAATGTGCAAACTCCACACAGACAGTCACCCGAGGCCGGATTCGAACCCGGGTTCCTGGCGCTGTGAGGCAACAGTGCTAACCACTATGCCACCGTGTTGCCCCATCTTAATGAAGAATTCTATCATATTATGATCGCTCCGACCCAAGGGGCCTCGTACAACAAGATTGCTAATTAATCCTTTCTCATTACATAATACCCAGTCTAAGATGGCCTGATCTCTGGTTGGTTCCTTGACAGACTGAAATCAAACAATATTCAGGTGCTAAAGACTAAACAGTAGCCTATAAATTCACGGCCAGTTTCTCTTTCCCCCTTCATGGCTATATTTTGATGCCTGTGACGAATCCAGTTATAAAATCAGAGGGTCGATTTCACAAATACAGGGGATTAACGAGGTACAAACCTATGGAAGAACCTATGAAACTGTCTGAAATAGCTGGCATGCTTAATATGTTATAAACGGCACCTTTGCAACTGGCTCCTATGGCAAATGGTTAGCGCTATTTGCCCGACATAGGCGATTGTCCATGATAAGCGTGGATGGTATAAGTGGCGGGGACTGTAACTGGAGTATAAGCTTGACCAGCTTACTCAGGCAGCTTGTACTCGGTGTAATAGAGTGCCTTCAATTGACTAAATAGTTGGTGTGTAGATGTAATCTAATCACCTTGAGTGTTTTTGTGTTATAAGATGTTGATAAAAGATCGATTTTCTTTTTGTTTGCAGTAAGCCACTTGAAAGTCTTCTATGAGCTTGGATTTTGGATGAAGATATTCTTTTTGTTCCTTGCTCCCCATTAAATGTTTTAACTTGTCTAGGGCAGTAACAGCTCCATTTTGTAACTTTAGCCTGCTTGTTACCATGTTTTTTTTTCCCTTCCCAAAAGGAACCAGATGGGCACAGTAGTTCTGCTTTAACATTTCCCTTGGCTGTGAAACATTTTGTTCAAATATCTGCAAAGAATATAAACCAGATTAGACCAGCAAGCTCTGGACAATAATTACAACAAACTGAATTACTCTTTTCCAATGTTTTCTTCTGTCCTGAATGCACTGATTTGTGCTGAGGTACAGATTCCTGGGCACCAACCAGCCTCAACAATCTCATCAATTCTTCACTTGTGAGTTTACAGTAAGTGTCAGCAGGTTATTAGACTGTTGGGCTATATATTGCTGAGCATCGTCCTGTCCTGTTCCCAAAATCCACACATGGGTACTTTACAATAGGGGGCACTAGATAGCAATCACAACTGTGATCTTTGAGTGACCTGTTATGTTTTTTTAACCCTTCCAAGCTTATATATGATGAGGCCTGTAGTAGCACCTCTAATGGAGCTCTATCTGAGATCAACTAACTGAGCACAGACCAAGACAGAACATAGGACCTTCTAGGCCCAGTACCTCCATTGTGGTTGTATCTTTCTGCTGAGATGGGAAGTTGAACTGAATAATTTAAGGTTTTGTATGTCTAATGTTATCCTTGGAATTGGGATGTACAAAGGTAGAAAAGACCTTTGGAGTCTCATGGAACAATTACCACTTTGTACCCAAATAGATCTGATTCACTTACTTTACATGTGCTTTGTACAAACATTGTTAATTTTTTTTCTCTTTTAGCAATCAGATTTTCAGTTGGCTGATGCTAAAAGAAGGGACAATGAACCCATGGTTCAGAAAGCCAGATACAGCAGCTTGTTACAGGCTCAGTTCCAGCCTCTGCCTGCTCCTACTTCACATCCCCCAAACGAAGGTGTTAAAGGAGAATTTGCAGAAAGGAAGGACGATGTGGCAGAAGGAACATGTAGCTTTTCACGGTTGGTGTTTATGTAGATTTCAAACACTTAAGTGATGAACAAATCTAGGATTGGCATAAGTGCTCTGTTGCTTGTCTGATCATTGAAGTATCTGATCATACGTTGCCAATCGTGCTGAAAGCTTTGTATATGTGTGAACTTCAAATCCTAGAGTCTCTCTTGACACGCCTCCCATGGTGGCCCAGTTATGATCCAGAAATCACTGTCTGAGGAGACATGGATATCAACCCACTGTGATAAATAGGAATTCTGTCACAATTCAGATCATATTTCTTTTGGTGTTTAGCACGTAGCTAGCCCTGTGTTGTAGCTTCACTGGGTTGGTACTTCATTCTAAAGTGTGGCACAGCCTTCCATACTCCCCATTGAACCAGGGTTGGTCTCCTGGCTTAACTGTCTGATTATTTTCCCTTACTATTGAACTTTGTTATAACTGAGTGGTTTGCTACGCTACTTCATAGGGCATCAGGATTCTCTTCCTGAAGGACATAATAGGTTTTTATGACAATCCAGCCACATTCATGGTTATTTTTTGGTGCTTTGCCCAGTTCAATAGCGGAACTTGCCGTGGGCTACTTGTCCCAATACCATAAGCACTACACTATCGTACCCATTAATACAGATGCAGTGTCCCCCTATGAAATTCATCGCCATAATCACAAAAAAGCATTGGAATTAAAACCTGACTGCACAGCACAAAGCTGTGTTATTTGGTACAGTTGCCAGCTGATTACTGTATGTGATCGATGTACCATGCTTAATATGTTGCCGATCTTCTGTGGTCTTGCTCACAGTAAGTCAGCTGATGCACTGTTTTGTAAGGACAAGTGTGAGAAGAACTGTTTAATAATTTTTTCCTTCTCTTGCTAACTTTTCTACAAGAGTGTGGGTGTGCAGTCTAACTATCCTCTAATATTGCCTTGTATAGTGCCTTTGGGTATTTTCTAACCACCTTATTGTAGATTATCTTGACACATACGGGGAAGCTAAATAAGTACATGAGGGAGAAAGCAATAGAAGGATATGTTGATAGGGTGAGGTGAAGTAAGGTGGGAGGAGGCTCGTGTGGAGCATAAACAATGACATAGACATGTTGAGCCAAATGGCCTGTTTCTGTGGTGTAAATTCTATATAATTTTATGCTTTGTTAGATTACTCTCCTAGGCGAGTCCCAACTACCGATAACTTCGAGAGTACTATCATTGCCTTGAGATTTAGGTGAGCTTTTGATAACCTGCCAGGGGGAAAAAGAGCAAACCCTATCTGATAATAGCTTTTAGCTACTGGACTATGCCTTCATAAGATCTCACTTCAGTCTTTGAAAGTCTTGGAGCATCACATCAGATCTCATAAGGTTTAAGATACCAAGTGAGTTTATTTTGCGAAAGATAAACTAGTAATGGTCATGTAATAATATAGTTACATATTTACAGTAGACATTCTTCTAACTTGAGTGCGCAAAATAATATTGTGATAGTAGGAACAAAGTTTTTTTTACCACTTTTACCACCTAATTAAACTGTTTGGAAATTCAAACCAATTTTTTTTTTATAAGCTCATTTTCAAGAGTTTCAAACTAACCTGGGTGCCAGAGGTAGAAAGACAGACTGCTAACCAACTGCGCTACACAATCTCTCTTGTTGCATCATGGGGATAGGATGGGATATGTTAGGGGGAATTAAATACGTGGGGTTACGGGGCTAGGGTGGGATATGTGTACTGTGGGGATTAAAGCAGGGACAGGGTACTGGATTTGAATGATCAGCCATGATCGTATTGAATGGTGGAGCAGGCTCGACGGGCCGAATGGCCTACTCCTGCTCCTAGATTCTATGTTTCTATCATATTATCCATTATCCTTGGCTATATTTCATTTCTTTATCTGAGGGAGAAACAAAATTTACTGATATTTAGCTGTCAATATAAGTATGATCTTTCTATGTTATGTAGTTTTTGTTATGTCAGTCCTATGATTTCTGATGTATATAAAATACAGATACAGACAGGGGATGCAGTGAAGTACCCCTGCACAGTGCTACAGATTGGCAACATGCAGATTCGATTTGCTGGTTTCCTGATATCAGCATGTTGCCATGCAGTCACCAGGCCCTTCAACAAAGAAGAGTAAAATCAGGATTGTTGTCGCAGTACAAATTACAGCACTGACCAAATTACCCTGCCAGAAGATCAGGAACTGGATTCCACATATTAGGACTGCTGTTGCACACCACCTTGCCATCAGGTTAAAATGGCATGGCTGGAGATTAGCTTCTTGGTCTCTCTCGCTGAGCCAGTGAGAAAAATGGACTGGATTTATCCTTGGATTGATGGGGAGGGGAGAGGAGGAGTATAAGAAGGAACTAATTGTATGGGCTCTGTATTTACACAGAAGTATGGATTACAGCACTGACCCGACTACCCTGCCACAGGAACTGAATCCCACATACCAACGGAAACTTCGACAGAAGCAACTTCAACAACAGTTCAGAGAACAGATGGCCAAGAAAGTCACGTCACCGCCACAGGAGACTGGTAGTTGCAGTAGAATACAAGCATGCAACCACCCAGGTACTGGAGTTCCACCTGTGCAAAAAGTACAACCGTCCAAATTGTCAGAAGTTGCTACCAGATTTTTGTAAATAAAAAAAGGACTCCTCACAAAACTGTCCCGTGTGTTAATGTGTCTAATAACTACCTCAAATTTAATTTATCTGTTAGAAATTGAGTACATTGTTCTTAATATCAAATCATTCTAATTTGAAACAAAATTAAACTTGAAAAATGAATGAACAATTTTTAAACTGAGTAGTAATCCAGTAGGTGAAATAAATTTAATATTGCACCATTACTGTATGATTTAACAATGTGAAATTGTTTACCCTGTAAGTAACACAACAACTTGGATTTCTATAATGCTCATTTGTATACAGAGAGAGACGCATCATGGCACTTTACAGGGAAGTGGATAATTGTAAGCGGGGAGGAAGAGGGCCAGAATGAGACAAAAGCAAGGTCAAAGAGGAGGTTCTTAAGGAGGTTTTTTGAAGGCGGGAAGGTAGGAATGCTGAGGGCGGAAGTTGCAGTGCGCATCCATTGATGTTGGCAGAAGGGACCGGGGAAATTGAATTCAATAAATTAATTTGCTAACTTGTGGGCTGGTACCAGAAAAAATGACCATGAAAGCTGCTGGTTTGTCATTAAAACCATTTGTTTTTTTCCATGTCCTTCAGGGAAGGAAACCTGCCACTCTTACCTGATCTGGCTAACACATGACTCAAATCCACATTATGTGGTTGGCTCTTCGTGCTCAATGGGCAACAAGGGATGGGTAATCCATGCCAGCGTTGCCACATCCCAAGAACAATCGTTTTTTAAAAAGCATTCTTGATGACAGATTAGATGTGGAGAAGGAAGTTGATCTCGGGGTTGAGCAGTACACTAAGGTTCTGAGCTAAACCTGAGGTGGGAGATGGAGTCAAGGCCAGAGGCAAATAGGTGTTTGTGGGAGTCGAAGACGATGGTTTTGGCTTTGCCGACATTATGATGGCAGAAATTTTGGCTCATCCAGGTGTTAATTTTGTATAGGCAATTGGAGATGGTTGCAACAGGGATGGGTCAGTTGGCGAGCTGTTAAGTAGAGTTGGGTGTCGTCAGCATAAATGTGAAAGCTGACTTCATACTTCTGGATAACATTGCCAAGGGGTAGCATATAAATGAAGAAGAGGCTACAACCATGGGGTACACTAGAGTTGACTGCAGGCACAGGAGAAGAAACCATTTGAGGGATTGTATGTTGCAGTAGGTAAGAGTGAAACCAGGATAGAGCAGTGCCACTGAGGTGGATGGTGCAGAAGAGATGTTGAAGGATCGAGTGCTTGATGATAAGGCAGCAAATAAGTTGCGGAGGATAAAAAGGAACAGTGAGCTAAATTTACAGTCTCAAGATATCGATAACTTTGACCAGTGCAGTTCCAGTATTGAGTGAGGTGGAAGCCTGATTGGAGGGCTTTGAAGAGAGAATCAGCAAGGCAATGACATGTTCCAGAATTTTATACCAAACATATAAAATGATGCGGTTGACCAGGGGTCGTCTTGTCACATTTTAAATGGGATTTGGGTTAAAAAAAGACCCCATAATTCATTAGCAAAGCTCAAATGAAAGCGCATCATAACACCTATACAAAAGCATATATAATTTACTTGGTGGGCTTGAGAACATTTGCGATATCTTCGTATTCTCCACAGTTTAGAATTATAGGCAGTGACATTAATTTCAAGCTTAACAATCAACTCTTGTTTTACTGTATATTAGATTAATCTACCTACCCTACTCTCACTGACCCCCTCCAAATATATCAGCTGCATAAAATAGGGGGAAAAAAATCTCTTCCTTGATCTTGGAAATCCTAGCTTCACATTAAATCTATGCAGTCAGGCTTAAAAATATCAGTGTTTCCATATATGTTGTATTCAAAAGACTTATTTAAAAATTGACCAGCTTAAATTTCTGCACCTCCACAATGCAAGCAATATTTCATTTCATTTTTAAAAATTATTTTGTTATCCTTTCTCCTCATTCTTCTCCCCCTCCCCCCCCACCCCCCCCCCCCCCTCCCCAAGTACAGTATACCTTAGGGATACCAGCCTACAGCCCTCTAGACGCCATCTGTATCACTGCCTGGGAGGCATGCATAACAAAGCAATTAGCCCTGCCCCTGATCCATCAAAGCCAAGGCTTTAGCTTGTGATTTGAGCTCTAATTCAATGAGGTTATAGGGTTGCTCATAATCAAGGACTCTGTTAGGATTGCTGAAAAAGTCAAGTTCCTTTATTGCATAGGACGCCACGACTTTGTCCAGATTTTGAAGATCACACTCACAATTGCATCCCATGAATACTGCAGACCAGTGGCCTTGCCCATAACAAACCTCTACAATGATAGCATCCTTGAATTATTTCTATATTTAAAGTCAAGACCAGGTAAAAAATGGATATAAAATTTTAAAAAGCAGCACTTTCAAATGGTGATACTTTGGAGATGAGGAACTCACTGTGTGGGGAATCACTACCGTGAATTATTTTCCCACATTCTGTGATCATTTCTTTTGTTTGTGTCCTCGTACTGCTTTCCTGAAAATAATTATTTGTCTTTTAATGTTTTTATTTACTTATGCATACTGATTTAATTTAAATTGTTTTCCCCCTACTTATAGTGGCAGCTGGGAAGTCTAAATTGACACCACAGGTTAATCACAGCACACCAGTCGGCTATGAGGCACACTTTGTCGAAGACAAGTTCTTGGCTGGTAGGTTTTTATTTCATGCTTTTCGTCAGTATAGTGGCTCTCCTTTTATTGAGAAAAATTAAAGGGCAATGTCATTTTGAAGAGGTATTTCTAGTCACACACCTTAAATTATAAAGCTATGCCTGCTATGAGAAATCGAAACTTTAACCATTTGCAGCAGCCAGCTGGAGACTTCCCATGGCGGATCTCCCCACCAGTCAGTCCAGTTGGGTCTGGGGAGAAAAGTCTGGTCAACCAAGAGAAACCTGCTCATCTCAAGCCCAGAGCCAGAAGGCTGACCAGGAAAAGTTAATTGAGTCCACTAATGGAGATTCTGTGGCATATTTTTATTATTTATCTTGTTGACAGGAGAGATCTGAAGTTAGTTAAAGTGAGAATTGATTGTAACTACGCTCATGCTAGATGCAAGTAGATGCTCCACTTGCCACCAATTTAACTTTAAACGGTGCTAGAAAGCTGAGCGCTTGCTGACCGTGCAACCGGTTGTTCTAGTAAACCAGCCAAACTTCTTCCAGTGTTGGGCAGCTACTAGAAGCAGAACACAAGCATTTTAAATATGTTGTAGATTAAAATAAGTATTGGTGAGGGAGATCTGACTGGGACTGTGGAAAAAGGATCTTGAGATTTTAGCTATTTGCCCAGCAACTGCTGTGTGATCTTTCAGTAAATGTTGCCACATCAGCTCAGTTGTCAGAGGGCATTGTGAATATTTTTGTGGCTCCTGCACTCTAGTGTGGTCTTTTGATCTGCACATGAGGTGCAGAGGGTGTGAGCTGAGAAATGCATTTCTAGTTTTCTGTTCCATGTTATTACTGTAGCTTAGTTGAGGCAAGGATTAACTACACGGAAGAAGGGAGCTTGGGGCGAGGAGATAGTGGGACGAAGTACAATGTAGAGAAGCAGATTTTTCATTCCATCAAATGTGTCCCTTCTGTTCCAATGAATGCCACTGAAGATTTATGCTCCAGGAGGTGATGTAAAGTTAATTCCAGGGAGAAAGCAGGGTTCTGCTGTAACATTTTTGCTCTGAAACAGCAGATGATCCTGAACTCTGGGATATTCCTCTGGATGGTAACGGTGTTGAGAGCAATCCAAATGCCCCTTACCAGGAACAAGCTCCATCTACGCCTCCTACTGGCCAGCACCACATGATGACAAGGAGCAGGACACCACAGAGGATAAATCCCTCAAAACAACCACCTGTACAACAACCACACAATGCATACCAACACAGAGCAAGTAAGAATGGGTTAAATTCTGTGACAAAACCACTTCTAACTGTTAGTCAGAAATTCTGCTAGCGTCAAAAGGTGGTTCAGTTTGCAGAACTCATCAAGGGAGGAAAAAGCTCGAAGTGTGTAGCAAGGCTGTATCACTTTGGAGTTTTTGGTTAAGTCCCAGACTGAAAGTGCAACTCAAAGTTCATACACCATAGTCAGAATGCCAAAATTGTGTTGCAAGCCAAAATTTCCTTGAAGTCATTCATTAATGCAAATAGATATATGTATATAATCTGTTAACTGTTTATCTAGCATTTTATAAGTATAAATAGCCAACTCTGAGCCCTTTCTGGATTAGTACTGCAAGTATCTATGGATGTAATTTAAAAAAAAATTGGAACCCATTTTAATTTTATTTTTGTCTCCATTTATGGTTTGCTTTCCATACAGTTTGCCAGTCAACATTCCCTGAGTAGGCAGCATGCCCATGACTATATTTTTTCTTTCCCAATATGGAGAAGACCAAAGTTATTGAGAATATTGATTTTAAATTTTATATTGATTATGCAGTATCAGTGATACTTCAAAATTTACCATACTGCTTTGCTTCCCAACAGAAATACTTTCTCCATGCTCTTTGAGGACTGTGATCTAGCCCTATTCCTAAAATAAAACTCTTTATCTAAATAAATAACTGCAGTTATTAATTGTCAGCTACAATAGATTCAAAGTACCTGTTCAGTAAAATGGATCTTAAATGCAATCTTTCTGTTTTCTTCCCAGTGGGGTCCAGTCCTTGCCGACTGGGACAGTTTATGAAGAAACGGAGGTTGGAACCTGCCTGAAAGGATCAAACGTGCCAAACTGAATTATCACTAAATATATATTTTTTTTTTTACTGATGTGTCTTAAATGTGCTCTGTATGGTTGGTGTTTTTGTGTTCATGGAGAAATGTCCAGTGCCACTCCAAAACGCAGTTTTTAAGTAAAACTAAACTTGTCATGCTTGCATTTCTAATTTGTGTTGATATGAGCTTTGTGTACAGTTATCCCTAAACTGTGATATAATTTCATGGTCTATGTCATGCACTCATGGAAAAATGGTAAAGACTTTTGTGAAATAATTTTCTGGGCCCGAGGAATAAATCCCAGGTGATGCAACAAATTACTGATTGACTTGTTTGGTTAAAGGACAATTTCAACATATTTTCCTTATTTAGAGGTGTTGCTCTTTGAATTTCTTAATAGGGTTTGCCCCTATCCAGTAAGTTGATTTCAAATTTATTATGATGCCATCTCCAGGGTATCTTTTATGCTGCCAGAGCGGTGAATAGACAGTGCTATGATGGAAGACAAGTGCTGCAGTGACTTTCACTGAGTTAACTGGTTAGGCTGTATTGTGAGGTGCAAATTGTATGCCCTGACCATGTGTGTGGAAATATTAATGGGAAATCAAAATTGTATTAATTCCATTGACATGATGTTAAGGAGCATCTTGATAGATGGATACACATTGCAAGCCTACAAGGAATGTTGTAGAATGTGTCCCAACCAGATGTCTGATGAGACATATCTCAAGGTATGAGGCTGATCATAACCTACTGGTGAATTTATCATGGCCCAGTTACACTGGGAGGGGTTACTTTATCAGATAATGACCTAACTGTAATATAATTTTGCATCGTCCGTCCTTTGGCTATCATAATGGTCCAAGCAGCCAGAGATTTTATTTTCCATTATTGAATTGATCAGATTTGCTGAGATACCCATCAGCAAGAATTGGTTGACATGCTGGAATGTCTGGTGTGCTTTGAAAGTATTTGCAATACTGCTGAGTGAAACTGAAAATCCATTAGCTTTATTTCTGGACAAGTAACAGTTACACAGGGAATTATTCCTAATCACCCAGGGACAGTGATTTTCATATCTTCATAGTCAGGATCCTGAATCACAACATTTTCAGCTTCTCTATGGGCACTGTTTTCTACCCACCCCTATATAATTTCATTTTTTCTGATTCCCCCTTAATTGTATTTTAAATTTACAAAACTTATCTTTGTAACACACATTTGCCTTAATTTCTGGAATTTTTAAAATAAAAATGGTAAAAAGACAAAATTAAAGGCTCTTTATCTGAATGAACGCAGCATTCGTAACAAGATAGATGAATTGACGGCACAAATAGAAATAAATGGGTATGATCTGATGGCCATTACGGAGACGTGGTTGCAAGGTGACCAAGGCTGGGAACTGAATATTCTTGGGTATTTGACATTTCGGAAGGATAGGCAGAAAGGAAAAGTTGGTGGGGTAGCTCTGTTAATAACGGATGACATCAGTACAGTAGAGAGAAATGATCTTGGCTCGGAAGATCAAGATGTAGAATCAGTTTGGGTGGAGATAAGAAATAGTAAGGGAAAGAAGTCACTGGTGGGAGTAGTCTATAGGCCCCCTAACAGTAGCTACACTGTAGGACAGAGTATAAATCAAGAAATAATGGGGGCTTGTAAGAAAGGTACTGCAATAATCATGGGCGATTTTAATCTTCATATAGATTGGACAAATCAAATTGGCAAAGGTAGCCCTGAGGATGAGTAGAGTGTATTCAGGATGGTTTCTCAGAACAATACATTGTGGAACCAACCAGGGAACAGGCTATTTTAGATCTGGTAATGTGTAATGAGACAGAATTAATTAATGATCTCATAGTAAAGGATCCTCCAGGGAAGAGTGATCATAACATGATCGAATTTCACTTTCAGTTTGAGGGTGAGAAACTTGGGTCTGAAGCTAGTGTCTTAAACTTAAATAAAGGCAATTACAAAGGTATGAAGACAGAGTTGGCTAAAGTGGACTGGGAAAATAGATTTAAAAAATAAGACAGTAGATAAGCAGTGGCAGACATTTAAGGAGATATTTCATAACTCTCAACAAAGATATATTCCAGTGAGAAAGAAAGACTCTACGAGAAGGATGAACCATCTGTGGCTAACTAAGGAAGTTAAGGATGGTATCAAATTGAAAGAAAAGGCATGCAATGTTGCGAAGATTAGTGGTAGGCCAGAAGATAGGGACATTTTTAGAAACCAGCAAAGGAGGACTAAAAAAATAATAGCGGGAGAAAATGGATTATGAGAGTAAACTAGCAAGAAATATTAAGAGCTTCTACAAGTATATAAAAAGGAAGAGAGTAGCTAAAGTAAACGTTGGTCCCTTAGAGAATGAGACTGGGGAATTAATAATGGGAAACAAGGAAATGGCAGAGATTTTCAACAAATATTTTGATCTGTCTTCACGGTGGAAGACACTAAAAGCATCCCAATAATAGTAGATAATCAAGGGGCAAAAGGGAGGGAGGAACTTAAAACAATCACTATCACTAGAGGAAAAAGTACTAGGCAAACTAATGGGACTAAAGGCTAACAAGTTCCCTGGACCTGATGGCCTGCATCCTCGGGTCTTAAAAGAAGTGGCTGCAGAGATGGTGAGTGCATTGGTTGTAATCTTCCAAAATTTCCTAGACTCTGGAAAGGTCCCAGCGGATTGGAAAACCGCAAATGTAACGCCCCTATTCAAGAAAGAAAGGAGGGAGACAGAAAGCAGGTAACTATAGGCCAGTTAGCCTAACATCTGTCATTGGGAAAATGTTTGAATCCATTATTAAGGGTGTAGTAGCAGGACATTTAGAAAATCATAATACAATTAAGCAGAGTCAACATGGTTTTATGAAAGGGAAATCGTATTTGACAAATTTACTAGAGTTCTTTGAGGATGTAACGAGCAAGGTGGATCAAGGGGAACCAGTAGATGTCGTGTACTTGGATTTCCTAAAGGCATTCAGTAAGGTGCTACATAATAGGTTACTGCACAAGGTAAGAGCTCATGATGTTGGGGCTAATATATTAGCATGGATAGAGAATTGGCTAACTAACAGAAAACAGAGAGTTGGGATAATTGGGTCATTTTCAGGTTGGCAAACTGTAACTAGTGGGGTGCCACAGGGATTAGTGCTGGGGCCTCAACTATTTACAATCTACATTAATGACTTGGTTGAAGGGACCGAGTGTACTGTAGCCAAATTTGCTGACGATACAAAGATAGGTGGGAAAGCAAGTTGTGAGGAGGACACAAAGAGTCTGCAAAGGGATATAGATAGGTTACATAGAAACATAGAAGATAGGAGCAGGAGTAGGCCATTCGGCCCCTCAAGCCTGCTCCGCCATTCGATGAGATCATGGCTGATCATCCAAACTCAGTACCCTGTACCTGCCTTCTCCCCATATCCCTTGATGCCTTTAGCTTTAAGAAATATATCTAACTCATTCTTGAATATATTTAATGACTTGGCCTCAACTACCTTCTGTGGTAGAGAATTCCACAGGTTCACCACTCTTTGGGTGAAGAAATTCTTCCTCATTTCTGTCCTAAATGGCTTACCCCTTATCCTTAGATTATGACCCCTGGTTCTGGACTCTCCGACCATCGGGAACATTCTTCCTGCATCTAGTTTGTCCAGACCTGTCAGAATTTTATATGTTTCGATGAGATCCCCTCTCATTCTTCTATACTCCAGCGAGTATAAGCCCAATCGACCCAATCTCTCCTCATATGTCATTCCTGCCATCCCAGGTATCAGCCTTGTGAATCTTCGCTGAACTCTTCCATGGCAAGAACATCCTTCCTCAGATAAGGCGACCAAAACTGCACACAGTACTCAAGGTGTGGTCTCACCAAGGCCCTGTACAACTTCAGCAGGACTTCTCTGTTCCTATACTCAAACCCTTTAAGTGAGTGGGCAAAAATTTAGCAGATGGAGTATAATGTGGGAAAATGTGAGGTTATCCACTTTGGTAGGAATAGAAAAGCAAAATATTATTTAAATAGAGAAACTACAGAATGCTGCGATACAGAAGGATCTGGGTGTCCTCGTACACAAAAAGTTAGCATGCAGGTACAGCAAGTAATTAGGAAGGCAAATGGAATGTTGGCCTTTATTGCAAGGGGGATGGAATTTAAATGGAGGGAAGTCTTGCTACAACTGTACAGGGCATTGGTGAGACCACACCTGGAGTACTGTGTACAGTTTTGGTCTCCTTACTTAAGGAGGGATATACTTGCATTGGAGGCAGTTCAGAGAAGGTGCACCAGGTTGATTCCTGAGATGAAGGAGTTGTCTTATGAAGAAAGGTTGAGCAGGTTGGGCCTATACTCATTGGAGTTTCGAAGAATGAGAGGTGATCTTCTTGAAATATATAAGATTGTGAGGGGGCTTGACAGGGTAGATGCTGAGAGGATGTTTCCCCTCATGGGGGAATCCAGAACTAGGGGGCATAGTTTCAGGATAAGGGGTCGCCCATTTAAAACCGAGATGAGGAGGAATTTCTTCTCAGAGGGTCGTGAATCTTTAGAATTCTCTACCCCAGGGAGCTGTGGAGGCTGAGTCAGTGAATATATTCAAGGCGGAGATAGACAGATATTTGAGCTACAGGGGAGTCAAGGGTTATGGGGAACAGGCATAAAGTGGAGTTGAGGCCAAGATCAGATCAGCCATGATTTTATTGAATGGTGGAGCAGGCTCGAGGGGCCAAATGACCTACTCCTGCTCTATTTCTTATGTTCTTTTGTAAAAATATAGTAATGTTTTAAGATGTGGGTTTTTTTTAACCCATAGATGGATTCAAACCTGTTTATTGTTTTTACTGGTTTCTGTAGCAGTTTTGTTTTAAACTGTGATTGCTGGATTACATAGGATATACGGCACAGAAACAGGTCATTCAGCCCAACCAGTCATGTCGGTGTTTATGCTCCACTCGAGCCTCCTCCCATCTTTCCACATCTAAATCTATCCGCATAACCCTCTATTACCTTCTCCCTCATATGCTTACCTAGCCTCCCCTTAAATGTGTCTATACTATTCGCTTCAACCACTCCGTGTGGTAGCAAGTTCCACATTCTCACCACTCTTTGGGTAAAGAAGTTTCTGCTGAATTCCCTATTGGCTTACTTGGTGACTATCTTATATTGATGGCCTCTAGTTATGCTCTTCTCCACAAGTGGAAACATTCTCTCTCTATCCATTCTATAAAATCCTTTCATAATTTTATAGACCTCTATTAGGTCACCCCTCAGCCTTTTTTCAAGAGAAAAGAGACCCAGCCTGTTCATCCTTTCCTGATATGTATACCCTCGCATTTCTGATATCATCCTTGTAAATCTTCTTTGCACCCTCTCCAGTGCCTCTATATCCTTTTTATAATATGGCGACCAGGACTGCACGCAGTACTCCAAGTGTGGTCTAACCAAGGTTCAATACAGGTTTAGTATAACTTCCCTACTTTTCAATTCTATCCCTCTAGAAATAAAACCTAGTGCTTGGTTTGCTTTTTTTATGGCCTTGCTAACCTGTGGTGCAACTTTTAGTGATTTGTGTATTTGTACTCTGAGATCCCTTTGTTCCTCTACCCCACCTAGACTTGCACCCTCCAAGTGATAAGTGACCTTCCTATTCTTCCTACCAAAATGTAATACCTCACATTTGTCTGTGTTGTACTTCATTTGCCCATTCTGCAAATTTATTAATGTCCTCCTGTAATTTGTTGCAGTCCCCCCCCTTCCCCCCCAATTTGGTATCATCCGCAAATTTTGAAATTGTGTTTTTGATTCCCAAGTCTAAATTGTTAACGTAAATTGTGAACAGCAGTGGTCTCAGCACTGATCCTTGTGGAACACCACTACCCACCTTCAGCCACTGTGAATAGCTACCTTTTACTCCCACTCTCTGCTTTCTGTCTTGAAGCCAGCTAGCAATCCATTCTGCTACTTGTCCCCTGACTCCGCATTCTCTGACCTTATTCATTAGTCTATTATGGAGTACCTTATTGAAGGCCTTTTGAAAATCTGGATAAATTACATCTACTACATTACCATTGTCTACTCTCTCTGTTACCTCTTCAAAAAATTCAATAAGGTTGGTCAAGCAAAATTTTCCCTTTTGAAATCCTTGCTGACTATTCATTATTATACTTTTTGTTTCTAGATGTTCTTCTATTCTCTCCTTTAGTAGGGATTCCATTATTTTTCCTACCACTGATGTTAAGCTGACTGGTCTATAATTCCCTGGACATGTTCTATCCCCCTTCTTTAAAAAGGTATTAAGTTAGCTGTCCGCCAGTCCTCTGGCACTATACCTTTTTCTAATGAATTATTAAATATGTGTAGTAATGCCTCTACTACCTCGTCCCTAGATTATTTTAAAATGCGTGGATGCAATCCATCCGGACTAGAGATTTTATCCTCTTTGAGTTTGATTAGTTTATTTAATATATCCCTTTTTTAATTTTAAATCCACTTATCTCATTACTCATTTCACCATCCAATGTCATGTCCATCTGTTCTATCTCCCTGGTAAATACCGAAGCAAAATAATTATTTAATATTTCTGCCATCTCCCTGTCATTACCTGTGGTATTGTGCTGTCCATCCCTTAATGGCCCTATTCCCATCCCAACATTCCTTTTTTTATTGATGTGCCTGTAAAATATTTTACTATTTTGTTTTATGTTCCTTGATAATTTAATTTCATAGTTCCTCTTTGCCTCCCTAATTTTTTTTTTTACTTCTCTCCTAATCCCTTTGTATTCTCTCTTATCATGCACTCCTCTGCTGTCTGTGTACTTAATGTACGCCTCTTTCCTTACCCTCAATTGTTTCCTTATGTCTTTATTCATCCATGGAGTCTCATTAGTGTTTAGTTTGTTCTTTCCTTTTAGCAGAATATATTTTTCCTGCACTATGTTGAACACCATTTTAAATAGTTCCCTTTGTCGTTCTACATCGTTGTTTGCCAATATTGTTGCCCATTTTATCTTCCCAAGGTCTATTCTCAGCCCCTCAAAATCAGCTTTTCTCAATCTATTAACTTGGTTTTTGTCATTCTTATGTCCTTCTCTATTGCCATCTTAAAGCGTATTATATTATGGTCACTATTGCCTAGATGTTCCCCTACTTTTACTTCTCTTATCTGCTCTGGCTCATTCCCCATAACTAGATCCAATAGCGAATCCTCCCTTGTTGGGCTTTTTACATATTGGGTTAGAAAGGAGTCCTGTACATTGTAGGAACTCCATTCCCTTATCCACTTTACCTACCTCTTCTGTCCAATTAATATCGGGGTAATTGAAATCCCCCATGATTATTATTCTATGTTTTTTACTCATTTTTCTAATTTGTCTGTATGTTTCTTCCTCCACCTCCCTTCTACTATTAGGTGGTCTGTAGACTATGCCTATTAATGTGATTGATCCTTTATCTCGATCCATATGGATTCTATTTTTGTCTTGCTGACATCTACGTCCCTTTTTTCTACTGCCATTATGTTATCCCTAATAAGTACAGCTACTCCACCTCCCCTTTTTCCCCCTCTATCTTTTCTAAATATGTTATACCCTGCAATGTTTAATTCCCAGTCCTGATTTTTCTGCAGGCATGTCTCAGTAATCCCTACTATGTCTGGTTCCTCCCAATGCATGATCGCCTCCAGCTCCTCTGTTTTATTTTGGATACTGTGTGCATTGCTGTACAGACAGTTTAACTCATTTTTAATAGGATTTCCTCTCACTTTATGTTTAACCATCTTTTTAGACTCCTGTTCTATAACTCTATTTGCTCCCTTGCTGTCAATGTCCTCCCTTACTTTATTCTTTCCTATGCTCACTTTTCCTGTTCTGTTTATATTTAGGCTGCTTACGTTTCTTGTAGATCCCTCCCCCCTTCTTACTAGTTTAAAGCCTTTGCCACCTCCCTATTTACCCTTTCCGCTAGGACACGGGTCCCATCCCGGTTCAAGTGGAGCCCGTCCCATCGTTACAGCTCCTTCCTGTCCCAGAACTGGTGCCAGTGTCCCATGAAAAGGAACCCCTCTTTCCCACACCAGCCCTTTAGCCACGTGTCAATTCTCTTGATCTGTTTGCTTCTCTGCCAATTTGCACATGGCTCGGGCAATAACCCAGAGATTATTACCCTCGAGGTCCTGCTTTTTAATTTAGAGCCTATCTCTTGAAATTCTTTCAGCAGGACCTCCTCCCTGTTGGTTTGTTCCAACATGGACCCCCTCTCTTTCCAAGTTCCTCTCCAGCTGCCGTGAGATATCCCTTACTCTGGCACTGGGTAGGCAACACACCCTTAGGGATTCTCGTTCATGGCTGCAGAGGACGCTATATATACCCCTAATTATAATTATGCAATGATATCACAAAATATTATGCTTTGGATTTTGGAGGGAAATGGCCTGTTCTCAGTAAGTAGAATAGTCAATCCTGCACATAATTCCATAAGCAGTGGAGAAATTGGTGCATTTTTTTTTCTTATTTTATCTACCAGCTCCACACTATCCTTCTTAAAGCATTTTACAATTTAACTAAGAACTGAAAAGATTTTTCAAGACAGGCAAAAATGTGGTGGCTGCAGCGGCAGGCACACCTCGCCCTTCGCACAGGGCTGTGCAGAATTTTGTGATCTAAGGCCCATCCACTAATTTGAATAGCCAACAAGAATAGTAAAAACTTGCTTCGGGAGCTTGGTTGTTAGCACACACTTGGCTGGTGCCTGCATAATCTGGTTAGACAGCGGTTGTTAATGGGCTGCAGATTGCCTTCAAACAATGTTCTGTGCTGGTGGCAGAAAAGTGAATTAATTGCCAATGGCACAGCAATGACTTGTTGACAACACTGCTCCATTGGTGCTGAAGAGTTGGAAGTCCTACTGTAGAAGGCGCACCAAAGAAGGATTACCTACCAGTACACCCACAGGTGCTAGCTGCATGGAGGGACGTTGCCTACCTTGTTAGCCCCAGCTCCCTTTTTCCAGGCTGTAAATGAATAAGTATTGGTAGCAGAAGCTAGGCAAAGGTTGGTGTGCGCACATTTCTTGTAGGACACATCAAACATGGCACAAGCCTAAGCTGAGAATCCTGCACCCTCTGGAGGTATCATATTTCAAACATTGTGCACATTGTTTCATATTGCCTAAGTTGCCTGGTAATCTTCTTGAAGGTGGAGGAATGGCTGTTGAAGCTAGGTCAGTTGAAAATTTCAAAGCTGAGATTGATAGATTTTTGTTAGGCAAGGGTACTAAGGGTTATGGAACCAAATTGGGTAGGTGGAGTTAAGATACAGATCAGCCATGGTCTCATTGAATGGTGGAACAGGGTCGAGGGGTTGAATGGCCTACTCCTGTTCCTATGTTCAAACATGTTGTGTTCAGGCTGAGATGCTCTTCTGCTATATCTCTGCGTCAGTAGCAATTTTCTTTGTGTCCATAGCCTTTTCTCCTGGGCGCCATCTATCCAGTGTTCTTCGAACAATGCAGGGAGCATGATACTGCACAATGAAGGCATCATGATTGCTTCCTGACTAATAGCCTTTGACGTGCTTCATGACGTTAGTCACTGTTCAGATGGTACCTAACGACAGTGAGTATAAATGCTTTCTATTCATAAAAGCCATGGGGCTGATAGAAAGAGTCCTGATATTCAGTTAAGTTAAGCAGAGGAAACCACTCAGCAAGAGGACTCCAAAATCTCTTCCACTGCTTAATAGTAATATTAAGGCTTGCACCATGAATCAAGTATCCAGCAAAGTCAGGGAAATCTTCTTCCAAGAAAAACTTGCATTACTTTTTGTGCAATTATGAGAATGGAATTGATTGTATGTATCCAACGGCCTGGTCGATGTTGATGACAAATTTGTCAATTGCGTAAATATGCAAAATGCTCCGAACTTGAACAAGAGATGCAACTGATGCCATTGCAATGAATTGCGGGCAATCATTCCTATTATGATTACCAAACCAGTGAGGTGCAAGGCAGAGAACATGCCTTAAAGTCATAGAATCATACAGCATAGAAGGAGGCCATTCGGCCTGTGCCAGCTCTCTGAAAGAGCAACCAATTGGTCTCATTCTCCTGCTTATTTCCCCATAGCCCTGAAAATATTTCCTTTTTAAGTAGAGATCCAATTCCCTTTTGAAAGTTACGATTGAATTTGCTTCCACCACCCTTTCAGGCAGTGCATTCCAGATCATTACAACTCGGTGAGTAAAAAAAAATTCTTCCTCATCTCCCCCCTGGCTTTTTTGCCAATTATTTTAAATCTGTGTCCTCTGGTTGCTGACCCTCCCACCATTTGAAACAGTTTCTCCTCATCTAATCTATCAAAACCCCTCATAATTTTGAACACTTCTATTAAGTTTCCCCTTAACCATCTCCGCTGTAAGGAGAACAATCACAGCTTCTCCAGTCTCTCCACATAACTGAAACCCCTCATTCCTGGTACCGTTCTAGTAAATCTCCTCTGAACCCTTTCCAAGGACATGACTTCATTTGTAAAGTGTGGTGCCCAGAATTGGACACTAGTTTACTATAACTGAGGTTTAACCAGTGATTATGAAGGTTTAGCATAACTTCCTTGCTTTTGTACTCTATGCCTCTATTTAAAAAATTGAGAGGTCGCACAACACCAGGTTATAGTCCAACAGTTTTATTTGAAATCACAAGCTTTCGGAGCTATCGATCGCCCCTTCCTCAGGTGAAGTAAAGAAATACAGACTCGACAAAGCATATATAGATAGAGAACAATGCATGTGTACCTTACAATTGCAGACAACTAAATTAAATCATCCTGACTATCTGCCGAGGTGTGATAAAGTTAATCAGGTCAGCCAGGAAGGTACCACATCAAAGACATAGCAAGATACAACTGAGACAATGAGGTGGAGTCGCAGGGGGTCTAACGTGTTAAAAGCTGCCGTCTGTATGTAAAATGATCAGCTGTAAAATTTTTACTTTTTTACTGGGAAAATTTTTACTTTTTTTACTGGGAATCACATCTGTGAACAAGCCAACGACGACTCGAGTCCGGATCACGTCATGTATCGTGACATAAACCCAAGATCCCAGTTGAGACCGTCTTCATGAGTGCGGAACTTGGCTATCAGTTTCTGCTCGATGATTTTGCGTTGTCGTGTGTTCCTAAGGTTGCCTTGGAGAACGCTTACCCGCAGATCCGAGGCTGAATGTCCTTGACTGCTGAAGTGTTCCCCGACTGGGAGGTAACAATCCTGCCTGGTGATTGTTGCGCGGTGCTCGTTCATACGTTGTCTCAGTGTCTGCATGGTCTCGCCGATGTACCATGCCGCGGTGCATTCTTTCCTGCAACGTATGAGGTAGACAACGTTGGCCGAGTCACATGAGTATGTACCATGTACCTGGTGGGTAGTGTCCTCACGTGTGATGGTGGTATCTGTGTTGATGATCTGGCATGTCTTGCAGAGTTTGCCGTGGCAGGGTTGTGTGGTGTCGTGGTCGCTGTTATCCTGAAAGCTGGGTAATTTGCTGCGAACGATGGTACTTCTGAGGTTAGGCGGCTGTTTGAAGGCAAGTAGTGGAGGCGTGGGGATGGCCTTAGCGAGGTGTTTGTCGTCATCGATGACCTGTTGAAGGCTGCGAAGAACATGGCGTAGTTTCTCCGCTCCGGGGAAGTACTGGACGACGTAGGGTACCCTGTTGGTTGTGTCCCGTGTTTGCCTTCTGAGGAGGTCTATGCGATTTTTCACTGTGGCCCGTCGGAACTGTCGATCGATGAGTCGAGCGTCATATCCCGTTCTTACAAGGGCGTTTTTCAGCGTCCGTAGGTGTCCATCGCGTTCCTCCTCGTCTGAGCAGATCCTGTGTATTCGCAGGGCTTGTCCATAGGGGATGGCTTCTTTAACGTGGTTAGGGTGGAAGCTGGAGAAGTGGAGCATCGTGAGGTTGTCCGTGGGCTTGCGGTAGAGTGAAGTGCTGAGGTGTCCGTCTTTGATGGAGATTCGTGTGTCCAGGAATGAAACCGATTCTGAGGAGTAGTCCATGGTGAGTTTGATGGTGGGATGGAACTTGTTTATGTTATCGTGTAGTCTTTTCAGTGATCCTTCGCCATGGGTCCAAAGGAAGAAAATGTCGTCGATGTATCTGGTGTACAGCGTTGGCTGGAGGTCCTGTGCAGCGAAGAAGTCTTGCTCGAACTTGTGCATGAAGATGTTGGCGTATTGGGGTGCGAATTTGGTCCCCATGGCTGTTCCGTGTGTTTGGGTAAAAAAATGGTTGTCGAAGGTGAAGACATTGTGGTCAAGGATGAAGCGGATGAGTTGCAGGATGGCGTCTGGAGATTGGCTGTTGTTGGTGTTGAGTACTGAGGCTGTCGCAGCGATGCCGTCATCGTGGGGGATACTGGTGTAGAGTGCCGATACGTTCATCGTGGCGAGGAGTGTTCCTGGTTCAACTGGTCCGTGGGTGCTGAGTTTCTGTAAGAAGTCTGTAGTGTCGCGACAGAAGCTGGGGGTTCCCTGTACGATGGGTTTCAGAATGCCCTCGACGTATCCAGAGAGGTTCTCACACAGGGTTCCATTGCCTGATACGATAGGACGTCTGGGTGTGTTGGCTTTGTGTATCTTTGGGAGGCAGTAGAAGTCTTCCACGTGGGGAGTACGTGGGATGAGAGCGCGTAGGATGTTTTGAAGGTCTGGATCGAAGGTCTTGATCAGTCTATTGAGTTGGCGGGTGTGTTCTTTGGTCGGATCTGCGGGTAGCTGTCTGTCGTGTTCCTGGTTGTCCAGTTGTCGGTATGCTTCTTTACAATAGTCCGTTCTGTTCTGTATGACGATGGCTCCTCCTTTGTCCGCTGGTTTGATGACGATGTTGCGGTTGGTCTTGAGAGCGTGGATGGCGTTGCGTTGTGCTCGGGTGACATTCTGGACTGTCTTGTGAGTGCGGCTGATGAATCTGGCATTGATGCATCTCCTGACCAAGGATCCAGTCTGCTTTTTTAACAGTTTTATTAACTTGTCCTGCCATCTTCAAAGATTTGTGTACGTGAACCCCAGGTCTCTCTGTTCCTGCACCCCCTTTAAAATTGTACCATTTAGTTTATATTGCCTCTCGTCGTTCACTCCTTCTAAAATGAATCACTTCACACTTTTTCACATTAAATTTCATCTGCCATGTGTCTGCCTGAAATCTGCTATTGTCCTCCTCACTGTTTACTACATTTTGAAGCTTTGTGTCATCTGCAAACTTTGAAATTATGCCCCTATATCCAAGTCCAGGTCATTAATATATGTCAAAAAGAGCAAAGGTCCGAATACCGACCCCTATATACTTCCCTCCGAAAAACAACCGTTCACTGCTACCTACTCTCTGCTTTCTCTCTCGCAGTCAATTTCGTATCCACGCTGCCACTGCCACTGCCCCTTTAATTCCATGGGTTTCAACTTTGCTGACAAGTCTATTATAGGGCACTTTATCAAATGCCTTTTGAAAGTCTATATACACCTCATCAACTGTACTACCATCATTAACCCTCTTCATTATTTCATCGAAGAACTCAATCAAGTTAGTCGGATATGATTTGCCTTTAACAAATCCATGTTGGCTGTCATTTATTAACCCATGTTCTTCTAAGTGACAATTTTGTCCCGGATTATGGTCTCTAGAAGTTTTCCCACCACCGAGGTTGGGCTGACTGGCCTGTAGTTACTAGATTTATCCCTTTTCTTTGAACAGCAGTGTAATATTTGCAACCTTCCAGTCCTCTAGCACCACTCCCATATCCAAGAAGGATTGAAAGATTGTGGCCAAAGCCTCCACTATTTCCACCCGTCCCTCAGCAACGTGGGATGCATCCCACCTGGACCAGATGACTTCTACTTTGAGTGCTGGCAACTGTTTAAGTACCTCATTTATTTATTTTTATCCTGTCCAATTTCTCTATCCCCTCCTCCTTTACTGCTTCATTGGCAGCATCCTCTTTAGTGAAGACAGATGCAAAGTACTCATTAAGTACCTCAGCTATGCCCTTTGCCTATATAAGATTACAGGAAACTCTTTGGTATCCGGCACCGACGGGACCGGGGTGGTGCCGGTTGAATAAAAATTCCGGATGACGGAGAGGGTTATCTACCGAGGCTATTTTTAACCAACAAAAATTTAAAAAATCAAGAAATGTGCAGTATACAGTAATTGGGTACTCACCTACAGAATGTTGTGTTAAATAGATGGTGGAAGATGCTTGATTAAGTACAGTACTGCCAGTTGAGGGTAATCCATAACTCTTTAATTACTTAACAGTAAAACAAAACTTATAAACGACTGTATACAGTACTGTAGTTGATTGTACACTTATTCCAAGTCAACTGGTTCATCAGGAATATCCATGCCAGCTGGGTCATCAGAATCATGCACTTCCACAGATTCCACAGATTCTTCAGGCACTTCCGCTGCTTCGACTCTTTTGGAAGCTTTCTTAAACATGTTGCGGATGTCGGCTTGCTTAGTGGACTCTTGCCTTTTCTGTAGAAACGTGGAATGCAGAATATGGAGTTGCATAACTTCTTGGGCAGAGTAGCAAGGCTGCCTTTCAGCAAATTGGAGGATTGAAGAAAATCCTTCTGCAGCTTTAGCCCAAGAAATCTTCTTCTCTTCAGAAATCTCATCCTCTTCACTTTCCATCTCACTTTCCTTTTCTTTCTTTGGATTTAAAACACTCTCAATTATTTCATGATCACTTAGCATATGCACAACAGCAACTTCTCTATCTGCATCAACCCACTGCTCGATATCACTTTCACTGTGGTTATGTAGAGGGTTTGCTGGGCCTACATTTATCACCATGCCAGCCATTTCCATTATTGTACTCTTCTTGGGATGAACATTGAACCCATGAAATTCCTCCTCTGAAGAAGAACCTTCAGCAAACATTACAGAAGGCCACAATTTGCGCCAGGCTTGCCTCAGAGTGTGACCTTTCACCAAGTTCCAGGAACATGCAACATTATAGATGGCATCTTTAACACTGTATTCCTTCTGAAATGCGTGAATATTGTCATCTTGGTTTATCAGTTTACATAGGAAGTCTTTCTTGTAATGACACTTCAGATTTTGGATAACGCCCTGGTCCATGGGTTGTATGAGAGAAGTTACATTTAGTGGCAAATAAATGGTGAAAATATTTCCCGAAACCAACGCGGATTCATGCGGATGGGCTCTACAATTATCAAGCAATAAAATGCATTTGCTATCTTCAGGTTTCCCTATTTTACGGAAATGTTCCCTCATAGATGGAACAAAAATATGATGGAACCAATAGGAGAAGATTTCGTTATCCATCCAAGCATTTTTTTGATCTTTGTACTCAACAGGTAAGTGCCTCACATTTTTAAATGCACGGGGATTTTTATACTTCCCAATAACAAGAAGTTTAACCCGGTGTGATCCAGCAGCGTTCGCACATGTTAGCACGGTTACACGATCTTTATTTTTCTTGTAACCTGAAGCATTAGCCTCACGAGCCCCAGCAAGCGTTAATTCTGGCAAAAACCTCCAAAACAAGCCAGTTTCATCGGCATTGTAGATCTGTGCTGGCGACAAATCATGTTGCTGCACAATCCGATTGAAATAATCGCAGTATTCTTCTGCGGCGTCGTGATCAGCTGATTTCTTCTCCCCGGAAATATCGAGCCGTCGTATCCCGTGCCGTAACTTGAAGCACGTTAGCCATCCCTCGGAGAAAGCACACTTGTCAGTGAGCTCCATCCTTTCGTAGAAATCCTTCGCTTTCTCGATTAGCATGGGTCCAGAAAGTGGAACACCCTCTGAACGCTTAAGAGAAAACCACTCATAAAGCACGGTATCCAGCTCTTCAAGCTTAGGCTTACGAAGCGTACGTCGTTTCTCTACACTCTTAGATGTCTCCGAGCTTGAATAAAACTTGAGCAGCTTATCCTTCTGCGATTTGATGTTGTAGATTGTTGACGAACCGATTTTGAATTTATTTATAATGTTGATACGCTTCTCTCCCCTTTCTAGTCGTTGGCACATCTCGATTTTCTGTTTTAAAGTTAACACCACTCTCTTCCTTTTGCTTGGACCAGCTTTTGGGATTCCATAATGCAAGATGGGGGAGATAATTCACGATAAAGATGGAGAGACACACAGAAAAATGGTGGCTCGGAAGAGACTACCAGCAGCGCGGGAGACACGCAGTAAAATGGCGGATCAGAAGAGACTACCGGCAGCGCGGGAGAATCAGACTCCTGTTATTGCGGTGTTCAGACTTCCCACAGCGCCAGGAAGCCGAGTAGTGGCACTTTGGAGAACTACCCCCACTGACTAACTCGGCGTTCGCGGGAGACTCGGACTCGGCAACATTGCCGGTTATTGGGGAGGAGTTTTCGGAGTATGAATTTTGCCGGTTAATAGAGCATTCCGGATACTTAGGTGCCGTTTAAACGAGAGTTTCCTGTATTTCCTTTTAGTCCTTAATCAACCCCACCTTTTCTTTGACTATTCTTTTACTCTTTATGTTTATAAAAGACTTTAGTGTTCCCTTTTATGTTACCCTGTTGAGGCTGCCGCGAAACACGAATTAAGGTTGAATCCATGTGTGTAAAACAAGAGACTTTTTAAATCACACTGCATGGCACAAAATGGCTGAACAGACTGCTCCTAGAATTCTCTGGAAAAATCATGAGGCCCCGCCCACTCCTGCCTTAAAGGTAAGGTGCATCGATATTTTGTCCACGGACGGAAAAGTGGAAAATGCCCGTTTAGGTGGCGATCCGCCACACAGCTCCCCCCAGAATCTGCTTAGGAGGTGTGGACGAGACGGTGCGGCGGTCTGATGGGCCGGCCGGAGCGGCTCTTGTAGGATGCCGGTGAACGTGGAACGGCCGGGCGTGAAGCAGCCGGGTGAACCGGCTTGAGGGCAGGTCGGCCACGTGGAGGTGGACGAGCTACAGGGACCTGCTCACCGGGCTCCGAGTGTGCTGGCTTGAGTCGGTCAACCGACACTTTTTTGGTCCTGTCGCCCACTTGCAGGGTGAAAAATTTGTCCCCAGCCTGTAGCACCTTGTAGGGCCCGTCGTACGGGGGTTGAAGGGGTCCGCGGTGGGCGTCGTGCCGGACGAAAACAAACCGTGCCTGGTGCAGGCTTAGTGGGACGTGTGAGGTGGATTCGCCGTGTCGGGCAATGGGCACCGGGGCGAACTGCAGCGCCGGTGAGGCGAAGTCGTGGCGTTGCTGGTCGGCTGACCAGGGTGTCGTGGCGGTGGGCAGGAACTCGCCGGGTACGTGCAGCGGCTGACCGTACACGAGCTCTGCTGCCGATGCGTGGAGGTCTTCTTTAACCGCGGTGCGCAGGCCGAGGAGGACCCACGGAAGTCGGTCGGTCCAGGCGCCGTCTTGGAGGTTGGCTCGAAGAGATGCCTTCAAGGATCTGTGGAACCGCTCACACAGTCTGTTGGCTTGGGGGTGGTACGCTGTGGTGCGGTGAATGGTCACCCCGAGATTGCATGCGACGGCGGTCCAGAGTTCAGAGGTAAATTGCGGACCTCTGTCCGACGTCATGTCGGAGGGGATGCCGAACCGTACGACCCAGGTGCTGACGAAGGCTCTGGCGATGTCGGCGGTGGTGGTAGAGGTCAGTGGAATTGCCTCAGGCCAGCGTGTGGTGCGGTCAACGATGGTCAGCAAGTGCGTGTGGCCTTGCGACAGCGGCAGGGGCCCGACGATGTCCACGTGGATGTGGTCAAATCTCCGCGAGGGGACGGTAAACTCCTCGAGGGGTGCTTTCGTGTGTTGCTGTACCTTGGCCCGTTGGCAGGCTAGGCAGGAGTTGGCCCAAGTACGCACATCCTTGCGAAGGCCGCGCCAGACGAAGCGGTTGGCTACCAATTTGATGGATGCGCGGGCGCCGGGGTGGAAGAGGTTGTGGAGAATGTCGAATACCTGGCGGCGCTGGGACGACGGGCCGAGGTTGACATAGGGATATGTCGCACTTGACCGTGACTGCGGTCGGGCCACAGGCGACGTCGGCCAGGCGTAGCCCTGGTAGGTTGGCAGGTGCGGAGAGCAGATCAGGGTCGGTGATCTGGTCTGCTGTGAGTTGAGCGTAGTCGACTGCCAGGTGTGCGGCGTGGATGGCGGGGCGGGAGAGGCAGTCGGCTACCACATTGTCTCAGCTGGAGACGTGTTGGATGTCCGTGGTGAACTCGGACACTGCCGCGAGCTGGCGCTGCTGCCTGGCAGACCAGGGGTCGGTTGTCTTTGCCATTGCGAATGTCAGGGGCTTGTGGTCGACAAACGCAGTGAAGGGGTGGCCCTCAAGCAAAAACCGGAAATGGCGGTCCGCCAGGAACAGCGCGAGGAGCTCACGGTCGAAGGTGCTGTACTTGACCTCCGGGGGGCGTAGTTGGCGGCTGAAGAAGGCAAGTGGTTGCCAGGTGCCGTCGACCCACTGCTCATACACGGCACCGACCGCGTGGTCGGAGGTGTCCGTGGTGAGCGCTACCCTGGCATTGGGCCGTGGGTGCGCGAGCAGGGTGGCGTTGGCGAGCGCGGTCTTGGTGGAGTCGAAGGCGGCGGACGCGCCTGCCGTCCATTCGACCGCCATCTTGCCGCTCCTGCCCCGGAGGGCTTCATACAGGGGCCTCATGAGGGACGCCACTTTGGAGATGAAGCGGTTATAGAAATTCACCATCCCGAGGAACTCTTGGAGGCCTTTGATGGTGGTGGGGCGGGGAAATTGTTGGACGGCCTGCACCTTGGTGGGCAGGGGAATGGCCCCAGCATGGGTGATGTGGTGGCCGAGGAAGTCGAACTTGTCCAAGCCGAACTGGCATTTGGCTGGGCTGAGGATGAGCCCGTGGTCGCTGAGGCGCCCGAACAGGATGCGAAGGTGTTCGAGGTGTTCCTGCTTGGAGGAACTGGCTACCAGGATGTCGCCCAGGTAGACGAACAGGAACTTCAGGTCCCGAAGGACCGAGTCCATGAGCCGTTGGAATGCCTGGGCCGCGTTTTTGAGGCCGAAGGGCATCCGCAGGAACTCGAACAGGCCGAAGGGGGTGATTACGGCCGTCTTGGGGACGTCCGCGGGGTGGACGGGGACTTGGTGGTAGCCGCGCACCAGGTCGACCTTGGAAAAGACTGAGCGGCCGGCCAGTCTAGCCGAGAAGTCCTGAATGTGCGGCACGGGGTACCGATCAGGGGTGGTGGCGTCGTTGAGGCGGCGGTAATCCCCGCAGGGGCGCCAACCTCCACCTGGTTTGGGGGCGATGTGGAGTGGGGAGGCCCAGGGACTGTTGGAGCGGCGGATGATGCCGAGCTGTTCCATGGTGGCAAACTCAGTCCGCGCGATCTCCAGTTTGGTCGGGTCCAGCCTGTGGGCGTGGGCGTACACTGGGGGGCCTGTGGTGGGGATGAAGTGTTCCAACCCATGTTTGGCGGCCTCCGCGGAGAAGGTCGGATTGGTAAGGGCTGGGAATTCGGCCAGGAGTGCCGAGTAGTCATCCGTGGCCCGGGCGTGGCACTGTGACGCCATGTCGGCGGGCGGCCATGGCGCCCAGGATGGGGGACATGATGTTCATGTCCACGAGGCGGTGACGAGGGATGTCTACCAGTAGGCCGTGGGCTCACAGGAAATCTGCGCGATGAGAGGGGAGAGCACCTTGGCAGTGATGAACTCCCATCGGTAGCGGTGACCAGCGAGGTCGAGGGTGACTGTCCGGGTGCCATACGTCCGGATTTCCGAGCCGTTAGCAGCAGCCAGCGCCGGTCCTCGTTCGCCCTTTTGGATGTCGAGGGAGGAGGCCGGGATGATGCTGTGCTGAGCCCCCGTGTCGCACAGGAACCGGCGGCCGGTTTTGTCATCCGTGACGAACAGCAGGGAGCCCGCGTGGCCCACGGCCATCGCGGGGGCTGGTACGGGGGCGGACTTGAAAGAGCAGGGAGGTGTGCACCGTTGTGCCCTGGCGCCGAACCGTGCGTGGTAGTAACAGTGGCCCGGGTTAGTGGGGCGTGAAGGCCCCGTGGGCCTGGTGGCAGGCCCTTGTGGCTGCGTGGTGGCCTGTGAGGGGCGCGCCCAGGCATTGGCTGCCAGGTCCAGAGTGACGTCGTGGCTGGAGTGAGCAGACAGCAGCTTGTCGGCCTCATCGGCCAGGGCTTCCAGGTTCGTGAGGCCGGATGCCACGATCGCTGGGCGGATGCTGAGAGGGAGCTGGCGGATGAACAGCGTGCGGAAGAGGGATCCGGGTGGGCTCTCGTCGGTGAGGGAGAGCATGTGGGAGAGGAGGTCTGACGGTGAGGCATCATCGAGGCCTGGAAGGTCGAGGAGGTGGCAGTTTCGCTGATATGCTGAGGCCGTAAATTTTTTAAGGAGCGCTGTCTTGAGATGTGCGTACTTGCCTTCCTCTGGTGGGTTCTGCAGCGTTGTCCAAACCTTCGAAACTGTGGCGCTACCAAGTGATGTGACGAGATAGTCGTACTTCGTCCCATCTGTGGTGATGCTTCGCAGCCGGAAGCGCGATTCAGCTTGGAGAAACCAGGCTTCGGGCTGGTTTTCCCAAAACTCCAGCAGTTTCACGGAAACTGCGTTCGTGTCCGCCATTGCAGTGCTCGGAATACGTTCTGAGCGTCGGGGTCACCAATGTTGAGGCTGCCGCGAAACACGAATTAAGGCTGAATCCATGTGTGTAAAACAAGAGACTTTTTTAATCACACTGCATGGCACAAAATGGCTGAACAGACTGCTCCCAGAATTCTCTGGAAAAATCCTGAGGCCCCGCCCACTCCTGCCTTAAAGGTAAGGTGCCTTAAAGGGAAGGTGCATCGATATTTTGTCCACGGACGGAAAAGTGGAAAATGCCTGTTTAGGTGGCGATCCGCCACAACCCGCTACATTCTGTTTGCCTCTTTATTTCCTTTTTATGTTCTCTGCACTCTCTCTGTATTTAGCTTGATTCTCTACCGTTATGATTAACCTGACATTTATCATAAACCTTTTTTCTGTTTCATTTCAATCTCAATTTCTTCAGTCATCCAGGGAGCTCTAGCTTTGGATGTCCTTTCCCTCTCATAGCAATGCGTCTAGTCCGTACCTGAACTATCTCCTCCTTGAAGACTCATTTCCTGTTTTACCTGCCAATCTTTGTATCCAAACCACCTGGGCCATATCCCTTTTCAACTCACTGAAATTAGCCATCTTCTAGTTGAGTATCTTCACCTTTGATTTTTCCTTGTCCTTTTCCATAACTACTCTTAAACTTAATGATTTTGTGATCACTGTTTCCTAAATGGTCTCCCACTGAAACAAGCGCCACTTGCCCCAATTCATTCCCCAGAACTAGATCCAGCACTGCTTCCTTCCTTGTTGAGCTAGAAACCTGCTGATCAAGAAAGTACTCTTGTACACTTTTCAGGAATTCTTCCCCCTCCTTGTTCTTTACACTGATTTTCCCCAGTCTATATTCGGATAATTGAAGTCCCCCATTATCACTACTCTACTCTATTGTCTTTCTGAAATTTGCTCCTCCATCTCCTTCCCACTATTTGGTGGTCTATAGTACACACCCAGCACGCTCCTCTTGTGCTGCTTAACTCTAACCAAATAGATTCTGTCTTTGATTCTTAGAACATCATCCCTTTCCAGGGCTGTAACAGTATCTTCGATCAATACTGCCCCCACGGTCTGTTTGTTTCTTCCTTCCCTATTTCTCCTGAATACATTGTAGCCAGGAATGTTAAGATCCCATTCCTGCCCTTGTTTGAGCCATATTTTCCATTCTTGCCACGGTATCACAACCCCATGCAGCAACTTGTACCTGCAGTTCACCAACCTTATTTGTCATTGCTGGAATCCCTTATTAAGGAAGTGATAACTGGGAATTTCGAAAATCATATGATTAGGCAGAGTCAGCATGGTTTTATGAAAGGGAAATAGTGTTTAACAAATTTATTAGTGTTTTTTTGAGGATGTAACTAGCAGGGTAGATAAAGGGGAAACCACTGGATGTAGTATATTTGGATTTCCAAAAGGCATTCGATAAGGTGCCACGTAAAAGGTTGTTATGCAAGATAAGGGCTCATGGGGTTGGGGGTAATGTATTAGCATGGACAGAGGATTAAGGGACAGAAAACAGCGAGTAGGAATAAACAGGTCATTTTCTGGTTGGCAGGCTGTAACTAGTGGGGTGCCGCAAGGATCAGTGCTTGGGCCTCAGCTATTTACAATCTATATTAATGACTTAGATGAAGTGTAATGTAATGTATCAAAGTTTGCTGATGATACAAAGCTAGGTGGGAAAGTGAGCTGTGAAGAGGACACTAAGAGCCTGCGAAGGGATATAGACAGGTTAAGTGAGTCATAGTCATAACGGTACAGAAGGAGGCCATTCGGCCCATCGAGTCTGTGCCGGCTCTCTGTGGAGCAATCCAGTCAGTCCCATTCCCCCGCTCTATCCCCGCAGCCCTGCAAGTTTATTTCCCTCAAGTGCCGATCCAGTCTCCCCTTGAAAACATTGAATGTCTCCGCTTCCACCACTTCAGTCAGCAGCGAATTCCAGGTCATCGCCACTCGCTGCGTAAAAAAGTTTTTCTTCACACCCACGCTGTATTTCTTGCCCAAAACCTTAAATATGTGTCCCCTAGTCCTTGTACCATCAACTAGTGGGAACAGCCTTTCTCCGTCCACCCTATCCAAACCCGTCATAATTTTGTACACCTCTATCAAATCACCCCTCAACCTCCTTTGCTCTAATGAAAACAAATCCAGCTTCTCCAACCTGTCCTTGTAGCTAAGATCCCCCATCCCCAGAACCATTCTGGTAAATCTCCTCTCAAGGGCCTTCACATCCTTTCTAAAGTGTGGTAACTGGACGCAATACTCCAGTTGTGGCCTACCAGCGCTTTATAAAGGTTCAGCATAACTTCTCTACTTTTGTACTCAATACCTCTATTTATGAAACCCAAGATCCCATATACTTTGCTAACCACACTCTCAATATGTCCTGCCACCTTCAGGGACCTATGCACATTAACTCCCAGGTCCCTCTGTCCCTGCACACTCTTTAAAACTGTGCTATTAAGTGTATATTGCCTCTCCCTGTTCCTTCTGCCAAAATACATCACCTCACACCTCTCTCTATTAAATTCCATCTGCCCATTCTGCTAACCTTGCTATGTCCTATTGCAGTTGATTGGTATCATCCTCACTGTTTGCCACACCCTCAAGTTTGTCAACGGCAAATTTAGAAATTCTACTTCTGTATTCCAATATCCAGGTCATTTATATATATATATATATATATATATATATATATATCTCAAAAAAAAGCAGTGGCCCCAGCACTGACCCTTTGGGAACACCACTGTCTACCATCCTCCAGTCTGAAAAACAGCCATTTACCACAACTCGCTGTTTTCTGTCCTTAAGCCAATTCCTTATCCAAGCTGCCACTGACCCATCTATCCCATGAGCCTCAATTTTGTTAACCAGCCTTCTATGTGGTAATTTGTCAAACACCTTCCTAAAATCCATGTAGACAACATCCATTGCATTCCCTTCATCGATCCACCCTGTTATTTTATCAGAAAATTCAATTAGATTAGTCAAATATGATCTGCCTTTTACAAATCTGTGTTGGCTCTCCGTAATTAGCTTAAACCGCTCCAAGAGCCTGTTAATTTTTTCCTTGATTATTGTTTCTAAAACTTTACCCACCACTGATGTTAAACTGACTGGCCTGTAGTTACTAGGATTGTCCTTACACACTTTCTTGAACAATGGTGTCACATTTGCCACTTTCCAATCCTCAGGCACCTCCCCCGCATCTGGGGAAGATTGGAAAATTATGGCAAGCCCTTCTGCTATCTCCTCCCCCAATTCCCTTAGCAATCTGGGATGCAAGCCATCTGGACCAGGTGACTTATCCACTCGAAGCATACCCAGCCTTTCTAGTACATCCTGTCTATCAATTTTCACCCCTTCCATTGCTTCTACCTTTTCCACTGCTACCGATATTTTGTCAGCATCCACCTCCTTAGTAAACACCAATACAAAGTACTCATTGAGTATTCGAGCCTTGCCCTGCGCCTCTAAGCATATATCGCCTTCTTTGTCATAAATGGGCCCCATCCCGCCTCTTACTACCCGCTTACTGTTTACATGCCGGTAGAAGATTTTTGGGTTCCCTTTTAGGTTAACCGCCATTCTACTCTCATATTCTCTCTTTGCCAATCTTATTTTCATCTTCACATCCCCTCTCAACTTATTGTATTTGGTCTGGCTCTCCCTTTAAGAATTCACCTGACATGCATCATACACCCTCTATAATTGTTTCTTCATCTTCTCTATCTCCCTTGTCATCCAAGGAGCCCTTGCTTTGGTTCCCTTACCCTTCCCTCTTGTTGGAATGTACCTAGCCTGTACTTGGAACATCTCCTCCTTAAAGATCACCCATTGTTCCGTTACAGTTTTTCCTGTCAGTCTTTGATTCCATTTTACCCTGGCTAGATTCTTTTGCATCCCACTGAAGTTAACCCTATTCCAGTTTAGAAGTTCCACTCTAGATTGTTCATTGCTCCTCTCCATTGCTAATCTAAATCTTATGATACGATGATCACTCGTACCCAAGTGTTCTCCGACAGACACTTGGTCGACCTGGCCTACCTCATTCCCCAGCACCAGATCCAGCAATGCCTCCTTCCTAGTTGGGCCAAGAACATATTGGTCAAGGAAATTTTCCTGAACACATTTCAGAAATTCCTCCCCCTCCTTTCCCTTTACCCTAGCATTATTGCAATCGATATTTGGGTAATTAAAAGTTACCCAATATCACCACTCTATAGCTCTTGCATATCTCTGCGATTTCCCTGCAGATTTGCTCCTCTACCTCCCTCTCACTATTTGGAGGCCTATAGAATACCCCCAATAGCGTGATCATACCCTTTTTGCTCCTCAACTCTAACCAAATGGATTCTGTCCTTGTCCCCTCAAGAACATCCTCCCTTTCCAACACTACAATGTCTTCCTTAATCAGCACTGCCAGCCCACTTCCCTTTTTTCCTTCCCTATCTTTTTTGAACAGCTTGTACCCTTGAATATTAAGTGCCCAGTCCTCAACGTTTTTAAGCCACGTTTCCATTATTGCCACTATTGAGTGGGCAATGAGGTGGCAGATGGAGTATGAGGAAATGTGAGATTATTCACTTTGGTTGGAAGAATAGAAAAACAGAATTATTTTTCAAATGGTGAGATTAAATGTTGGTGTTCAGAGAGTACAGGAAACAGAGTTAGCATGCAGGTTCAGCAAGCAATTAGGAAGGCAAATAGCATGTTGGTCTTTATTGCAAGGGGGCTAGAGTACAAGTGTAAGGAAGTCTTGCGACAGTTGTACAGGGCTTTGGTGAGACCACACCTGGAGTACTGTGCACAGTTTTCGTCTCCTTATCGGGGGAAAGATATACATGCCTTAGAGGCGGTGCAACAAATGTTCACTAGATTGATTCCTGGGATGAGAGGGTTGTCCTATGAGGACAGATTGAGTAGATTGGGCTTATACTCTCTGGAGTTTAGAAGAATGAGAGGTGATTTCATTGAAACATATAAGACTCTGAGGGGGATTGACAGGGTAGATGCTGAGAGGTTGTTTCCCCCTGGCTGAAGAGTCTGGAACTGGGGAGCATAGTCTCAGGGTAAGGGGTCGGCCATTTAAGACTGAGATGAGGAATTTCTTCACTCAGAGAGTTGTGAATTTTTGGAATGCTCTATCCGAAAGAATGTCATTGAGTACATTCAAGGCTGAGATAGATAGATTTTTGGACTCCAGGGAATACAAGGGATATGGAGATCAGGCGGGAAAGTGGAGTTGGCGTCGAAAATCAGCCACGATCTTATTGAATGGCGGAGCAGGCTTGATGGACTGTATGGCCTACTCCTGCTCCTCATGTTCTTTTGTCACACTCAAGCATTTATACATATGCACTCCAAACCTGCCTTAGTCTGCCTTGCATTGCTCCCCTGTCTGATTCCTCCCATTTCTGGGCTACTCTTTATTCTAATAATGTTTGTCTCTCCCAGTCCTGTATGCATCTTGGGGTAGAGTTTCCACTTATTTTATCAGCTCAATCCGGCTGAAATTGGCCAAACCAGCGCAAAACATCTGGTAATTTTAAACATGATGCGGAGATGCCGGTGTTGGACTGGGGTGAACAAAATTGAGAGGTCGCAC
Source organism: Squalus acanthias (assembly GCA_030390025.1). Taxonomy (NCBI): domain Eukaryota; kingdom Metazoa; phylum Chordata; class Chondrichthyes; order Squaliformes; family Squalidae; genus Squalus; species Squalus acanthias. Next base: position 80,457,672 of record CM059435.1, on the reverse strand, counting down.
AACACCAGGTTATAGTCCAACAGTTTTATTTTAAATCACAAGCTTTCGGAGTTACAACTCCTTCGTCGGGTGAAGTGAGGAGATACAGAATCGTCAAAGCATATATAGATAGAGAACAATGCATGTGTAACTTACAATTGCAGACAACTGAATTCAATCATCCTGACTGTTTATCTGCCGAGGTGTGATAAAGTTAATCAGGTCAGCCAGGAAGGTACCACATCAAAGACATAGCAAGATACAACTGAGACAATGAGGTGGAATCGCATGGGGTCTAACGTGTCAAAAGCTGCCGTCTGTATGTGAAACGATTAACTTTAAAATTTTTACTTTTTTACTGGGAATCACATCTGTGAACAAGCCAACGACGACTCGAGTCCGGATCACGTCTATGTCTTTGATGTGGTACCTTCCTGGCTGACCTGATTAACTTTATCACACCTCGGCAGATAAACAGTCAGGATGATTGAATTCAGTTGTCTGCAATTGTAAGTTACACATGCATTGTTCTCTATCTATATATGCTTTGACGATTCTGTATCTCCTCACTTCACCCGATGAAGGAGTTGTAACTCCGAAAGCTTGTGATTTAAAATAAAACTGTTGGACTATAACCTGGTGTTGTGCGACCTCTCAATTTTAAACATGTCATGTCGAGCGTAAATCGCGTTTCTGCAATCTTTCACGCTGGTTTAAAAGTCATTTTGCCAGAAGCTGACCCCAGCTACAAAACTGGCCCCACCCCCAGATTGAAATAATGACGATGGCATTTTTCCACCAATTGCGTCCGTTTGTTGCCATTCGAGGAGGGTTTTCAAATTGAGCTTGTTTTCTTAAGCGCACAGGCATGAGTAGGCTGTCGTCCAGCTGGGCGGGACTGCACTCGCCTGGTTCCATTCTTATCTATCTAATCGTAGCCAAAGAATCACCTGCAACGGCTTCTCTTCCCGCTCCTGCACCGTTACCTCTGGTGTCCCCCAGGGATCTATCCTTGGCCCCCTCCTATTTCTCATCTACATGCTGCTCCTTGGCGACATCATCCAAAAACACAGCGTCAGTTTCCACATGTACGCTGACAACACCCAGCCCTATCTTACCACCACACCTCTCGACCCCTCCACTGTCTCTAAAATGTCAGACTGGACATCCAGTACAGGATGAGCATAAATTTCCTCCAATTAAATTATGGGAAGACCAAAGCCATTGTCTTCGGTCCCCGCCACAAACTCTGCTCCCTAGCCACCGACTCCATCCTTCTCCCCGGCAACTGTCTGAGGCTGAACCAGATTGTTCGCAACCTTGGTGTCATATTTGACCCCGAAATGAGCTTCTGACCACATATCCACGCCATCACGAGGACTGCCTATTTCCACCTCCAGACATCGCCCGACACCGCCCCTGCCTCAGCTCATCTGCTGCTGAAACCCTCATCTGTGCCTTTGTTACCTCTCGACTTGACTATTCCAACGCTCTCTTGGCCAGCCTCCCACATTCTACCCTCTGTAAACGCGAGGTCATCCAAAACTCTGCTGCCCGTGTCCTAACTCACACCAGGTCCTGTTCAACCATCACCCCTGTGCGCGTTGACCTACATTAGCTCCTGGTCAAGCAACGCCTCGATTTGAAAATTCTCATCCTTATTTTCAAATCCCTCCATGGCCTCACCCCTCCCTATCTCTGTAATCTCCTTCAGTCCCACAACCCTCTAAGATATCTGCGCTTCTCTAATTCTGGCCTCTTGAACATCCCCGATTTTAATCGCTCAACCATTGGTGGCCGTGCCTTCTGTTGCCTAGGCCCTAAGCTCTGGCATTCCCTCCCTAAACCTCTCTGCCTCTTTTTCCTCCTTTAAGACACTCCTTAAAACCTACCTTTGTCTGGCCTAATATCTCCTTATGTGGCTCGGTGTCAAATTTTGTTTTATAACACTCCTGTGAAGCTCCTTGGGACATTTTACTATGTTAAAGGCGCTATAGAAATTATTTTTTATTCGTTCATGGGTTGTTGGTGTCGTTGGCAAGACCAGCATTTATTGTCCATCCCTAATTGCCCTTGAGAAGGTGGTGGTGAGCCGCAGCCTTGAACCGCTGCAGTCCGTGTGGTGAGGCTACTCCCACAGTGCTGTTAGTGAGTTCCAAGAATTTGACCCAGTGACGATGAAGGAACGTGTGTGACTTTGAGGGGAACTTGGCGATGATGGTGTTCCCATGTGCCTGCTGCCCTTGTCCTTCTAGGTGGTACAGCGAGCAGGTTTGGGAGGTGCTATCGAAGATGCCTTGGTGAGTTGCTGCAGTGCATCTTGTAGATGGTACACACTGCAGCCACGGTACGCCGCTGGTGGAGGGAGTGAATGTTTAAGGTGGTGGATGGGGTGCCAATCAAGCGGGCTGCTTTGTCCTGGATGGTGTCGAGCTTCTTGAGTGTTGTTGGAGCTGCACTCATCCAGGCATGTGGAGAGTATTCCATCACACTCCTTACTTGTGCCTTGTAGATGGTGGAAAGGCTTTGGGGAGTCAGGTGGTGAGACACTCGCCGCAGAATACCTAGCCTCTGACCTGCTCTTGTTGCCATAGTAGTGATGTGGCTGGTCCAGCTAAGTTTCTGGTCAATGGTGGCCCCCAGGATTTTGAAGGTGGGGGATTCAGCAATGGTAATGCCGTTGAATGTCAAGGGGAGGTGGTTCAACTCTCGCTTGTTGGAGATAGTCATTGCCTGGCACTTCTGTGGCGCAAATGTTACTTGCCACTTATCAGCCCAAGCCTGAATGGCGTCCATATCTTGCTGCATGCGGGTATGGACTGCTTCATTATCTGAGGAGTTGCGAATGGCGCTGAACACTGTGCAATCATCAGCGAACATCCCCACTTCTGTCCTTATGATGGAGGGAAGGTCATTGCTGAAGCAGGTTGGGGGGGAAGGTCATTGCTGAAGCAGGTTGGGCCTAAGACACTGCCCTGAGGAACGCCTGCAGCGATGTCCTGGGGCTGAGATGATTGACCTCCAACAACCACAATCCTGCCTTTGTGCTAGGTATGACTCCAGCCAGGAGAGTTTTCCCCGATTCCCACTGACTTTTTGAATACAAATGCAAGTTGTTGTTGCAGGCACATTTTAAAAGTTAACATATTAAACAATATTTAATTTACTAAGAAACTGAATGGTGTACACCAATAAAACTAGTAAATGGTTCAGTATAGTTTTTAAGTAATTTTCAGTGATTTAAAATAAGGTTAGTCACGGGTGGCGGACTAGACACTTTTGCTTATTTTTTGTGATAAACCGCATTTTCAGCTGCACCAGATTACCACACTCAAATACATCAAGGAGTATTTTTTAATGCAAAGAAAAAAAAAGTTACGTTCTATTGCGCTGCCCGATTGAGCCTGTTCATAGAAGATTTTATGTTTGTGATTATGCTAATGCTTTTTACCGGAAAAGTGAATTATATCCTAGCCATTTCAAGCGCAATTTGTGTCAAATTTCCCGATTGTACCCAAAACAGAAATTTTGTTTCTCCCCTCTGATGCTTCATCCTGGTTTCCCCCACCCTCGCAAAATTAGCTTAAACTCTCCCCCCACAGCACTAGATAACCTCCACTTGAGGAAGTTGGTCCAGCCCTGTGCAAATGCAACCCATCTATCTTGTATGAATCCCTCCTGCCCCAGAAGTGGACACAATGCTCCAGGAATTTGAAGCTCTCCCTCCTGCACCAGTTCTCCAGCCACGCATTAACTGCTTTATCTTACTGTTCCTATACTCATTAGCACGTGGCAGTGGGAGTATTCCAGATGTTTTATAACATTAAAGGCACGATATAAATACAAGTTGTTCAGATTACCAGTCTTGAGGTCGTGCTCTTTATCACCTGACTATCGAATCCCCTATGACTCACCGCCATTCTCCGCTCTCTCAACACTCCTTTTATCCTCACTCTCTGGATCTCCCTGCCATTCTCACACGCTTCTTTTATCCTCACTCTCGGTCTCCCCACCATGCTTTGCATTTTCACAGCACTCCTTTTATCCTATGCCTTAAGCTCCGGAATTCCCTCCCTAAACCTCTTCGCGTCTCCACCCCTCTCTCCTCCTTGAAGACACTCCTTAAAAGGGACCTGTTTGACCATGTTTTTGGTCATCTGTCCCAATATTTCCTTCTGTGGCTCAGTCAAATTTTGTTTGATGGCTCTTGTGAAGTGCCTTGGACATTTTACAATGTTAAAGGCACTATATAAATGCAAGTTGTTGTCTCACCGCCATTCTCTGCTCTCACAGCTCTCCTTTTATCCTCACACGCTGGGTCTCCTTCTGCAATTCTCTGCTCTCTCTCAGGTCAGCTTTCACAGCACCCCTTTTGTCCTCACTCTCTGGGCCTGCCTGCGATTCTCCATTTTCTCACAGGTTGACTTTCACACTGCTCCTTTTATACTTACTTTCTGGGTCTCTCCTGCAATTCTCCATATGCCTCTCTAGCCATACAAAACATTAGTTTTTGGGAAACATTCTCAATTAGGATGGTATATCCAAATTAGATCAGGATTGATGTTTATAATGTGAGTTCTTAGTGATGCAAGAGAATGGGGTAAAGATCTAGAAATACCCATGCTCCATCCCAGCTAATTTTTTTATACAATTCAAGACTTACCCATCAAATAAAATAATTACATTTTTGTCCCCTACTCAAAAGTCTTGTGATTCAATATTATTGTCACTGAGTAAGCACTCTATTTTCATCTCCAAATACATTTCTCAGATGCTAATTATTCAGAATAGCACTCTTCAGCCTAGTATTAAAGTCAGTGAAAAAATTGCTGAGAATGTAGTTGTGTTTCTGGGGCTAGCAGACATACTTGAGATGTTGTAATATTCCATATTCTGTGCACTTTAGACTGAATCCTGGTTGACACAATGGCTGAATTTCACTCTTCATCCACCTCTCAAAGAAAAGCAGCGGATCCACAATCACATGGTCCGCTGCTGTGCACAGTTTATGCCACTTGCATGAGCTACCCGAGCATTGTCAGCTATACCCCAGCAAGAGAAAGCACCTTCCAACAAGCAGCAAAGAAAACAAGGGGGAAATTCTTGTTTAAAATAATCAATGCACATCTTCTGTCTCAAAAGGAATATTGTGTGACAGTTATGATTTCCACAGCCCACCCCTACTAGTCCCAGTGAGATGATAAGGCTTGCAAAATGCTGTTCTTTAACCAAGCACATGTAGCTGTACAAAAGCAGACTAGTTTCATTTGCCCTGACTCAGGTTTTCACTCCTTTCTTGTGGGCAAGCATTTAGCCAACACTTCAGACTTTCTCAATGGCTTTTCTGCAATTTAGCATCCAGTGTGTGGATTCTGGAGAATTGTCACTGAAAAGCGGTCACAAGATGGGCCATTCAGCCCATCTTAGCTCATTCTTCCAGAAAGACCCTACAGTTTCTTCATCACTGCATTCCAATTGCTTCTTGTATACTTCGTGTTTTTGCCTGCACTCTTCCTATGGATTCCCTGTGACCACCATTCTTTGTGTTAAGAACTTCCTGACATCAGTCCTAAATTTGCCTTTTACTATTTTGAACCTATGTCTCTGTCCTACTTTTATAGTGCAGTTTGAAATAACTTACTGAATCTACCTTCTCCATACCATACACTTCTGTCGTGTCCTTACAAGGTCGAAAACCTGCTCGTCGGTCCAACAACACCTCAAAATTAAAATTCTCATCTTTTCACATCTCTCCATGGACTCACCCCTCCTTATCTCTAACCTCCTCCAGCCCTACAACTCTCCAAGAACACTGCGTTCCTCCAGTTCTAGCCTCTGGTGTATCCCCGATTTTCTTCACCCCACCATTGGCGGCCGTGCCTTCAGCTGTGGAATTCCCTTCCCATCAAGTCATGCAACCCACCAACTCCCAAATGAAAGCAGAGAGAAGAGACAGAAAAGCAGAAAGGGGAAGAACAGACATGAAAGAGAAGACAAGAGGCCAAGCAGCACAAAGACAATAAACACAGCTATGAGACAATATGTACCAATTTATTTTGAGCAACACCATGGGAGGTCTACTAGTTTTTAAACTTAGAGCTTCAAAGAACAATTGGATTAAACGCAACAGATGAGCAGATATATTTATATGTAGGATTTTTATTGCAGCAATGATCATTTTGAAATAATCAATGCTATTTCCTGAATAACCCACTTTCAAAATTAATTCTGAAGTACTTCACAGAATAATCTACTGCAAGCCAGAAGCAGTTTTAACCTTGCCAACAAAACTTCAATGTGTTTTACTTGTGCTGTGGCCTGTTACAAGTGCGACAAGTCGGCAGCATTAATAAGAGAAGTGAGGCAACATCCAGTGCCAGTGTAGTGTTTGGTTTGTTTTTTCACTCCTAGGTGTTACAAAATACATTTAAAAAAAGCCATCTTATGCATACAAGAATTTACATAATGCTATCAAATAATTTTGTATCATTTCTTTTTGTTGACATCTACAGAATGCATCTTGCATGCACTGTATAAGAAGCTTTCAGTCTTCTAACTAAATCTTTTGCAACAGTTAGCCAGTAATGTGGGCATGGCTGGAATGATCTAAACTGTCCTGGTGTTAGAATTTGGTTCGGCTTCATTTACAATATGCTGTCCAGTTTGGGTCCCCTCATGTTGGGTGATATTGAGGCCCTGGAAAAGGTTCAAGGGAGGCTACTAGATTGATACCTAATTTAAAGGCCCTTAGTTGCCATGATAGGCTGAGACAGCCTGGGCTTTTATCTCTAGAAAACGTAGACTGAGGAGATTTGACTGATGTCTTTAAAATAATGAAAAAGATTAGATTTGGTCTCTCTGGATCGGCTATTCGAGTTATGTGGATTAGGGAGAATCAAGGGACATAAGTTATATAAGCATAGAACTAGGTTAGATATCATGAAGTATTTCTTTTCACAGAAGAATCGTCGACCTATGGAACAAGTTACCAGCTCACGCAGATTCGCTGCAAACGTTCAAAAGGAATCTGGACCAGTTCCTGAAAGCAACCGACCTCACTACTTCTAGAAAAGTTAGTAGGGTATTGGCCGATGCATCTCCCAGTCACTATGGTCTCCTGGAACTTGTTTGTTCACCTTCAGGAGATGGAGGGAAATTTCCTAGAGGTTTACCCCCCAAAATTGGCCTTGGTTTTTTTTCTGTTTTTCACCTCTTACAAGATATTGCATAGCTGGCTGGTGGGGACAGATGGGAGTCATAGTGCGCATAAGTTGCACCACAACAGTACAGGTCAAGCTCAATGGACCAGCTGGTCTTTTGCAGCTTTCAGATGGGCAACACCGAAGTGCAGTCTCAGCTACATCCACACGTTTGATACGGTTCAGAGATTTTGTATTGCTCAAGTCATTAACAGGAATGTTAACATGTGTTTTGCCTCTGACTGACTGAAGGGTAGAGAACAATGAATATTCCTCAGAGGAGTTGTCAGGATTGGGGGGGTGGGGGCGGGGGGAAGAAATTCAGAATAGGGTGCCACAAAAGGTCATTGTTCAGACTATTACTAATTTATATAAATGACCTGGATTTAGAAACTCAATGCAAAGTGGTCAGATTTGCAGACAATACCAAACTAGGAGGGGCAGTGGAATCACAAGAGGCAGCTCAAAAATGACATTTTGAGTTGGGCAGAACAATGGCAGATAAAAATTAATGCAGACAAGTGTAGAGTATTGCGCATTGGAAGGAAAGATAGGTAACATACATACTTCATAAATGGTGCTGAAACAGCAGTTTGATGAGCTGAAAGAGACCACGGGATCTTAGTAGACTGGACACTAAACATATCTAACTAATGTTGAACTACATAACCAAACAGTAGAGTACAAGTCACAAGGGTGGTGGAAACAGTTTCAATAATAGCCTTCAAAAGGGAATTGGATAAATACTTAAAGGAGAAAAAATTGCAGGGATATGGAGAAAGAGCAGGGGAGTGGGACTAACTGGATTATTCTTCAAAAGAGCAGTCGCAGACTTGATGGGCCAAATGGTCTTCTGTGCTGTACTATTCTATTAAGTCAGAGGAAGTTCTAATCAAACTGCAGTGTGCTCTGGTCAGATCACGACTCAAGTATTATGTCTAGTTCTGATCACCGAGACACAACGGAGATAACATTCAAGTGCTGGAGGCAGTGCAGACATGAGCCATGAGGCTGATCTCAAGTGTCAACTGTCAAGTTGAGGAAAAACTGCAGAAACTTCATCTCATCTACCTGAAAGGAGGCATCCAAGAAGTGATCTTATAACAGAATACAATAGTTAAGGGAAAGGATAAAGTAAATTTGGAATATTACTTTAAATTAAATTGAGAGAAAAAAAATAAAGGGACACAGGTCCCAACGAGTAAGAGATAAATTTAGGACAGGTAACAGGAAATTTTTCTTCGCACGAAGTAATAAATACATGGAATAGACTTCGAGATAGAGTTGTGGAAGTGGAAAACCTGAAAACATTTAAGGAACAAATGGCTGCTTCAATAGGGGGGTTTTAGGAACTTTCTGGATGGATGAACCAAGTGGGTTGAGTCTTTGTCATCCACAATTATCTTGTGAATTTGGATTATTTTGGACATGACTTAAGTTTAAAAAAAACAAATTCAACTTACTGTAAATATTCCATTAGAAGCAACACCAAATGTCATCAGTAACAAGACTTACAGGTGTTCAATGAGATCATAAATTGACTTTCACTTGTGCTCATGAGGTATTGGTCCTCCACACATGGTCACTGTTGTTCTCTCATCACTGGCACTGAACCCACCACAAAAGCCTCCAGCAACTAAAATTAATTAAAAACAATGCTGAGGTCATCCAGGCTGGATAGACTTTTATTTGTGTGATAAACATGCAGACAGATTGGTGTTGAGATTTTGATCATTTTTATTTGAATGATTTCAGTTAATAATCTACAAAGAAAGTAACAAATTTCAGCGCAAAGCGCAATCTTACATGTAGCTCAACACCCTTATTTAGTGCAAACATACAATTCATGTTGCAAATGATCCCCACATTTCTTTACAGTGTATAATGTTAAATAATGAAAGGAGATCTTCAGGACAGACACTGAACTCCAGAGCAACAGAAGAATCAGTCATTTCAAGATTGCAATTTGTGGGGAAAAAAGGTATCAAGAGTATTACATAAAATAATTTAACACCGGTCAGTAGCATTTATAACATTTGTACATTTTTTTTTTTTTTAATTGTTTTCCACAGGAGGGAAATGGCAAATGGATCCAGCTTTTTGCACGATATTAAAAAGCCTGAAACAAGGGGGAGAGGGGAGAAAAATTGTGTGCTGCATCCTAGTTTAAAATAAATTGAGACCAACTGCTTTTTGCTTTAGATGTTGGATGATGTTAATTCTTAACTACAGAGCAAAACAATGCAGAATATATCAAGTGCATAAAAATATGCATCCCAACACACAAGAATAGCATACATATACTGAAACTCTGTAACTGCCAACCTGTACTTAAACAGGAACCAAAAACAAACATTAAGTAAACTAACAGCCTATCTCCATCAGAAATTCCAGCACTAATTATTGCATATCATTCCACCTCCACTTCCACTATAGTTTTGGGGAAGGGAGGGAACAGATGGGTGGAGAAGGAAGAGGAAATTGAGGGCTGAGAAACTTAAGTTAAGCATTCTTGAGCTTTCTCCTCAACCCCATGCAAATGGCATAAATTTCACAGAACATCTAGGGTTTTTCCGAGGTCAGTAACCCAACTAATATCTAAAAAAAAGTTACTTTCTACTAAAAAAAAATGCAATGTATTTGTGTGGACTTTTCACAGTTTATTGCAGTCTAAGGAGTAATACTGATTGCAGTACTTGCTTTTTTTCTTTCTCAATTTTTCCTTCGTTTTAAAGAAAGGAATCCACAACAGAATAACAAACATCGTGAAGCATAGGGTAGAGATACAGTGAAAGCAGCTGCTGAAACGGTCCCCGTACCAGTTCAAATTTTATTAAAAAGGGAAGCAAAGACAGAAAGAGAAATAAAAGCTTTTCATTATCATGCCTATCTGCCTAAAACAAAAGTAAAACCCCCAGCAGGTCACACAGAAAATACCATTACACTTTCAACCAACAATAAAATTACACAATAATTCTTTCTGAAGTTTTTCTTTTTAAACAAAGCCTAGTGAAAGACAGAAGTGTGTTCTTCATAACAGGTAATTTATACATTGGAACTCCTCTTTCAATGCATGCTTTTCTTAGAGTTTGGGCATTTCAAACAAGAGCTATTGGAATAATTTGCTATAGTATGTCTACTTCTACAACTTTTAAGCTTCCCAACTCCATTCAATATTGTTTAAGGCTCACATATTAGCAACAGTCTGCAATAGATGCTGCAGTAGAAATTCTTCAGTTCCATGAATTGTTGCAACAGTTACAGCAAAACTAACCATTCATTCATATTGAAAAGTCTTATTTTTTTTTTTATAAATGGTGCAACCGTCCTCAATTTTACTTAAAAAAAACTAAACAAAATAAAGTGCTGACCTGCATTTTGCAACAACTACATATGCAGGGTTTTAACAGTTCTTTGATAAATCAGAGAACTGAAACCTTTTATTTTTAAAAACCTTCACAGCCAAATGTTGTGTTATATTTGTCCTTTTATTCTCCACATCAGTAAAAACTGCAAGAATATTCCCTAAACCAGTTCTTTACCAGTTACTTTTCTGCAAATACCTGGTGAAACAAAAATTTAACTTCTGTAGTTTGGATGAATATGAAACAAAAGGGGAAATATCCTTTTTTTGGGGGGGGGGGGGGGGGAAGAAGACAGTCTCAGGTTTAAGTAGTTGATCATACAGGAAACAATATCAAATATTTTTAAATCAGCATTCCTTTTCATTAAGTGAGAAATGTAAAAGAAAAATACAAATCTTATACATCAGTGTCGTCTTAAATTTTGTATTTATTTCAATTCATATTCTTGTTCTATATGGTCACTGCTGCATATAAAATATGGACAGTGAAGTTTAGAATTTCTGTTCACTTATGTATCAGATTGACATACTAGGAAAAACCAGGGTAGAATGTCAAAGGCCTTCCTGAAACTGATGACTAGGTTTCCTACATCATTTTTCACATTTCCAGGTTCAGAACATTTTCCTGTGTTGGTTCACAAGTTATTTTAATGGTGACAACCTCCAACTACAAAGTAAATTGTATCAGGGCTAATGAAGTAAAAAAAAAAAATGGTCAATGAACTGCAATTATGAATTACATTCAAAAGGATTAATGGTAGATGCATGGCAGAACCTCATTTTCTTCCACAGATTCAGTATTTCATGAAGGAAAATGAAACATGTTTTGGCCTTAGAGGGGATGCTGCTTTTAATATGTACCAGCAATCTTTAGAGGGGGTATCAACTATTAACTAATATTTTAGACTTAGTGACTTCAACATAGTCTAACCTAACCACTGACATTTTCAATGCATTTCCAGAAGCAACAGCACTTGCTGAATATCCTGGAAAATGCAGATCTTGAATCTACATGAGAAAACTTTAACCATTAATATCTTGGCCTTAGGTGACTCCATATTTTAACATCACTTGGGAGGGAAGGACAAAGACTGGAACAGATTTACATAATGGACGTATTTCGGTCACTGCGAATGACAACAGCTCTGTTGAAGAACAAGTATGAACTATCCACTTTACCACAACTCCACCTTCACTTGCTCTCTTCCTCTTTATTTTCTCTGTTGGGGACACTTAAGTGCTTTCCTGCAGACAAGTCAGAAGCACAATACAAGGCACTATGAATCCAGCAAGCATACTGGGAAAACAGGTATTCAAGTACAATTATACAATTTTACATTCACATTTATTTACCTAATACAATGAAGTAACAAAGGAAGTTAAAGTGTCTCTGATAAGTATGGATTATAGCTAGCTTTAGTTTTTTTGTTTTTTTTAAACTTTAAACCCTCTAAATCCACTTTTAACTACTGTTGTCCAACAACATTTATATATCACAGTGTTTGAACATCAAAAACTGATGGGTAAATACATGTCCGCACAGAACGCTGTTTGAAACAGAACTAGTAAAATAGCTCTCAAATGATGCTGTGTATATAAAAGCAGTGTCAGCCATTTGTATGTTTTAAAGCTCTATGACCTATCCCCAGCAACATCAGCAGAGGCCATTTAACCTTGAATTCCACTCAGTCTATTGATCACACTTATCCAGAACTAGAAATGTGCCTCTACGTTGTCCTAAGATTGGATCCAGGAGGATTGCTGACAGATTTCTGCAAAGTGCCCAAGGGAAAGCTCTGTAGTGAAGTGGTGCCGACTGCTTGAAACTGGAGGCCTGGTGTTGGTGGTATAATGCCTGGTTGCTGCTGGGGAGGTGCTCCAGTCCATTGGCCACCGTAAGGCGCTCCAGGATAACCATACTGGCAGATAGGAGTCTTGCTGAAAGGACCCAAGGAGCCAACTGAGGCAGCAGAAATAGGTGGTCCCCCCACGGAGTTTGTCATGGAGACACAGAGTTGACCTGGTGCTGAATACTTCCTTGGCATTGTCTGTAAAATGTTATAAACAAACAGCATTAGTCCTATAGGAATAGGACTGCCAATGACACCGAGATAACAGAAGCTGCCCAATCATAAGTCCCCCCACCTTTTACCCCTCAGAATAATTGATAGTTTTTAACTGACATATTTGCTACATAATAGTCACTGCCCCTCAAAAAAAACACAAGTAATTGAAATTATATGCCATGTGCTTAATGAAGTTTCTGAAATGTGATAAGGTGCTATACAGTCTATGCTTTTTTTCCCCCAGTGTAGATATTTTAGGTAGGTACGAAGTCTGTGATGGGGATTGCTTCATCATGTCACTCAGATCAGCCATAAGAAGGCATAAAGGTGAACATTCTCGTATTGAAAACTCATCTTAAGACTCAAATAAAAGATTAAAGTAATTTCAAGCAGCAGGTAGTTCTGGTTAGCAGTCAAATACTCAACCATTTGACCTAGTGTGGCCATTTAAATACATTTAAAACAAATCTGAGCCATGAAGAAGCAGACTCCTACTTACTTCAGAGTAATGCTGGCCCGGTTGACCCTGTTGTTTCATGCCACGCTTGTTCTGAGAGAGGTTCATAGCATCTCGAGCCCAATTGTCCACCAACTTATGCAAATCATCTGTGAAGGTGCCTTTTCTACTGGTTATTGCTGGCTGCTGTTGCTGAGCCATTTGCCCAACTCCACTTACTGCATTTGTGCTAGTTGTCCCTGGGAAGTAAAGAAAAAATTAAGTTGTTGATTACAGATTTGGCAGCATATAGTTTTCAATACAAGTAAAGCATTATAACTCATGTCTTCAGTGATATTTGGATACGACTTGAAGATTACCTCTTTTTATGACTACTTATCTTTATACTTACTCTTGATACATGGCAAACATATAACCAAAAGTTACCAGAATCTATGATGTAAGAGTAAAGGAAAGCTCTTATTTTCTCGTTACTCCTCATCTGAAGTTAATAATGAATTTAAGCGCTTTGGGACGTTTCTCTACATTGAAGGTGCTATATAAATGCAAGTTGTTGTTGCAGGATTGAATCAACCAAAGAGGTGTCAAGTTTCAATAAATATCTTTAAAAGGTCCTTCATCAATGGGTCTAGAACTATGGTAGCATGGTGGCCTTGAACAGAGCAAACTAATTTGCACAAATTATATTTATAACCTGCTTCTAACTTTAACATGCAGTTTGCAGGTCCAAGATTGTGTTATAGAAAAGATTTACTGTACATACAAGAAAGCAAATTAGTTTCAGCCATTTAATAAAGGCTTCATGCAGTCTTCCTTTACTGTAACATGTGCTTCAAAGATGTTGCATTAAAGCCAAGCTGCATTTGTACATGCAGCGCAGCTAGAGAACATCACGAAAGAAAACACTAAACCCATCCACATTCACAAATTATTTTTACCAGCTCTTAGCACATGCAAAAACCAAAGCTACCTTTACACCTGATTTTAGCATCATAGGTTCTGTGGTCTCTGATAATTGGCCAATTAAATTGAGGGGTGAGGAACAGGAGAAAGGAAATTCAAAAGATTTGATCCAAAGTTAATGGGATACTGTGATCCATGCACTAATTATGACCACGAGAGATTCATAGTCTAGTTAAATGACTGTGCTGCATGGACTTTACTATTTAGGTTTTCTGGGTTGCTGCCTGTGGTATTTGATATGTTTTACTCTCAAGCTGATGCACTATTGGCTTTAATTACATTTGCTGTAGTCAAAGATTTACTAATAACCTTGTGGTAACTAAAATGTTTTTGCAATTAAAAGTGGATCTATAGTACAATATGAACCATCCCTTTCAGCTAAAGCAACAGTCTCTGAACATGGAGTCCCAAGTCTGGAGCCCAGGTCCTGTCAGGCAGTTACACTTGGGCTTTTTCTAGGAGACAAGCTTTGCGAGTCGACATTACATAGGATTTACTGCACAGAAACAGGCCATTTCTCCCAACTGGTCTATGCCGGTCTTTATGTTCCACACGAGCCTCCTCCCATTCTACTGCATCTAACCCGGTCAGCATATCACGCTATTCCTTTCTCCTTCATGTACTTATCTAGCTTTCCTTTAAAATGCATCATTCTATTATGAAGGGGGCAGCGAACACCTTTCAAACAAAGCTTGGAAAAAAGGGATTTTAAATTCTAGTTTTTCATTCCATGATGTGCTGGTCTACAGAAAGAATTCTTCTATTACAATTTTTTGAAGTCTGCATATCCTGAGGCAACACAAAGCCATGCAGCCAGATTAGAAAAGATCATTTCTGTCACTGCTTCAGGTCATCAAGTGCAACAAAAAGATGTGGTTTCTGAAAAACATCTCATCCTCCCAACAAACTTAAATGGTGTTGTAGAAACCTCAAAAAAAAAATCAGGAGAAGCCCAAGTGCTAAAATCAGATGCAAGGATCTTCTACAGCAAGTGTCACATGCTATGTAAGTAAAATGTTAGAAAAAGATAATTACTACACAGTTGGTTGCATGGGCAGACTTTTTTCACCATCTTCCCTAAAGAATAAAGAAAAGTGCTTGGAGAAGAGAAACACACAGAATGGAAGAAAGTACATTAATATCAATTGAATTGATTAATGTGACCTCATACGGGACTGCGTTGCAGTAAAACCAGAGAGGAAGTAAATGTTATCTTTCAGCACGTGAGTGCAAAATTCAGGAAGTTGGGACTTCATCACTGACTAAATTTAGTAAAAAAGTATGCTTCTTTCTCAAAACCTATTCCAAAATGTTATTTGGTCACTTGAACTGGTTACCATTTACAAATTGAGAAGTACACACAGAGCATTTTTCCAATTTATTTTAAAACCAATTTTGCCTCCGGTTTCTAGTATTTCAAAATATTATTTCAGATAGATACACTGCTTTCTTATTTCTAGTTTATTCAAATATCTGCACTTCCTCTAGAACACAACTGCTCTGCAGCACCACGCAATGGTCAGGTCACACAAATCTTTATGGAGAGGAGGATTTTTTTTCCTCTCCATCTCTGCTTCAGTGTTGTAATGGACCAGCAAAGTGAACAAACAGTAGACAAACTTTGGGGGGTTAGGAAGGAACTTATTTAGCAGAAGATTAATGTGCACTGCAGTAAAGGTAAAGTCCCATTCCCATATCGGCAGACAAGAGACCCTGCCCAGGGTCAGCTTTTCCTTCTTCCTGTGCTGTATAGCTTCTAGTCCTGGGATTATGGTCATGCATATTTAGCAACACCAGCCACAGAATCTGAATATGTATGCAGGTGGTCAATTTAAATAATTCAATATTACATTTGCTGAAATAGATATCTCATCATCGCTGTTTAAAAGTGATCCTGTCTAAATATCAAGTTCAACATCTCCATTTCCCTGACAGCAGAGGGTACAGTGAAAAATATATTTAGCTCATAACTACTTGACCCAGAAGATCTTTGGATGAGAGGGCATTGTCACAAATAGGCAAAAAATAAATAAGATTTCCCTGTTATAATGGAGGGCAATTAAATCTTCACATTATATTTTAATGTATATAACTGTGTCTGAATGAGTGAGAGCCAGAGTGAGAGAGAGAGAGAGATAGCGTGCACGGGAGAGAGAACGAGTCTGCGTATGTGATAGTGAGAGAGATAGATGGATGCACACACATTAGTGGATCTCCCGTGGCATTGCCCGTGGAAAGTGAGGACAGGGCAGCAAAGCAGATGAAGTCTACGAGCAGATCATTCACCTGCTCACTCAGCTAAAGAATGACATACAGCATAGAGAATACAACTTCTAAAGATTTTAAAAAGCTACTGACAATTTTGTTTAGCAGTCAAAGTTGTGTGTTGTCAGACTTTACTGATAAGCTAACTCACGCCAGGTAAAAGTAAGATTTGTATCAAAGAAACACCCGATGACAAATTCTTAAAGCACAGGTAAACTTTAAAACCATGTCAATTGTAATTTTGGCCAATCAAGATGAACATTTTAATGGTTTGCTGTGCCAAACAACACTATAGCTGGGAAATAAGTTTTACGATATGCATTTTAAAATATTTTCTAATCGGTCATTCCTAATTACAGAAACTGGCAAACTCTAACAATCCATAAATACAGTCAGAAAATTAAAATTGAATGTTTTTCCATAGAAAAAATGCAAAAGTAATTTCTCAATCAATATTTCATAAGCAGCATAGAATGGTTACAAATGTATGTTTAATCTGCACGAAAGAGTCAATTACACTGCAAATTGAGTAAAACATTTTTTGAAAAAAGTCATTTTGATGACAGGAGTTGCTGTAATGGTGCTGCAAAATGATTTTGCCAATGATCGTGTCCAAAAGTTTTAAGGAAAAAAAGGAGTAAAGGCAGTCTTGTATGCACCATTATAAAGTACAAACATTTAAAGTCCAAGATATTCCCTGTTTAAGCTTCAATAACCACAGCACAAGTTTATAATATGAAATTACTTACACAGAGCTGCTAGACAGTGGAAAGGTCAGAAAATTGAGACCAAGACAGTCAGAAAGCTGTAATCAAACAACTTCCATGAGATGTAAACTCGTAGGAAGCCATGCTGCTTTTGCTGAACATTTAAACTGACATGCACTAGGATTAGCAGAGATAAAGTCCACTGGACCTGCATCCATACCAGCCTGTGGGATTCAAAGTGTTTTGGCAAATCAGGATGATGACTGGAACATTCCACCACAAACCAAGTCAAGCAGTAAAGTCAATTCTCAGCAGGTGTACATATTGTTACCCATTGTTTCTATTTTTTTTTTGCTATGCAGGACTATTGAAACTTGGTGAGTTTATAGTGGAACATATGCCACAGTATAATTTCAGTTATATTAAGTACCAATTACAAACTTTGGTTTTTTTGCACTCAATTGTGATATTAAACAAATAACTAAATGGGGATTGATTTAAGGATTTAACAGTAATCCTTATATCAAAAAGAAATCTAGATCTGGCTTTCAGGTCAACTCACTAGCCAGAGAACTCAAACTGTTGCTGCAGTCTAATCTTTGTCTTCTTCCCCTTTCCCCACATGAGCCTACTTTACCACTCTACTGCTGCAATATATACCTAAACCATACCCGTGTATTTGTGCAACTGACCAAACAACAAGTTCCTGATTCCAAGTGTGAACTAGTAGAAAGGGTGGCAAGCAGATGATGTACCTCTCCATTGGCATGGAAAGTTGAAGGGAAAGCCACTTGGAACCACTCTGACGCAGCTATCAGTGGTCTGCTTCAGAATGCCATTGGCACCTGCCCGAGAGTTGTACTCCAACCTAATCTAACCCAGGAAACCTATGGTGCAGGAAAACTACAGGAAAGGTTTTTTTTGTAAAACATACCTAGAAAGTTGGTTCTGAAGCATAGTTTTTTTTAGTTTCTGCTTCAAAAGAACTGCTAGCATCTACACCACAACCGGGATTGTTATCCAAGGTGGTGTCAGCCAACTCTTGTCTTTTCGTCAGCGAAACACATTACACCAATTATTCAAGCCACTTGAAATTCTCTTTGACTTGCTTAGATAAAGGAAGATACTGCAGCAGCATGCATTTGTAGAGTGGTAAAGGCTGGGAGAAGAGGGGAGGGGAGAGGGGAAAGGACTACACAGGTTGAGAACAATTTGATGACTGCTCTGTAGTTAAGACTAAAGAATAATTCAGGACAGATTGGAGGCTGCAGGCAGCTGGTGTTGAACTATTTTGTCAAAAGGTTGGTGAAACTATATGTTGGGCTGGGCTGGTAAAAGGGCACAAGCTTATAATTGAGTGTCCTGGGTGTTTTAATACAACTAAGTATTTCCATTTTTGGAATGAAAGTAGTCCTAAAAGATGATAGAAAGCAAAACATTTGCAGTATTATGCCACAGTTCCTAAAACCAGAACTATGGTATAAACATCTAGAATCAGTTCTTAAAAACTTCAGGCACTTTTTACTTAATCAGATTGACTACTGGCAGATGGAATGCCCAAACACAGATGTACTCTTATTAAAAAGATGCTTTTCAGTTTTTGCAATCAGAACAAAAAATTGCATAGTAGTTTGAAAAAGTTCAGATTCTGTTGACCGTAAAACAGAAAACCTGGCATGAATAAAGGACAAGGGGGCTTTTTCTGTACTGATGCATCCATGTTTCTAACTTGTAACAGCAACAAACAAAATGGTCAGAAAATCATTGGAATAAAACAGATGCCATGCAATGCATGGAAATTTTAAAAATGGCTGAACTCCCCTATTAAAAGTTTCAGGACAGGAATGGAAATAGTGACCTACCATTGTCGAAAGGTTACCTACTACCATGAAAGGGTGGTTAAGATGCTATGAGGGGGGGGGGGGGGGGGAGGGGACCATGATGCAGGGATCAGTGAAGGGAATCTACTGCACATTACTCCAAAAAAGGTTTCGAATTAAAAAAAATTCTGCTATGTGGTGCATTTTAGATGTTAAGACCACAGCTCCTGAATGGGGTCCTTTTTAGTAAAAAAAAAGCAAAATATTTCAATTGTGTTTAACAGTAATTTCTGACAATTTTCCAATGCCCATGTAACTTGTCATACAGACCCGATTCAAAGAGCCAACACCATTCAATGATGAATTATTAATGAGTTAATGATACAATCTAACCACCTAAGGGCCACCGAAAATTAGTTGTAATGACTATAACAAGTAGGTATTACTGCATGCATGTTATCCTACACCAATGGTTTAAAAATCAACCTCTAGACCAATAGCATAAATTATTTACAACTCAGTTGAAAGACTGGACAGAGACTTCAACACTGTCAGTCATACAGAAATTGACTAAACTAAAATTGGAGGCCCGAGTTAACTGTTGAGCTGCTCGTGTTTAGGTGAACAGAAGTGCATTTGTAGCTGTGAAGTTGCACACTCTATGGTATTAATAAAAGTATGCTGAAATATTGGACAGAAAAAACAAAAGGGTAGGATGGGAACATGGTGAATGAGAACTCCACCAAAAAAAATCTGCCAATTCTGGGTTATTTAATTTTTCCTCATTTTAAGGAAAATGCAATACTTACTCAAATGGACACTTAATTTACTTTGCAGAACTTGTGTGTAAAGGGGTAAAATTAGCATCTAACTGCAATATGATGTAATTATATGTTCTGAATTTGCTCCCTTCAGGATAATGTTCTTATTTGCTCTGCTCATGTTTACAACTTTTTCACCATGGCTGCAGATGTTCAACAATGTTAGATGGTGGTCTGTCCAGCCTAACATTATGAAAATGGCATTGCTAGCTTGTGCTAGTAGACTGAGCACTCAGCACACATGCAGCCAGAATAAAATGGTGGCCGACAGGAAGCTCTGTAGGTGGCAGCCACTCTCATTTGCTGCTGTTGACACATTGATGAGAGACAAGGAATGAAACCATCTCACAAGGTAGGGCTTCTTCCTCCAGAGGCATATAAACCACCTCATTTATTTTGCAAAAATGCCTCTGAAAGCAGGGCTTTGAGATAAATGAAGTATAAAGTACATCACAAAAGGTGAAAATAAATATCTTAAAGATATAAACTTTCTGCAAGAAATAGGCTTTTAATTTTACAAAACCTCATGTAAGTGGACAAAAAAATATGAAATCTGGATTCAAATACTTAAATCCCTAAAAAGGAGTTCAAGTGATGTGTGCACTAACACACGCGTACACACACACGCAATCATGGTTGGTTGTTGGCAACCTTTTGTGTCAAGATCACTTTTATAATATATTTTGCTTCTTTTTCCAAACTTCACCAGAAATTAGTCAAATTACAGTATTTATTTGTTTTTCTTGAATTTTTGAATTTATCACTCTGCCCCGTGGAAAAACTTCGAATAGGCGACTGAATTCTGAAAACGTAGTGAACAGATTATGGACAGTTAGCAGCAAAGCCTTATGCAGCGGAAGAGGAAGAAAAAGGCAGATGAGAAAAGAATAAAAAAGTGTTACACACAAAGAGCCAGACAGGGCGTACTCAGAAACCTTGTCCTTCTGCCGCCAAGTTTAAAAGTCACTTGCTCTGATGCACAGTGAAACGTTGCTGAGCCTGTGACAGAGTAACAGAAAAGGAGGAAAACAGACAACTAGAGTCAGAATGTTAGTTTTTAAGAGTTGAGGGAGTACTTCACATCAAATACAAAACCTCTCTCATCCTCGAGCATTTCAATGAAACAGTAACTATTTTGTAGGCACACCCAGGCTACATGCAGCCTTGTCCCAATCATCTTTTTAAAAAGTTTGAGAAATGTTTACCCATTTTTTATGTTGCCCTGGAAAATGTGATGCTGATTATAGGAATTTATTTTAATAGTCATCATCCCCAATAATGTGCACTATCCGTGCTTCAGATTCTTCTGATTAAACTATCAAGTTCAGTCTGGTCTGGTTATTTTCCACTAATTGTTTTCACCATTTAACAATTTATTAAAGGCTGCTAAAGAGATCTAATACTGCAACATTTAATAGCTGCAAAAACGTTTTTCCCTTCAATGTTTTTAAACTGGATGCGACAACTTTCTTCTCTACCTCAGGTGTCCTATTACACTTACGGCCAGGAATAGTGTATGAACAATCTGTTTCCAGGTTTCTGGTAACGCCTGCGGGTGTACAGCAGCTGCCTAACGGCTACCATCCATCAGAGTCTGACTCCCTGTAGAGAAATCCCCAGAGCCCACAATGACAGTCCTGATTTTATAGCTGGCAGAAATGTTCAGTAAATATAACCATTAAACACTGGGATCTCTACCTGTATAGAAAGACTGCACTGCACATTCACACACAAAACCAATGGCAATTATTTGAGCCTTCATCAGTCTGCATATGGAGACACTCAAAATACAATAGACGACCAGATTCTCAATGGGACAAAATTAGTTGACAACAGCTACAATCACCAGCATGTTTGTGACATTCTTAACTTTTGTGAGGCAATGACTGAGCTGCTTTTCACTTGTCCAGACATCTGGCCTGCATAAACCAGAAATATAGATACCATCAGTCTGTGGAAATGGAATGCTCGGAGACAGAAAACAGATCGTTTAGAACTTGAACAGGAGCTAGTCAAGAAACTTCCAAAATACATTTTTGTTTCTTGTTCAAACAGAAAAAATGGAAGCACCCAGTTATCTGTGTAAAACATGGTTATTTTATTACAGCAGAGGGATATAGGCACTGTAACCTTAAAAGCACTTTATATATAGCATCATAACGTATATATACAGGAAACTCTTTGGTATCCGGCACCGACGGGACTGGCGTGGTGCCGGTTGATCGAAAGTTCCGGATAACAGAGAGTTATATCTACCGAGGCTATTTTTAACAAAGAAAAATTAAAAAAAATCAAGAAATGTGCAGTATACAGTATTTGGGTACTCACCTACAGAATGTTGTGTTAAATGGATGGTGGAAGATGCTTGATTAAGTACAGTACTGCCAGTTGAGAGTAATCCATAACTCTTTAATTACTTAACAGTAAGTGAGACTCCCGGCAGCGCGGGAGAATCAACTCCTGCTACTGCAGTGTTTCGGACTTCCGACAGCGCCAGGAGGCCGAGTAGTGGCACTTTTGAAAACTACCCCTACTGACTAAATCGGCGTTCGCGGACTCGGGATCGGCAACATTGCCGGTTATTTGAGAGGAGTTTTCGGAGTTCGCGGAGACTCGGACTGCGACTCGGCAACATTGCCGGTTATTTGAGAGGAGTTTTCGGAGGATGATTTTTGCCGGTTAAGCGAGAATTCTGGATATTTGGGTGCCGGATAAACAAGAGTTTCCTGTATATGTATTTTGCCTCAAAGATTCTTTAAATACACCAGCGCTAACTGAATCAATCAAAATATCACTTCAAATTGTTCTACAAGTTGAATTTCACAGAACCAAGACAATTCACAAAAACTGAAACAATGAAAGTTGCCAATATATGGAGAAAAAACTACAATGAAAGAAATTATTCCATCTCCTAGCAGAACCAATAAATGGCATCTTGCCTGTTGGACAAATTTTGTATGTAGATGTTATGGGCATACAAATATATGTATGCATACATACACACACACTTATTAATGACTGCTGTCTTCTAATGGTACAGGAAACTTTCGTTTATCCGGCACCCAAATATCCGGAATTCTCGCTTAACCGGCAAAAATCAGGTAAGTTTTATTGTACAGACAAGACCCCGATTCTGACCTTTCGCCCCCACGAAAGGGGGGTCAACGTTCTTCCGACTCGGACCTGTCACAGCCACGGAGGAAAAAGCCGGAGTCTCGTTTACTTTCCCTCTCCGGGTCCCAATTGTTAAGCCTGTGGCCGTGTACGGGGCTCTCGTACCTTGGTAAGTATAGCTCTCTGTAATCCGGCACTTTCGATCAACCGGCACCACGCCGGTCCCGTCGGTGCCGGATAAACGAAAGTTTCCTGTATATATAATTTGATTTTAACTTCTGTGACAAATTAAGGTTTGCTGTAGGTATCTTCTTCAGTCACTCCAGCCTGAACGTTTTATTTTTAATGGGAGTCGATTTACACTGCTACATCTACTTGCATGTTAGTATAACCAGGGATGCAACAATAGCATCCCCTTGTGATCTGGAGTGGATATTAGTTTCATTTTCACAAATCCTTCTTCAACCTCTCCAAAGGCATAGAAACCATAGAAGCCTACAGCACAGAAGGAGGCCATTCGGCCCATGGTGCCTGTACTGGCTCTTTGAAAGAGCAGTCGTGCTTAGTCCAACACCCCCGCTTTTTGTCCGTAACCCAGTAAGTTCCTCCTCCTCCTCCTCCTCAAGTACCTGTCCAACTACCTTTTAAAATTATTTATGGAATCAGCTTCCACCACCTTTTCAGGTAGAGCATTCCAGATACCGACAACTCAGTAAAAACATTTCTCCTCATCTCCCAGAACTTTGCACATTATTCTAAGTGTAGTCTAACCAAGGTTCTATACACGTTTAACATAACATCTCTGCTTTTCAATTCTATTCCTCCAGAAATGAACTCCAATGCTTGGTTTGCCTTTTTTATGGCCTTGTTAACCCGCATTGCTACTTTATGATTTGTGAATCTGTACCTCTGTTGTCAGATTGCTTGTCTGACATCCAGTCCCGGATGAGTCAATATTTCCTCCAAGTGAAGATTCGAAAACCGAAGCCATTGCCTTAGACCAACGCAACAATTTCAGTTCCCTAGTCACCGATTCCATCCTCATACTAAGCACACAGTTGGCAAAATAATGCCTGATTAAATTAATAAGCTGCTTTATTTCCACAGTAAGATGAACAAACAGAAGAGCCGTTATGACCAAACTCTCAATTAAATCCATACAACTCATCTTTGTGTAATAATACAAAATATACATCAGTGGGTTGGCTTACTTGACTTAAGCAAGATGACTTAACTATCCTTCAGAATTTCTGACCTCTTTGCCTCAGCGAAAGCCCTCACAGCTTTCTTCAACAAACCTAAACGCCCTTGCAGCCTTCCTCTTTCAAAAAACTTGTCTCTCCCTTTGATCCCTGTCTGGGAACAAAGGACTTTCCAATACAATGCGTGCAAGGTGTTTCTCGATTATCTGGACAAGCTGACAAATTGCTTATTATTTTAGTCTTGGGGGAAAAACAACTTTCATTCAGCATATTAACCACCTTTTGTTTAGGTACCGTTTTATTAAAAAAAAACTTGAGAATCATTTTAGTTAAAAAAAAAATTACAAGTATTTTTTTCCACTAAATCCTCTGTGGAAAAATGGTTTAAAACTCCTGATACACAACACCTTCTCTGCTGTAATACACCACCTGTGTTCTACACAGATAACTGGAGAGGTGTACATACTGTAATAAGGTTAAACCGCAACCACACTGAAGGCTGTTATCAATACATCAGTGCTTAAGCCATTTAGCGCTGCATTAAGTTCAAAATGGTAACCGAGCAAATAAGACAGGTTAGCGTTTTAAACATAGAACTTTATCAGTTCTAACAAAGGAGCTATGTATCTGAAACATAAACTTACCTTTTCTCTTTACACATGCTGTTGAAAATGGTGCACATTATCAATGTTTGTTGCTTTTATCTCAGATTTTTGGCATTTGCATTTTTCTCTTTTTATCTACAGGGCATGATGTCCTCAACTCACCAGTCAGAATAGGGACAAGCAAAAACCCACTGATGTGCATGATCTCTATGTCTCATTCTTAATTCATTATCGCACAGGCATTGTAGAAGACCAGCTAAATACTACGCATGGCCATTCCTCCTTGAAGTTCTAGCTAAACTACAAACAGCAGCTCAACAAAAATTATTTTAAAAAGACTCTTGTAATTCAGTTAAGATGTTTGCTACTGCTCAGATACTGGCATTTTCACTCCAAGACTTGTACAAAATTGGGAAACTATGGCAGCAAATTGCGCTACACACGTTAAATGTAGAAATTTGCAGGATTTGTCATGAGATGTGCTGTGTCAAATCATTTGCTCTAACTCTTCCACACTCCTGATAGATACAAGAATAAGCTTGATAGCTGGGTTATTCTCTCACCTCTTAATCACAATCCTCCTGCTCTCTCTCTCTCTCTCTATTTTAATCAGTACTAGAATCATAGAACCTTATGGCACAGAAGGAGGCCCTTCAGCCCATTGTGCCTGCTCTTTGAAAAAGCTACCCAATTAGTCACACTCGCCCACAGCCCTGCAAATTTATCCGTTTCAAGTATATATCCAACTCCCTTTTAAAAGTTACTACTGAATCTGGTTCCACCACCCTTTCAGATAGTACATTCTAGATCATAACAACTCACTACATAAAAAAAAAATTTCATCTCCAATCTGGTTCTTTTGCTAATTATCTTAAATCGGTGTCCTCTGGTTACCGACCCACCCGCCAGTGAAAACAGTTTCTCCTTATTTACTATCAAAAACATTCAATTTTGGACACCTCTATTAAACCTCCACTTAACCGTTCCTGCTCGGAAAACAATCCCAGCTTCTCTAATAGGGAATAAGGGCATGGAGGGAGGATTGCTGAAAATACGTACTCTAATCCCTATTCTAGCCCAGTTGATTGGAAAATCATGGTCAAAAAAAGCACTTTTTGCAGTTGGGCGTCATAGACCTCTGCTTCTTTCACCTTAATGAAATGTTTCCTGAGCTTTGTGGGTTTTTTTTCCCTCCCATGTATGTTCAAAATCCATATTTTCTTCCTCCTTCACTCTAGTTCCTCCATCCCTGAAACTAAATGAATGACCAGCTTCCAGATATTTACTGTGTCATTCTGAAAAAAGAACAAAAGGAGATTTGATCTGTATTCCACTAAAACCTGATTGACTTCTGTGTCTTGGCCACTCCACGGTCCAGCTAATTTGCTACATGACAAGTTCACCACGTCTTATCCCAATTCACAGCACAACTGATAAATTAAAAGTTCTCATAAAACACAAGTAATGACCATTTTTCATTCTGGCACACTGTCCACTTGCAAGCTAAAATGGTTTTCTGTAGAACAATCATATGGAGTAGTGTAGGTACCTTTATTAAACGTAAATTGGTACAACCTTACAATACATCAGCATCACAAAACAGAGTAACACAACCAAACCTTTTGTCTCATGGCCCATAGTTTACAATGTTCACAGAGATATGTAGACATCACTGCTCAAGGACTTATGAAAGGGGTTCTTCCATCTTTTACAAGAGGAACAATGTAACTCTCAAGTGGACGGAGGAGACTCAAAAGCAGAAGCAGCCTTATTTGAACAGAAGTCTCCACACAAAGGTCCACAAAAATCTTCAGGCTTAGTTTATAAAGCACAGAATCAGGACTGCTTTATTGGTGAAAGATGAATGGAGGAGTCATGGCTATTTGTGTACTTTCCAAACAGTACAGTAAGCAGTTATCAAAAGTTAATGTGTGCAGCACAGAAATTAGGTTTGAGGATCAGACTTTTAATTCATTGATACTCTACATGACAGCATTACTTCCAATGGTAAGATCATTGGAGGCAGTGAAACCCTCCTTGGGATGAGATTTTACTGGATGCCAGTAGTAATAAATGTGTATGTGCTCAGTTGGTGGCACTTCCATCAGGTCCATTGTTGTAACTCTGGCATAGATTGGAGGACCTCTCCGTGCAGGCCAATAATACACTATTCATTGATGGGCTGTACGGACTTTCCCTCAAAATCAGACACAAAATGTGCCTTCTGAGCAACTATGCATGTATTAACCTTGCATATGTGCACTTCTACAACTGAGGTAGTGATTGTAAAACAGACAGAATTTGTAACCCAGAAACTTGACATAAGTAAGCAAGATTCTTACCTTGTCCGGTACCAGAGACGCTTTGTCCAGAAATCACCCCTTCACTGGTGTAAGCAGAGTACAAATTTTCACTGGATGGTGAGGGTTTCAGCAACTGACCTTGTCCAGAAACAGTGAATTCATGAGTACTTGATGGCGGCAACAGCATCTGCTGTGGTGTCAACACCGAAGCAGTACTCTGAGCAGTTATGGACCCTGCAATTAGAGCGCAGCTACATGACATCAACAGAAAACATCACAGAACAAAAAGCTATCACAATGGATGCTAGTCATCACCTACCAGAAAGTAAAGGACTCTTTTGTCCTTGGGAACTACTCCGACTGGATTTGCTGCTTTTCCTTTGGTGGGTCGTCTGCGACGTCCAGACAGGGGTGCCGCAGGTGGAATTATTACAGCAGGTGGTGCCTTACCCAATTTTATATAGAGTTCCTCGATTTCCTGCTTCTGCCGTGATTGCAACTCCTGAATTTCTTTCAAATGTCTGCAACAGATAAGTTTGGGATACTGTACTATTTTGTAAAACGTATGTGTTGGTTTTACATGCTTCATATTTTATGGTATTTTGACTAAAATGTTAAAGGATTTCGATAGGATATATACAGTCCCCACCACTTATAGCGGGCATGTTCGTGTGAACACGTTTGCCCGTTATACACGATGGCAAGTATAACGTGGTAGCGCTACAAGAATGTTGTTGTCGCTCAACAGCATCCGTAACTTCTTGAACCGCTACCTGAACAAACCTCCTTACTGACGGACTCTAAGACCTGACCAAGCACCCAGAGATCTGCAGCTCCAACCTCACCCTGGCAGTGGTCATCAGGAAACTGGAGGAGCAGGGAGCAGGTTCCATTAATCAGAAACAAGCTAATACCAGGTACAGCATCTCAGCAAAATTCAGACAGGAGAGAAAAAACCCAAACAAATCTTAACTCCATCACAAACAACCATTTAAACAACCCAAACACCCAATTAGGGCACTAAATTTCTGGGATTATGGTGTTATTTTTATTAAATATAAATATAGTTTAAAACACATGCATCATTTTTCATGTGTACTTCACTCATACAATCAATATCACAAGTGAGAAAGCACAGCTATAACCGGCAACTTGGAAACTGGCATTAATGCAAATGGTCATCGTGTTTTGGCCAATATAAGCGACCGCCTGTTTTAAACGGGATAGAGAGAAACTATTTCCTCTGGTGAGGTAAATGCAGAACAAGGGGAATAATCTTTAAATTACAGCTAGGCCAGTTAGGAGTGAAATTAGGAAGCATTTTTTCCCCCCACACAAAGGGTAGTGGAGATCTGGAACTCTTTCTTCCCACCCTCCCCCTCCATTTTTGGATAAATGGAGTTGAGGTACGGATTAGTATTGAGCTGACTGAATGGCGGAGTAGGTTGAAGGAGCTCCTGCTCCTGCTCCACTACATTATTGCAATTGTTAATTATAATTAGCCAAGCTGCTGCAGCAAAAATCTTTGTGAAGAGTATTTAACTCGAGAAGCACAAAAAAGTACATTTTTAAATCCAAGTAATACTTTGCAGGTGCAGATGGACTGAATTTTATTTCTCAGTTTTGCCCTTCTCTCAGTCATCCTAATGTATGGCCTTACATGTTCCAGCAGCAAAATGAGGGCAACACGGTGGCATAGTGGTTAGCACTGGTGCCTCACAGCGCCAGGGACCCGGGTTCGAATCTGACCTCGGGTGACTGTCTGTGTGGAGTTTGCACATTCTCCCCGTGTCTGCGTGGGTTTCCTCCGGGTGCTCCGGTTTCCTCCCACAGTCCAAAAATGTGCGGGTTAGGTTGATTTGGCTATGATAAATTGACCCTTAGTGTTAGGGGGGGATTAAATATGTGGGGTTATGGAGATAGGATGGGATATATTAGGGGGAATTAAATACGTGGGGTTACGGGGGTAGGGTGGGATATGTGTACTGTGGGGATTAAAGCAGGGACAGGGTACTGGATTTGAATGATCAGCCATGATCGTATTGAATGGTGGAGCAGGCTCGACGGGCCGAATGGCCTACTCCTGCTCCTAGATTCTATGTTTCTATGTTTCTATGTTTCTATTCTTCAGATGTTGGTGGCTGCAGGGGGGGGGGGGGGGGGGGGGGGGGGGGGGGGGGGGGGGGAGGAAGGGAGGATCATAGTCCTGTCCACACCTCATATTCACAAAGACACACTTATGACCACATGAAAATCAGGAGTGACAACCCAGAATGATTTCTTTCTTCCCTAACCCAGGTGCACTGTAGCCAACTGCTGTTCCAGCCAAGATCAGCTAAATTCAGTGCACGTCAGAGACTAACTTAGTCCATACAGCTTAGCACCATACCAGATCATACATTTACAAGGGAGTGAGGAATGTTTTAACATTAAATTACCTCAATATATTTGCATATATTCATTGGCAGCTTAAGGGTAAAACATATGGTCACACATTCTCAATGCCACCAAACTACTGTGGAGGTGGCTGCACAAAATTAAGACTACAGAACCAAGTGGACCATTCAGCAGGATCAATGATAAATAAACATCAGATTCCTGCAGTAAAAACCACTAGAATGACCTGTGCTGTTTTATTGACTGTGGTACGGAGCTGTACTGACCAGGTTAAATCTGTGTGTGCTGTTTTGCTAATCTTAGCTGGAGCAGCAGTAAGGACAATGCAATTGACTGCATTGCCCCTAAGCTAGGGAAGAGAAAAATCATTCTGGATTATCAATCTGCATTGCTGGTCATAACTACATCTTTGTGAATCAGGGGACAGGATTGGGCTTGACTATGATGCTCTCTCCCATGGCAAATCAATGAAAATTGGTCATTTATTGCTGTTGGAACTGTCTTCCAGCATATTTGTTCCGGAAAGGGGGGGAAAAAAAAAGGTAGAAAGTTCTTCCTTTGAAGGTAAAACAACAAAAATTAAAAAATGATTTGTTGCACTTTTCTATACATGGAATAAGATACAAGCCTGCGAATCTCAAGGCTGGAAAGCATTCCCTGCTCTATCAGACAGGTGACTATTCACAGACCAGTGTTAATATTACATGTTTTAACACTTGCTAAATTTCACTTAACTGCTGGAAACAGGCTTACTTACATCAGTGTACATTGAACATGTCAGACAAATTTTATAATTAGATCGAGAAAAGTAACCCAACACTTACTTGTCCCTCAATCTGTGCAGCTCTTTCCTCATATCTTCATCTTCAATTTCTGAATCATTATCACTGCTCATGTAGGAGGAATTAAATGAGTTGGTAAGGTTCTGTACAATGATGGTACCCTTGGATTCCGGTGACTGAGGAGAGACTGGACTCCCTGCACTATCAACCTGTGTTTGATCCAGTTCCTTTGAATAGGGTTGTTGTCCGGCCTCCGACAGAACTGGTCCATTCGTGTGCAGATATTGTTCTGACCCAATTGAATCTTTTGGTGGTAAAATTTGATCTGAAGCCCTAATGTGATCCATTGGCCCAGATGAGAGTACTGTTAATGGAGCAGTACTCACAGGAACACAGGGATAGTTTCCCTTGCCAGCTTCATAAGTAACCTCATCTTGTGTCCTTGCCACTGAAAAACGGCCAACAGTGTCTCGCCTTGTTGTGACCTGGAATCGTCCTATTTTTGCCTGCTGGGCTGACTCCTGCTCTTGGTATGGTGGAGATTTACTGTTTTTGCTTTGAGTTACTGATGCACTATCCACCACATCTTCACGACTGACACATTCAGAAGGTTTTACTACCGTACTTTCAGGGCTGCTTCCAGAAAAGGAAGACTCATCTGAAATATGTTTCTGCTTACTCTCTTTCTGTTTATCATATGTTTCTTGATACAAGACATCATCTGTTGCAACAGAAACCTACAAAGGAAAGAAGTTGCTTAGTGGTTCGCCTAAACAAAAATTCATTAAGGTTTGGCTCATGAGCAATGTTCCCTCTAAGCTACACGGCCGCGCACCGCTCTGCATGTCCCACGCAGCCCGTGAGCCTGCTTTTAAATAGAAAAAACCACGAATGCGCGGAACTTTGAATGGCCTGTGCAGCCAGTTAAAGGGGCTGCATGGGCCAAAAAAAAATTAGAGGGAACATTGCTCATGAGTGAAAGAACTGTAAGACACAAGCAGTCAAATGCATACTCTGTCGTCAGGCTAGGATTTAAAATTATTCCTAAACACAGAACTGTTAAATGTAGGATAGCAGACACTGAAAAGTATGCTATATGTAAGAAGATCTGACTGACAAAACATGAGGCCAGCAAGACAAAAGTAGGAGTTATTTTAACAAATTTAACTAACTGGGAGGTAGTTTTTGATTAAATTCTCCATTATATGAAAATAACTAAAATGAGAAAATTTGAAACTGTAGGATGTAATCAATCTGATCAATAATAGAACAAAATGCACTCTGAAGCAAAACAACATTTTGACCATCCTACACCAAGGAATGCCATGCCTTACAGTTACACCCACATGACATTGTCTTTTTCATTCGTTTAAAATCTCTTAAATGGACCGTGAAAGAATTAAATGTAAAATCAGTCTAAAAATCTACATATTTCCAGTTGATCATCTGTGATGTTGCACGGGGAGTCAAGACCAACTGTCGTCATCAGGTAAAGAGGTTAGAGGGCAGGGCATAATTGGATCAGTGTGTGTAATGTAATTAAGTCCCCATTTTGAAGTCATACATTCCTTATTTTTATATTTCCATTATAAATTCCTACATCCATTATAATGAAAATGCCTGTGTAAACTTGTCACGCTGTACTTACACCCTCCCAGCAGTGTGACAATACAGCGTCTCCACTGGGGGTGGGTGTAATTAAATCATGAAAAGTTTACATTATAAATATGAACAGTCATTTACAATGGAAAAAAATTGATGGGAAGTGCATGCAAATTTAAAATATATGTATATATGTATGATTGGCTGCTGGAGGGGTTATTGAGCTTAACACCATCAGTCACATTCCTCTTTGTTTTGCTTTCCCAACTATTTAAAGAAAACACTTGTGTCATTTACTCCCTCACAGAATATCACAGATTCCCCACAATGCAGATAGAGGCCATTTCGGCCCATCGAGCCTGCACCGACACATATCCCACCCTATCCCCGTAACCCCACGTATTTAATCCCCCTAACACTAAGGGTCAATTTATTATAGCCAAATCAACCTAACCCGCACATCTTTGGACTGTGGGAGGAAACCGGAGCACCCGGAGGAAACCCACGCAGACACAGGGAGAATGTGCAAACTCCACACAGACAGTCACCCGAGGCCGGATTCGAACCCGGGTCCCTGGTGCTGTGAGGCAACAGTGCTAACCACTATGCCACCGTGTTGCCCTCATTGGAAAGGAAAGACAGAAATAAAACAAAGGGGGTGTTTAAATATTTGGCATATGTTTGTAGGGTTCTTAATAATGGCACCAGCTGTTCAACATTATCTGAGAAAGAAGTCCAAATCAATGAGTTGGGAGAGGGTTGGTGGAAAAAAAAACACAGCAATCTTGAAGCAGCAAGCCAGAGATTTATAGTCAAATTGATAGCAGGTTATGACCAAACAAAAGCAATGTATGGTAAAAAGCCAGAATGCTTTCATCTCCTCTGGTTTGCAACACTGAATTCTTACCTGAAAACGTCCCATTTTAACAACTCCACTTCCAATACTAGCAATTGCAGCTGTGTTTGACGCTATAACACCTTCCTCGTGAGACCGTGACACTACCACAGGATAGCCAGATCTGTCTTCTGAGGCAGTCAAACTGTCACCTAGCTGTGAGACATGACCTGGAGTGGGAAAAGGGGAGAGAAAAAAAAATGAAAAATACATTTGTAAATTAGATCATCTCATGTGGTTGAGTATATTCAAAATATGATTGCTTACTTTGAGCTTTCAAAATTGGACTGGTTTGTTTATTTGAACAAACAAATTAAATGAGGAAAGACACCTTGTGAATGTCTGTCTGTGTCTGACAGCTAGTATCAATTAAAATGTTTACATTTTCGAACTGTCAGCATAACATAGGCAGTTCTGACAGTCAAGACTAGACGTAGTGATAATCAGGAGAAATAATTGGAGGCAGTTTGCTTCAAATTTCAAGTATTTTTTTGAAAAATGAACTCCAAGTACAATGAGGAATGACACTTTCTGAAGTCCACGACACCACCCAGTACTCCATAACTAATTGAAAAAAGTATTTGATTTCTTTTCCCAAGTTGTTCAAGTTACAATGATAGATAAATTAACAATTGCCTTCATCAGCCCTAGTTGACCAGGATAGAGCTTGGACCAGTTGCAGTAGTGCATCAATATTTAAAATAAAACTCTACTAAGCCAGTTAATCTACATTTTTTCCCCCCCAGAATTCACGTCTGAATCTTAAGTTCCATGAAAAAAAATGACCTAAACCTCTCCTCACTTGGTACAAAAGACCACTAACTTGTTATCTACTCTACTCATCCATTACACACATTTCACACTCAGTAACTGTGGTAAACTCATGATCACTTTCACTACTCAAAAATCCTTTGATTATATTCAGCTGAACGATAAATATTTTGATGAGTGGCAGTAATCCATTATAACATTACACAAGACTCATTTTCCCTGCAAGGAGTGCTGTGGAATGTAGCTCATTTCAGTAAATTCTTTACCTTCACCAGGCAGGCCGGTTGTTGTAAAGCTCTGTCCAAGAGGCACCATCGATCCATTCACTGGAACCACACCCTGTGATAACAGAAAAAAGGATAAGTTTAATGAAGACTTAACAGCCTAAAATTAGCATGTTTGATTTGTACTAATTTACCTATTCTGCAGACATATCCATATCAGCTGTAGTAATTCGCAGAAGACTTAATTTTGCACTGCTTGGAGAGAGTTATAACAAATGGACATAACATACAGGGCAAAACACATTGGAGTCATGAGTGTGCACATTACCAGGCTTCCTCTTTGGCTAAAGTTTGCATCCTATTTGTACCATAGCTTTTTTGTGTTCAAGTAAGCTTTAGTTTTGTTCCATGGAGCCAGTGGAGCTTGGTGCAGACGACAGTTATGAATGTGCACATAAGTACTTGGGCATAGAATTCTGGATTGGGTGAAGGGTAAAGGTGTGTTTGAGAAAATAAAGATGTGAAAAAGGGCATCAGTAGTGGTGGCATGAGATAGGGACACAAGTGGGCAATGCTCTGAAGGTGGAAGGTAGCTATCTTGCCGTCGGACCGGTTGTAGGGTTTAAAGTTCCGGATTGAGCAGAACATTGAAGCTGAATGCCATCAGGTTCAGCTCTAATAGACAAGATAGAAAAGTTGATGAGATTGGAGCTAGAGGCACATAAACGCTGGCAACAGTCAAACACGATGCTTTCAGATTTGCCTATGTTGAATTTTGGGAAATTTTCACTCATCTAGGACTAGATGTTCAGGGTGTTGGATTGTATAGCAACAGTCCTGGTGGAGAAGTAGAGCTGAGTGGAACACGCACGTGGGAACAGAAAGAGAAACTATTGGAGGAAAGGTAGTAATTATGCTGGAACCGACAGTAGTGTGACAAAGAGACAGCGAGGTGGACATAGAGGTGGCGGTGGAGAATGGAATGATCAACAGTGTTGAAGGCAACAGAAAAGTTGAGGAAGAACAAGCTGTGGTCACAGTCAGACAGGATATTATTGTTGACGTTCATCAAAGCAGTCTTGGTGCTATAGAAAACTGGATAGGAAGGAATTGAACAGGGAGTGATGAAAGAGCTGAGCCTATAGTTGAGTACCAATGGCACATTCAAGAACTTGAGAGAAAGGGAAGGTTACAGATAGGGCAGTTGAGATGATGGAAGCGAGAGTGCATCTTTCAAGAAATGGATATTGAATGGTTTTAAAAGAGATGGAAGCAGTGCTCAAATTTAGGGAGAAGTTAACAACCTTAGCAAGCAGGAGGTCGAGATTATGAATGTATAGTGAGAGAAATGGGCACTCTGTCAAGCCAGCTTGTTCCTTCCACAGAACGTGTATCATTTTCCCTGTCATGGACTATTATCCAACTTAATAAACCCCCAAATGTAAGAGACCCAAAGGCAAAAAAAATTACATAAAAATAAAACTCGGTGCTAAGATAATGTAGCAAATCTCCAAGATATCAATTTAACATTAAATCCTACATCATTCAACCCAGTATTCCATAAATAAATTGTTGATAGCTGTAGCAGCACTGAAGTAGCATCCAAATCATGTCTATTGGCTTCAACAATTTTTTTTTTTTTTTTTACAGAAGGTCAGAGCTTGACTGTAACTTCACTTGTTCAGGGTTGAAGTCAAGGCAATTACTAAATCCAAAACAAAACCTCTGCGGAATATAAAAGAGCCAAGTTCCGATTCCAGTAAATAGGTCCATAACACCGTACATGATTCTAGACACAGGAATAGTACCACATGGTATCCACACGACATTGGACAACACCAAGGTGGTCTGAACAAGTGAAGCAATCAAGCAACAAACCATGACAAATGTAGTGCTTAGTCCACTAAACTTTAAGCACCTGTTCCAAAGTTGCAATCACATTGTGTGCCTAAGTTTATCCCAGAGTTAATCAGACTCCACTGCAGACTAATCCTAGTACAAACCACCACATATAAATATGAAATTTCACACTTCTCGCTACACAGCTTTAGATTTTCATGGCATCAGTACTTTGCCAACCAATTCATTAGACAGTAGAAACCAGTATGAGTCTATCCAAGCTATACCAATGAAGAATAAAACCCTGCTATAAATTATTTCTTCAATGTGCAGTAAGTTGAGTGGAAGCTAATGAGGACATTTCTGTATTGCAACAAATTTTCCAAGAGACTTGTAGCTTTGGAAATTGAACAGTAGGTGAAGCCAATTTGATACTGCTCAATTACCTTAAAACTTAAATACTTCCCGTATTCTCACTGCTAAGCCCCAAATTTACCTCCAACTTGGCTAAACTCCCTCTAACAATGTCAGGAATTCAAACCACACTACCAGAACTTGAAAACTCGACACTCACCTGCACTGAAGTGATAGCAACTGGTACATTCGTCACAGTCTCTGGACTCAGGGCACGTCTCAATTGGGCATCCAAAGTGTCCAACGGTTGTTGTGACTGAAGGACAACACAAGTTTTTCTAAGTTAGCTATCCATGGATTCACACTTCAATCCATAGCCTGTACCCAGAAACAGAAGCTCATTTCGAATACTCATTAATATTTCAACTGAAGTTTTATTGCAGCTGCAGATAAAACTTCCCCAGAGGTATGATGAATATATTGCAGAGCACACAAATAAACGAGCTCAAAGTACTAAATTCCTAGTATCATTGCACAAACAAAATGTGGTCAATACCGCTAAGTGTACTGATTGAAGCTCAAACCAACTGTCTTGCTCACCTCTAGGAGCTGGGGGAAAACCAAGAGGTCAGAGGAGGTATTGCCCTAGATTAGTCATGTAGTTCTGAGTAGGTGGCTCAACAGCAGCAAAAAAGTGTTGGGCAAGCTTCTTACCTACCGGCCCATCTGCCCTCTTGGCCACAAGTAGTGTGTGGCCCTGGGAGAAAATTTAAAAATAAGAGGTAGCTTGAAGAATCTAACAAACATATACATATATACACCATTTTCCTTTCTAAATTACTCCACATTTCCACTGTCTGATTGAATGCAGTCTCATGTCATTCAAGCTTATGGGTCTAATATATTTCCCGTTAACCTGGCTGAGACAGACCATGCAACTAACAGTCATTTGTGCTTCACAGATTAGTGCAAGAAAAAGGAATTAGGAAATGGGCGACATAAGGCTTGGTTGAACATTTTTTTTTTTTTAAAAGTGAAAAGGGAGGTGGAGAGGTTTATGAAAGGAATTCCAAAACGTAGGACAAAGGTGGCTGAAGGATCTGTCGCCAATGGTGGGATTACTGCTGGGGGGGGGGGGGGGGGGGGAGGAGGGGGGATGCACAAAAGGCCAGAATCGGATGGCCCCACAATTGCTGGGGGCGGGGAAGGGGGGGCGGCAGGAGAGATATAGGTCTGGATGAGATTGCAGGGATTAAGTGGGGTGAGAACATGGGAAGGATTTAAAGTCAAGGACGAGCACTTCAAATGTAACGCACTGAGGGATGAGGAGCCGACGTAGGCTAGCAAGGATAAGGCAGAGAGAAAAGTTGAACTTAATGCATCTTGGGATTTGTGTTGCTGTGCTTTGCACAAGTTAAGAGTTTTGGAGTTCCAGCAAGTGAAAATTGTAGTAGTTGCTAGAGTAGGGGTTGAGGTGGGAAAATTTGCAGAAGTGGAAGTAAGTCTTTGTGGTGCACAGCACATGGGGTCATAAGAACTTAAGAAATAGGAGCAAGATTAGGCCATTGGGCCGGCCAATATGATGGCTGATCTCCACCTTCCCGCACTATCCCCATATCCCTCGATTCCCTTAGTATCCAAAAATCCATCGATCTCTGTCTTGAATATACTCAACGACTGAACATCCACAGCCTTCTGGGGTAGAGAATTCCAAAGATTCACAACCCTTTGAAGACGTTTCTCCTCATCTCAGTCCTAAATAGCCAACCCCTTATTCGGAGACATTGACCCCTAGTTCTAGACTCCCCAACTAGGGGAAACACCCTCCCAGCATCTACCCTGTAAGAATTTTATATGTTTCACTGAGATCACCTCTCATTCTTCTAAATTCTAAGGAATATAGGTTTAGCCTCCTGAAACTCTCCTCAAAAGA
Source organism: Squalus acanthias (assembly GCA_030390025.1). Taxonomy (NCBI): domain Eukaryota; kingdom Metazoa; phylum Chordata; class Chondrichthyes; order Squaliformes; family Squalidae; genus Squalus; species Squalus acanthias. Next base: position 80,420,010 of record CM059435.1, on the reverse strand, counting down.
CAATCCTCCCACCTCCCCCAATCCGAGGAATCAGTCTGGTGAACCTTCATTGCACTTCCTATAAAGGTAAGTATATCCTTCTTTAGGTAAGGAATACAGTACTCCTGGTCAATGTTCCCTTTAAGCTGCGTGGCCTCTGGAGCTCCCTCACTGCCGGCGCACCGGCTTTTAAAGAGAGAAAAAACGCGCATGTGCAGGAATTTGAATGGGCCAGGCACCCAAAAAAATTAAAGGGAATATTGCTCCTGGTGTGGTCTCACCAAGGCCCTATATAATTGCAGTAAGACTTCTTTATTCTTATACTCCAATCCTTTTGTAATAAAGGCTAACATACCATTTGCTTTTCTAATTACTTGCTGAACCTGCACGTGAACTTTCAGTGATTCGTATACAAGGACACCCAGGTCTCTTTGAATAGCAACATTTCCCAATCTTTCACCATTTAAAAAATATTCTGCTTTTCCTACCAATGTGGATAACTTCACATTTCTCCATATTGTATTCCATCTGCCATGTTCTTGCCCACTCACTTAACCTGTCTATATCCCTTTGCAGCCTCTTTGCATGCTCCTTAATACTTACTTTCCCACTTAGATTTTTTACGGTCAGCAAACTTGGATACATTACACTCGGTCACCTCAGCGAAGTCATTGATACAGATTGTAAATAGCTGAGGCCCAAGCACTGATCCTTGCCAACCAGAAAATTACCCATTTATTCCTACTGTTTTCTGTCTGTTAACCAATCCTCAATCCATGTTAATACATTACCCCCAATTTTGTGCAATAACCTCTTGTGTGGCACCTTATCGAATGCTTTTTGAAAATCCAAGTACACTACATCCACTAGTTCCCCCCTTAACCCCTGCTAGTTACAATCTCAAAAAACGAATAGATTTGTCAAACACGACATCCCTTTCATAAATTCGTGTTGACTCTGCCCAGTCATATGAATTTTTAAGTGCCCTGTTACCACATCCCTAATAACAGATTCAAGCATTTTCCCTGCTATTGATGTCAGGCTAACTAGTCTATAATTCTTGGTTTTCTCACTCCCTCCTTTCTTGAATAGCGGGGTAACATTTGCTACCTTCCAATCCGCAGGAACCGTTCTAGAATCTAGCGAATTCTGGAAGATCAGAACCAACGCATCCACTATCTCTGTAGCCACCTCTTTTAAAACCCTACGATGTAGGCCATCAGGTCCAGGGGATTTGTCGGCTTTTATTCCCATTCATTTCTCCAGTACTATTTCTTTACTAATACTAATTTCTTTAAGTTCCTCATTCTCACTGGACCCAAGTTCCCCACTATTTCCGGAATGGTTTTTTGTATCTTCTTCCGTGAAGACAGATGCAAAGTATGTGTTTAATGTCTTTGCCATTTCCTTATTCCCCATTATAATTTCTCCTGTCTGCCAGTAAGGGACCCATGTTTACTTTTGTTAATCTCTTCCTTTTCACATACCTAAAGAAACTCTTACAATCTGTTGTTATGCCTCTTGCTAGTTTACCCTCATATTCCATTTTCTCCATCAATTTTTTTTAAAAATTCGTTTATGGGATGTGGGCAACGCTGGCAAGGCCAGCATTTATTGCCCATCCCTAATTGCCCTTGAGAAGGTGGTGGTGAGCCGCCTTCTTGAACCGCTGCAGTCCTTGTGGTGAAGGTACTCCCACAGTTCTGTTAGGTAGGGAGTTCCAGGATTTTGACCCAGCGACGATGAAGGATCGGTGATATACTTCTAAATCAGGATGGTGTGTGACTTGGAAGGGAACTTAGAGGTGGTGGTGTTGCAGCGTCTGCTGCCCTTGTCTTTCTAGGTGAAAGAGGTCGTGGGTTTGGGAGGTGCTGCCGAAGAAGCCTTGGCGAGTTGCTGCAGTGCATCTTGTAGATGGTACACACTGCAGCCACGGTACACTGGTGGTGGAGGCAGTGAATGTTTAACTTGGCAGATGGGGTGCCAATCAAGCTAGCTGCTTTGTCCTAGATGGCGTCGAGCTTCACTCATCCACGCAAATGGAGAGTATTCCATCACACTCCTGACTTGTGCCTTGTAGATGGTAGAAAGGCTTTGGGGAGTCAGGAGGTGAGACACTCGCTGCAGAATACCTAGCCTCTGACCTGCTCTTGTTGCCACAGTATTTATGTGGCTGGTCCAGTTAAGTTTCTGGTCAATGGTAACTCCCAGGATGTTGATGGTGGAGGATTCGGCGATGGTAATGCCATTGAATGTCAAGGGGCGGTGGCTAGACTCTCGCTTGTTGGAGATAGTCATTGCCTGGCACTTCTGTGGCGCGAATGTTACCTGCCACTTATGAGCCCAAGCCTGAACGTCGTCCAGGTCTTGTTGCATGCAGGCATGGACTGCTTCATTATCTGAGGAGTTGTGAATGGCACTGTGCAGTCATCAGCGAACATCCCCATTTCTGACCTTATGTTGGAGGGAATGTCATTGATGAAGCAGCTGAAGATGGTTGAGCCTAGCACACTGCCCTGAGGAACGCCTGCAGCGATGTCCTGGGGCTGTGATGATTGACCTTCAACCACCACAACCATCTTCCTTTGTGCTAGGTATGACTCCAACCAGTGGAGAGCTTCCCCCCCACCCCCGATTCCCATTGACTTCAGTTTTACTAGGGCTCCTTCAAGTCACACTCAGTCAAATGCTGCCTTGCTATCAAGGGCAGTCACTCTCACTTCTCCTCCGGAAATCAGCTCCTTTGTCCATGTTTGGACCAAGGCTGTAATGAGGTCAGCAGCGGAGTGGTCTTGGCAGAACCCAAACTGCGCATCAGTGAGCAGGTTATTGGTGAGTAAGTGCCAGTTCACATCACTGTTGATGACACCTTCCATCACTTTGCTGATGATTGAGAGTAGACTGATGGTGCGGGAATTGGCCAGATTGGATTTGTCCTGCTTTTTGTGGACAGGACATACCTGGGCAGTTTTCCACATTGTCGGATAGATGCCAGTGTTGTAGCTGTACTGGAACAGCTTGGCTAGAGGCGGGCTAGTTCTGGAGCACAAGTCTTCAGCACGATAGCCGGAATGTTGTCGGGGCCCATAGCCTTTGCTGTATCCAGTGCGCTCAGCCGTTTCTTGATATCAGGTGGAATGAATCGAATTGGCTGAAGACTGGCTTCTGTGATGGTGGGGACCTCAGGAGGAGGCCGATATGGATCATCCACTCAGCACTCTGGCTGAAGATAGTTGCAGGTTGGCACCTCATTTTTAGGTACGCCTGATGCTGCTCCTGGCATGCTCTTCTACACTCCTTATTGAACCAGGGTTGGTCCCCTGGCTTGATGGTAATGGTAGAGTTATATTTGTCCTCCTTTGCTTAATTCTAAAATCCTCCCAATCCTCAGGCTTACTACTCTTTTTGGCAAACATTATCAACCTCTTCCTTTAATCTAATATTATCCAACGTCTCGTTAGTCATGGTTGGACCATATTTCCCGTGGGGTTTTTATTCCTTAAGGGAATGTATATTCATTGTGAACTACTTCTTTAAATGTTTGCTGTTGCTCATCTACGGTCATATCTTTTAATCTAGTTTTGCAATCTACCTTAGCCAACTCACATCTGATACCTACGTAGTTTGCTTTGTTCAGATTTAAGACCCTAGTTTCAGTCTCAACTAAATCACTCTCAAGCTCAACATAAAATTGTATCATATTATGATCACTTCTCCCAGAGTCTCCTTTAATACAAGGTTATTAATTAACCGTCTCATTGCACAATACTAGATCTAAAATAGCCTGTTCCAGAGTTGGTTCCTCGACATACTGATCCAAAATACTATCTTAAATGCGTTCAATGAACTCATCCTCTGCACTATTACTGCAAATTTGGTTTGCCCAGTCTATTTGAAAATTAAAGTCCCTCATGATTACTGTATTACCCTTGTTACATGCACCTTTAATTTCCTGATTTATATTGTGCCCGACACTACAACTACTGTTCGGGGGGCTATAAACTACTCCCACAAAGTGTTTTCTACCCCTTGTTTCTTAGCTCCACCCAAAATTATTCTACATCTTGATTTTATCAGCTAAGATCCTTTCTCTCTACTGCCTTTATCCCATCCTTTATTATCAGGGCTACCCACACCACCCCACCCCCTTTTCCATTCTGCCTATCTCTTCTAAAAGTGATGTATCCTGGAATATTTAGTTCCCAACCTTGGTCACTCTGCAACCACGTCCCCATAATGGCTATTAGATCAAACCCATTTATTTCTATCTTCGCTATTAATTCATCTATTTTGTTGCAAATGCTTCACGCACTCAGATATAGTGCCTTTAGCTTTAACTTTTTTCTATTTTTCCCTGATGTCACCGTAGTCACTAATGCCCTATTACCTTTGTTAAGCTCTCTGTCTCTTCCTGATCCATTCAGCTTATTTTTACCCAAATCACTGCCCTGCTCTACAGACTTGACATTTCTCTTACCGCTTTTCAATTTACCCTTTCCTGAATCCTCCCACCCCACCCCCCTCCATTAGTTTAAAGCCCCATCTACCATCCTAGTTATTCGATTCACCAGGACACTGGTCCAACTGTTCCCTTCAATTTTTTTTGCATGGCCCATTCAAAATTCAGCGCATGCGTGTTTTTTTCAATTTAAAAGACGACTCACTGGCTGCGTGGGACGCGCAGCTTAAAGAGAACATTGACTGGACCCAGCCCAGTTTAAGTAGAACTCGTCCCATCGGAACAGCTCCCGCTTTCCTCAGTACTGGTGCCAGTGCCCCACAAACTGAAACTCCTGCCTCCCACACCATTCTTTCAGCCATGCATAAAACCTTCTAATCTGCTTGTCACTATGCCCATTTGCGCGTGGCCCAGGTAACAATCAAGAGATTACCTGTGAGGTTCTGCGTTTTAATTTAAAAACTAGCTCCTCAAACTCTCAGGTAGAACTAGGAATGAGGCTCTGCTATGTCATTGATTCTTGCATGGACCATGACAACTGGATCCTCCCCCTCCCACTCCAAGTTCATCTCCAACCACGAGGAGATAGCCATAACCCTGGCACCGGGCAGGCAACACAGCCTTCAGAACTCCCGGTCACAGCTGCAGAGAACAGTATTTACTCCCCTAACTATACTATCCCCTACCACTATAACATTTCTTTTCACTCCCACCACTTGAATGGCCTCCTGTACCACGGTGCCGTCGTCAATTTGCTCATCCACCCTGCAGACTTTGCCTTCATCCACACAAGCAGCAAGGACCTTGTACCTGTTGGATAAGGGCAAAGGCCGAGGCTCCTCCAGCACTGCACCTGGGGTCCCCTTACCTGCCAGAGTCACATTCACACCCTCCTTCCCCTGACCACTAACCAGACCTGTACCACTACCTAACCTAACAGGTGTGACTGCCTCCTGGATCAAAGTGCCCATGTAACTCTTCCCCCTCCCTGATGCCCTGCAATGTCTGCATCTCAGACTCCAGCTCAACAACTCTGAGCTGAAGTTCCTCGAGATGCAGACATTTACTGCAGATGTGGTTGTCCGGGATCACGATTCTCTCCACAAACTCAGACATGCTGCAGTTGCGGCACACCATCTGCATTGCCATCCCTATCTAACCTTGCTTTATTTATTTATTTAATTAAAGTTTATGTATTGAATTAACCTAGCTTATAGTTTAGTTTTAGGGTCAGAAACCAAGTCCTGGGTTGAAAAGGATCCCAAGGTTGCAAACAGTCTGGTTAAACTTGACAGTGGCTGGAGAAAAAGGAAGGAATTGGTGGCAAGGGAGAAAAGTTGGTGGCAGGGCCCAAAGATGATGGGTTTTGTCCTTCCCAGCATTAATCGAGAGGAAGTTGTGACTCATCCAAGACTGGATAATAGACAAGCAGCCTGACAGCACAAAGAGGGTCGAGGCATGTGAGGTACAGCTGAGTGTTCTCAGCATTACAAGTGGAAGTTGACCCCAGGGCTGCTGATGATGTCACTGAGTGGCGACATGTAGACAAGGAAGAGGAGGGGGAATCATTATAGATCCTTGCGGGACCCCAGACATGACTGTGAAAATGGAAGGAAAAGAAGCCATTCTTGGAGATGCACTGACTACTTTAGATAGGTAGGATCGGAGCCATAAAAAGACGGTCCAATGAAGCTGGATATAGAAGAGAGACGTTGGAGGAGGTTGGCGTGGTCAACCATGTCGATTGCCATGGAGGTGTCGAAGAGGGATGAAACACCATGGTCACAGTGACAAAGGATGTTCTTCTCAACTTTGGTGCTGTGAGAAGGGCGGAAGCCAAATTAGAGAGATTGAAGCAAGGAGTTATGGGAGAGATGAATATGGAGCTGGGATGTGATGATTTGTTCAAAGACCTTGGACAGGAAATGAAAGCTCAGATGGGCAGTAATTACAAAGGACAGAAGGGTTGAGGGTAGCTAGGTTTTTTTGAGAGAAGTGGATGACAATGACAGTTTTGAATGGAGAGGCAACATCTCAGGATATCTAACTACTGACAAATGCCAGCTAGCATGGGGCAAGGAAAAGGAGTTAGATGATCAGGAGTTGAGTGGGAATGGGATTGAGGCAGCAGCAGATTGGGTTCACAAAATATGAACTTGCAGACTGCAGGGAGATTGGGGGAAGCAGGGGTTCAGGGCTAAGCGGTGGGGTGGTGAGAACTGGGAATGTTGGGGCCTATGGGTAAAGGGAAGGGGAGGGTGCAGTGGAAGTAGCTGCACACTTGGTCTCCATCTTGGTGATGATTAAATCCATGAGTTACTCGTACTTGGTGTTTGATGATGGTGTAGAAGTGGAGGAATAGGGTGTAAGGAGCAGTTATGAAAATCAACAGCAAAAAAAAAAAAATCAAGTGTTACAGAGGAACAAACATATGAATTTCTAGATAAGGAAAGACCAAGGGCCATCGAGTTTGCCTTCTACCATCCTGGTAGTCACATGGTAATGATAATGGAGTTGTTGACTAATCATAGCAATCAATCTCTAATAATTAATCTACAACAGGCTCAGAAATGACACAGAAAATCCCAGTGGTGGAAAGCTTTGGGAACCATAGGTTCAAAGTCACCTTTTCCCTCCAAGCATGCTACACTTACCACATCATGTCTCAAATTATTCATACAGTAGCACAAAATATATTTTCTGAAAGAAATCTACCTAATCAGCATTTGAATAAATCAATTATTAACTGCTTCCATCATCTCCCTCGGGAGTCGGTTCCATAGATTGACCACTCGCTCACTGAAATATTGTTTCCGCAGATTTGTTTTGAATTTATCTCTCTTCAAGCGCAGATCGTGTCCTGTGATTCTACTGTGCTGGACAAGGTGAAACAGCTTGTCATGGTCTACATTATCTAGCTGTGGAACATGGAGGTGGGAATTTGAGACTGAGGTTCTAAGGTTCCTAGAGGAAGGTTTTCTAAAAGCACTTTATGAAAGTAGTGAAATCGTAGGCGAGTAGAGAGATGTGGGTGGTAAGGGAGACAATGAAGTGGTCAGAAATAGCCGTGTCAGAAATTGAGACCACGGGGCTAGAGAGGCTACGAGATATGACGAGGTTGAGGGGATGATCAAGGATATGATGTGGGGAGTTTATACAAAGAGTGAAACTGAGGGAGGACAAGAGCATGGTGGATTCAGAGAAGAGGGGGCTAGGGTGAAGACTGAAAGCACTGAAGATGAGTCATGTTAAGTGCAGGGGCAAAGAGAGGGCATGTCCAGGAGGAAGTCAGCATGAGGATTGGGAGTGGAGGTAGTTTCGTCTTTCAGATGAGATGTTAAACCGAGGCACCATCTTCCCTCTCAGGTAGACGTAAAGAATCCCCTGGCGTTATTTATTTATTTAAAAGAGCAGGGGATTTCTCCCTGGTGTCCTGGCCAATATTTATCCCTCAACTAGTATCACGAAAAAAAGAGAGATTATCCAGTCATTATCATATTGCTGTTCGAGGGACCTTGCTATGCACAAATTGGCTGCCGTGTTTCCTACATTACAACAGTGACTACACTTCAAAAGTACTTAATTGGCTGTAAAGCGCATTGCGACATCCTGATGTTGTGAAAGGCACTATACAAATGCAAGTTCTTCTTTAGCCAATGAGGATTTTAAATGAAATGAGAGAGGTGGAAAAGGGCAAGATGTTCAGGGCAATGAGAAACTGCCAGGGGAAGAGACCAAGGTTAGGGCGGAGCTAATGGTTAAATGAATAGGCTGGTGCAAAGAATTCTGTGAAATGTCTTTGCCTGTGATCCATCATACCAGGATGTTGATACAATCATCCACATTAAGTTATGGATGGTAAAAGTCTTGTTTGCAATGAGTAAACATTCTGGAAGCAAATATGGAGGGGGCAATAATTGTGCACCAGCGGTAGTGCAAAAGGCAAGACGGATAGGGAGTGGTTGAAGAGGTTGAACACAGAGGAGTATGCTGGGTGAGATGGTCAGTGATAAGAGAATGGGATAATTTGGGTTGCTGCTCCTAAGGAAGCAATGATGGGTACCACAATGGGCTCATTGGAGAAATGAAGAGGATGAGTCAGCAGCTTGTTCAAAGAGGGAATTCAACCTTGGGATAGCAACAGGAGACAGGGTAGACTGAAGAGTGGTGATGGGTTGGAGTAGGGGTCAGGGTGGGCAAAATACCAGAGAGGTGTAGATGAAAGGTGCCATGGCTAGGTGAAGGGAAGAGGAGGATGATAGGGCTTCAGAAGGGCCAAAACAAAAGGGAGAAAGAAGTAGTGATCCCAGATCTGGATGGTTGCTAAAGTGTGCATATGAATGGGTACAAAGGGAATGCCAAGTTAGAGGCATGGAGGAGATTCAGCAAGACATGCAGTGGTAATTGGTGGCAGGGTGGAGACAATATGAATCAGTCCAGGAGGCTTCTGTGGATTAAGTCTACTTGCATGGTGGAACCTGTGGTTTAAACAAAGTATCAAGAATTTTTTGTGGTCTCTCTGCTTCCATTATCATGGGATTATACTGAGAGCACTGCCAGCAGAAGTGATGCACCACAATACTCTACCAGAAGAAAATATTTCTGAAACATCCAGAACTGTCCGACATCTTGTGCACACCAGAATATTTTCTGCAGAATCCACCTGACATGGACTAATGCAGAAAATAACAGTAGCTTTGATGTTTCTTGCATAATCTTTTACAGCAGGTGTTGAATCATTTTTCAACACTGGAATTGGCTCAATTAACAGTACTGAACCATGCTTAATTTACCAACCTAACCCACATCATTAATTGATGGATGGAGCACTCCAAAACCACTGACTGCCGCATGCACGTTAAAGGGCATTCTGTGAATAGAAATGTTCAGTGATACTGAACATTTGCTCGTATTTGGACTCATCTGCCATATGTTCATCAATATCTGGTGAACAGAAGGAATAGATAAAAGGGAGCAATTTGTCCAACCCATGGGTGTTGCGCATCAAGAGGTTTAGCTTGTACTGCATACAATGCTGAATTAACTTACAATTAAAGGGTTAATAAGCAAGACACAGAACATGCATCAGATAATTTGCAATCAGATGAAATGAATCACATGCAGAGGACATGGCACATATATAGAGTAATGAATTCACAAAGAGCACACTGGGTAATATTATTGCACCTGGGTTAGTGAAGGTCCTGGAAAGGGTGGCAACTGCTCAGTGGGTGGAGTGAGAGCCTGTTTTAATTGTTGGTCAAGAGCTTCCGTGCTTAGCTGTTGCACCTACAAGTAATGAATGGGAAGAGGAGTTGCATCAACCAAGGCTGAGAGTGAATGACTTAGCAAATACAGGTCTTCAAAGATATTCTCAATGTATCATTTAAAGCAGCATACTCCAATTTAGAGAAGGAATTTAGCATTTCATAATAAAAACCTGACCTTCAAATAAAACAAATTCAAATAAGCAATACAAAATGTTCACAAACTATATGCTAGTCTACAGTTTTGATAATCAGCTGTGCAGTATTTTCTGTACTTGATCACAAACTTCATTAATGGCAAAATAATCTTCCACTGTATAGTGCAACGCTACAGGTGTGCAATCTCAAGAGTTTTGTCAAATTGATCTTGAACATGACTAATAACTGATTATACAAAAAGTCATCTTGATCAAAACATATACATGGGAGCTGGAAGTTTAATTGCAAGATGGGATTTGGAAGATATGTGCTCCTCAAGTTCGTCAAGGAACCAGGCAATGAAAGAAAATCAGACATTTTCTCAAACATTTCCTTATAGTCAGTTTAAAGGCACCAATAGCAGAGACTTGGCAATGGGAACCATAGCCATCCTGTTACAGAATGTTGCAGGACACAAAGAAAAATGTGTATGTGGCCACCTTATTGATACAACTGAATTATTAGGTGAGGAAAAGGGGAAGAAATAAAAAAATAAATCAAGCAAATAAGGAGATTTGGTGTAAGTTGGACCAGCACTGCAACCTAGTCCTAGATATTAAATTCTTGTATTAATTCACTCCCAGAAGGAATTACGTTAATAGACAGATATTTGAAAACTGAACCATTATTATTCATGCAGTTTTCCATTCTCGCACTTACACGGTTAAATTATGCACATAGTTTCATATACTCTTGGTTAACTTACCGGTAATCTACCAAGTGGTGGTTTGGATGGTGGCGTGCCTGGCCGTCCTGCAGTTGGGATGACACTTGGCATAGAAGCAACTACTGCTGCATAACTGGCAGGAGTCAAAGGTTGCTGGACAGTTAATGGAAGTCCTGTAGGGCCAAGAGGTAGACTGGAAGGAGGTACGACAGAACCTGCGGTAGCTACTGGGTAAGGTGGGGCAGTAACTGTTGAAGTCCCTGGGACACCAGATACCTTTCCTGTAATGAGCAAACTATCAACTGTGGCAGACTCTGCAACCAATCCCATCTCCGAAGGTGCTGAAATGTGAGTACAGCCTGCAGTACCATGTTCACTGAACAACGAACGAAGCTTTTCATCCAAGGTCTTGATATCATCAATGCCAGTGCCTTTGGTGTTCAAATCTATGTCCACTTCAGAGTAATGAATATGGGGTTGATTTGGAAGAAAAGCTGTTTGAGGCTGATTATGAATCAGTGCTTGTTGAACAGAAGGGATACTGCAAACAGGTTGTGCAGATCCTGTGCCAGGTACAGAGACTTGGGTTGCCAGTGGCACAGAAATGCCTGCAGTCTGAGGTAATGTGGCATTTTGTGCAGTAATTGTTTGCACCACAAAGGGTTGGCTGACAGGAGTCTGAATGCCATTAACAGGTTGTAATAATGGTGGTGATGTGGTGACTGCCAGTGTCATGCCATTACCACCCATCTGCTGGATTTCTGCTTGGGTTGCACTATACAAAGTCTCTGTCTGGCCCTGTGACAAACTCAGTGAAGTGGACGATTCTGCCAGGCTGACCACAGTTCCACCACTAAGTTGTTGAGGGGCTTGCAATATCACAGCTTGAGTGGAAGATGGGGAAACAGAAGCTGAAGTTCCTACACTGATTGCAGCTCCTCCAATCAAATTTTGAACCACATGCGATATTAGTGGTGGAGATATCGAGCTCGGAGCTGAAACACTTGTGACAGGGCCACCAATTAGTTGCTGACTTGCCTGGGAGGTCCGAGGTGGAGATACACAATTTGGAACACTAACACTGGCAGCAGGGCCACCAACTGACTGCTGAGCTGGCTGTGAGGTCGGAGGCAGCAATATGGAACTAGGGACAATCACACCGGCAACGGTTTCACTCGGTAACAGCTCAGCTGGTTGCGATTGAATACTCTGCATCACGGCTTGAGATGCAGAACTAGCAGCTATTAGACTAGCTGGTGCTGAGGATGACACCACCGTTTGTGTATGAATTCCTTGTCCGATACTGGTCATTTCTGGATGTACCATAGTAAATGGTGCTATGGTTTGGTTGAAGACTGGAGGGGCAGTATTAGGACCCTCTTGAAATGGTTTGTGCTTTAAATCTGAAAAGGCTTGTTGCAAACTCACTGAAGAAGCTGAGTGCGACAGATTTAGATTGTGACTATGGGAAACAACTGTAAAACAAAGATAATTTTAATTAGAACAAAGAGCACTTGCCAACAGAAGACCTCTAACCAAAAACAGTGATTTCAATCTTTCCACAATTTAAAGAGCAGTTTTCAATGCCACATGCATCAGCAAGTTGATACCTGCATCAGTGGGATATTTAGTGTACTAAATGCAAACAAATAATCCTTAGAATAGCAATGTCCTTTTAAATTAAATCTTATAACACTAATCGTTTTTATTCACTGCGCTGTTGCTTCTTCTTAAGGATAAGTCATGTCTAATGAACCTAGTTGAATTTTTTGAGGACGTCACTAATGTGGTAGATAAGGGAGTGTCTGTGGATGTTATTTATATGGACTTCTAGAAGACATTCGATAAGGTTCCACATAAGAGATTGTTAACAAAAATGGGAGCGCACGGAAAATGAGGCAACCTACTGACATGGGTAGGGAATTGGTTAGGAGACAGAAAGGAGGGATAATGGGTATGTACTCAAATTAGCAGGATGTGCCGAGTGGTGGCCCCTAGAGATCTGTACTGGGACCTCAGCTTTACACTATATTTAAAAATGAAGGAATAGAGAGCCATATATCCAAGTTTGTTGACGACACCAAGTTAGGTGGCCAGTAAATAGTGTAGATGGGTGCAGAAAGTTACAAAGGGACACTGATAGATTAAGTGAGTGGACAAAACTGTAGCAGATGGAGTTTAATGTGGGGGAAGTGTGAGGTCATCCACTTTGAACCCAAAATCTATTTTCACTTTCTTCTCCAAAATAATTTACTAAGACCAATAATCTTCCTGTTTTGGTGAAGCCAGAGTGAAAATGCCAGTCTAGATTGGAATCCAAAAGTCTGCACCAGGTCATTATTTTCCACTTACATTAAGTATTGTTTCTGCTCACTGAACATAAATAAATATACAGCAAGTCTGAGTCTATATGGAACTATTATTTTAATTCAAAATTTACATTTAATCAAATTGGAGAATTTCTAACTGATTTACTTAGACAACCACGAAAAATGACTGACAACTTCAATACAGCCAAGTGTATATTATCACAAAATAATGATCATGAGGAAGTACATGCAACTCATCTTAAGGTTCTCATCTCTTCTCTGACTGTCCTCTTCCCACTGTGGTACTGAAATTATTTTTTGCCACCATCTTTACTGTCTGCTATTTTTTTTTAATATATAGTTCTCTGCCCCTCTTAAAATGTTTATAGGTGTTCTTACATTTATCCCAGTGAACCCCTTCCTTTCTTCAGGATATAGAGGTAATTTTCCTCTTTATTTATCCATTTAGGGTCACTCTTGTTTAGTCTGATCTTACTGATTTTATGCATTTATCTTGAAAGCACAGCATTATTCTTTTCAAGTGTTTCCACTTATCTTCTACCAAAGTGTTGTTGAGCAGCTTCCCATATCCACTCATTTTAGTTACCCCTTATTTCTTCGAAGTTAGCCCTTTCAAAGTTATATACCTTATTCCTAACCATAGGTATTTCTGACTCCCAGATCATGCTATTCTGTGGTTGCTACCACCCGCCCCCCCCCCAACCCAACCATCCCCATGAGTGCTATGACTTCCAATTCTTGTACTTCATCTGGGTCATCAACAAACTGAACAACAAATTGAGCACTACCTCATGACTTTTTTGATGCACTGTCATAAAACAATCAGGAATTATATTTACCAACTCCGACTATAAACCCCCTGGGTTTTCCCCCAATATATATTTGGTTGATTGAAGTCTATTAAAATGAATCTTCTCTTCTCCCATAAGCTTACCCTATCTCCATAGAGCAAATGGTCTCTCCTTGTGCTGACCTGGTAGCCTGCAGCATACTGTTAACTTGCAGTATTTTACATTAGAGATAACCAACCAGAGAAGTTCCTTTTGCAGTTTTCCCCTCCCACAGAATCTATTCCATTTGCCTCCCAGATATTCCTGGCATAAAGGGCTACACTATCTCCGTTTCTGTCCACTGTCTTTTCAGACCACTATATTCCTGAATCTTATATTAATTTCCATTCTCTAGATTTAGTCATGTTTCTGATATTCCTGCTAGATCATAGCTCCCTTCTGCCACAACCGCCTCCATTTCTGACATCTTATTTCTAATGCTTTTACTTATAGCCCCAAGTTTCAGCTTTTTCCTGTTCTCTAGTTCATGTACACCTCTCTCTGGTTATCTGTATCCAAACCCTCCTACTGACTACCTTCTACCCCAAGATCCAGCTCATTTGGGATGTGGTTTCCTCCCGGCTCTTATGATTTTCAACTGTTTTGTTTAGGTGCAGCCCATCCCTCCTATACCAGTCCTTTTCATTCTGAAAGTTTTCCCAGTTATTTATGAACTTGGCATTGTTGTTTTCACATCAGATTGCTAGTCACTATTTTCTTGGTGAATGCCCCTTCTTTCCCAAACACTGGAATTATACCAGAGAAACATTAAGTTGAATCCCCACCTTTCAGTTTTGAAGCAATCCTCTTGCATGAGACTTTTAGGGCCCATCTATTATTTCTCCTCGAGTCATTTACCCTATATGAACTACCATTGCTGGGTCCCTGTCTGTCCTCTTCGGTATTCCTTCTAACTTTTCCTCAATGTCGATTTCTCTAGTTCCAGGTACACAATGCACCATCTTGTAGGTACTGTCTTTATGGCACACCTGACTATCCACTTTCCTGAGCAAAGAAACCCCTACAATTACAACCTCTCTGACTTGCAAACAGTGTCAATCTAAGCTGCCCCATTTTTTTTTAGCTGCCCTTTCTTGAGATTTGTTTACTTTTGTATTGATGGACAGTGCATGGTATCTGTTAGTTATTGTAATCTCTTGGATAGCTTCAATTAAAATGGGCATTTTAGAAGAAATAAAAGTAATGAACGTTTTGGAAGAAAGTGAGTATACATCTTAAAAAGGTCAATGTGCGAATCTCAGAATGGATATTACTCTCTTCTACAATATCCATTTTCAGAGGAGAAGGATGTATGATATTTAGATCACTGACTGCAATTTTGCATTTGCTAAAGATTAATTTAACTGTTGCAGTAACTCCTGCCCAGAATATTGCCTCACAAATGCTCTTATACCTGGCAAATAAAAAAGGGAAAAATACTGCAATCCATAGCTCAGACTATACCTGTTGGAATTTCTTTAATTGAAGTGACACCCATACTTAAAGTTGGTTCTCGTAATCGGCTCTCAGGGACAGGACTGACAATAAACCGTCTTCCAGCAGAATGGACCACCTGCATTGCAGATCCTGCCTGTGTACCTACACCAATAATAAAACAAAACATTAATGCAATTTCAGTACAATTCCATCACTCCACATTACCATTCATCCAATAAAGAAAATACTGCCAAAAAAAGGAAGATAAGATTTACATCATTCATGCACTGACTTCCAACCATCATTAAGCCTTCTGTTGTGACATCCAATGTCAGAAAGTAAACATGCAGGACTGTGTTTCACCCACGGCTTTAAGATTCAATAACAACAACAAATTGTACTTTAAAGATGCAATTTTCCTTTGATGAATCTGGCTGGTATCAACATTGCTCCACAGCTAAACCAGGGCTGCACATCATAGTATTCGTTTTGTGGGTGGGGAAGGAAAGGGAGAAGTGGGGCAGAGAATGAAGGGGAAAGAAGAGTGATCACGAATATTAAATTAGAAGAAAGATGTACAGTGGGGACCATGATTACAGTTCACTAAAGACTCGAAAGGGTATTTCATGGCAATAATACCATCACTGAAGTTCAGATGATGTAAAAACTGAACGAACAACGCTTTGTCATTTGGTAATGTTCATTTGAATCCCAACATAAGATTAATCTTCAAATTGCTTTTTTTTTTTAAGTTGACTTTCTATGAAGTTCTTGAAAGCAGTTAAGTTCTGATCCACTGGGGGACTTTTTTTGTACACTGGCAGCAATGTCATAAAGGACAACAGCCAGTTGATGGAAGCTGATGTCCACATTGGATTACCACAGATTTATGAAGAAGTTTACCTAAACTTCAAATTATTTTAATAAATTCTTTCAAACAAGAAACAATGTCACTTACCTAACTGAATGGGTGCCGATATGAGAGGTTCTTGTTGTGTGTACTTGCCCTCTGCATTCTGAACAGAAAATGAATTGTGTATCAGTGAAACCACATTTGTTTAATCAGTTACGAGTTATTTGCTTTCGCGCGAGGCAGATGCCAAGACCCATTAAGGTCGGAAGGCAGGATGGAGCAACTTAGTAAACAAGTGGGCGCAATGGGGCATGGGCAGATCACCATCGAAGTCAGCAAGTTGCAGACTGAGCAGGTCAGAAGGGGCTAGCAATGTTGGGGCCATTGAGGGCACAGAAGTATTGGTAGGGCAACAAGGCCTGAACAGACAGAAATGCAAACCAAGAGAGTGGAGGCGAGAGGGTAAAAGGTAGCAAGCAAAAAAGTGAAATTAATGTAATATAGCAGATTCAAAATAATACAATAAACATTGAAAGAACTGAAGTTTAAACCTTACCACACAAATTAAGATGGTGACATAGTTTTGAGAAAAAGTTAAGAAATTTGATCCATGAAGCCACCTAGCGGCAAGAGCATGCAATGATGTGACAATGAAAATGGAAATGTGGATATAGGAATTTGAAAAAAGTTGACACACCAAAGGAATGTGGCAACAGAAAGTAATGAAGGAAGGATTAGGGTGCATAGATGTAACTCCGTCTCCATTTTAAAGTCATACATTGTCCTTTTTTATACACTTCAATTTTATATTATTTACCAAAAGATATTAAACCTTACAGCAATTTGCAAAGTAGAGAAATAGAGTTGGTTGAAGTATACATGTTTCTCTCCAATACAAGCTGAGGAAATGGGAGATGAAAAACTGATCCACCACAGCACCAGCACTGATAGCAAGGTATAATAACAGCGAGGCAAATTTAGAGACACTTTGCATTATGAATGTAGAAACAGGAATTTAAAATGGGGGGAAAATGTCGTAAGTGTGACAGGAAATGCACACAAATACAAGATGTCAAATATTATGTATTGCAGTTAACACTTTTTTTTTAAAAAGCATTGAAAAATGGATCTACTTGAAAAACGGATTTTGTCATTCTTTGATTATGTGGTTCATCCTCCATAACCCAAGCTATATTAGCAGATAACCCTTGGCATTGCTCGCAATGAATCAGAAAAGCATTACAGGAAGTGTGACGGTCACCTTTTAGATTTTTGCCTACTTGGTAAAGAAGGGATTCCTCGGTTAACACATGTTGCAAATTACATGAAATTTGGTTCACATGAGGTTAACTTCCAGGAACACACAAGTTATTCAGGATGTAGATTTAGATATTTAGCTAGGGAACTAAATGAAATAATTGACAGAATTGCAAACCCACCACCAACGTTACCTCTAAGCTGCATGGCCACACAGCCCGGGACCAGCTTTTTCAATGTTAAGTTTCGCGCAGCCCCTTAAAGGGTCCGCGCACCCAAAACAATATAAGGGGGAACATTGTCCACCACCACCTAGAGATATTTGCAGCTGTAATGTTGGAATGGCTTCAATTTACTGAGCGCAATAATGAAACAGGCAATAGGGTTGCCATGACCGCCACACCAAAGGAGGGAAGGAAAAGTGATACTTTGATTAGCATCTCAAATAGTCACTCCTGGACAGTGCAAGCTGGTGGAGGTACAAAGGTTACGCTTTTGGCTTCCTCTCTCTGGATGGAAAAAATGGTAGTTTTGCAGCAGGTTTGTGTTTGGAGCTACATGAGCAAGAAGCAGAGAACTCATTCTTTAAGTGCGTGTCAGTCTAGCAAGTAACTGGTTAAGTAAGGTAGGCCAATATCAACAGCAAAAATTGAATATTTTATTATTTCTGATGTTATGAGGAGCGACATAAAATAGGTAAAACTCTGGAAAAACTTTGTTCAGTCACACATTTCATTCAATAAAAAGTTGTTCACTTTCTCGGGAAGGAGAAGTAGTTGGGGGACGAAGAGCGCGAGCAGGAGATGCGGGAGTGCAATCAGGGTGAAGAAAGAGCAAGATCAGTGACAGCATGATAGGGCAAGAGATCAGGAGAGATTATAGAATCATACAAGCACAACTGCGTGTTGGCTCTTTGAAAGAGCTGTCCAGTTAGTCCCACAATCCCACTCTTTCTCCATAGCCTTGCAAATTTCTCCTTTTCAAGTATATATCCAATTCCCTTTTGAAAGTTACAATTGAATCTGCTTACTCCAGCCATTCCAGATCATAACTCGCTGCATTAAAAAAAAAAAAAATCACATCTCCCCTCTGGTTCTTTTGCCAATTATCTTAAAACTGTGTCGTCTGGTTACCTACCAACCCACCCACCAGTGGAGTTTCTCCTTATTTACTCTATCAATACCCCTCAATTTTGAAAACCTCCATTAAATCTCCCTTTAACCTTCTCTGCTCAAAGAAGAACAATCCCAGTTTCACTAGTCCCTCCACATAACTGGAGTCATTACTCTCATTACTGGTATAATTCTGGTAAATCTCCACTGTACCCTCTCAGGCCTTGATGGCCTTCTTAAGTGTGGTGCTTAGGGCTGGACACAAATGGACAGAACTTAATGTAAAAATAACAGTGAGGCTAACAGCGCTCACCGTTATTTATGCTGTCCGAGATGCGCCGCTCCTCCGTAAGCTGCGTGAAAACGGCATTGCGCTGTCTGGTTCCCCATTCAAACGTATTGAACAGAAATTCCTGTACTTGCATGATCGATATGGACTAAACTCGTCACAGAAAGTTAGGGCTAGTCCATTTCAGTCTAAGTACCCTTTTTAACGGTGTTACAAGTCTTAATTACTGCCAAACAACGTCTCCAGCACTGAAAATACACTTTCACAAGTGTGGAGTCTCATTCTTCAGATTTTAATTGGTGTTGTAGATTTAAAAATATATATATATTTTTTAAACTTTGTCGCTATCACTATTTTCTCTCTCGATATCCAATCTTTCTTGCTCTCTCTCTATTTTGCTTTCTGTACCTGATTTGACATTGGCCCGGATTTTGCGGTCAGCTGCAAAGGGACGGCACTCGCCACTGACCTCGAAGATGCCCACAAAGATTTAGCAGGCTCTGTGGCGTCGATTTCCCCTATTCCGTCGTCAGTTTCAATCTGGCGTCAGCTATAGGGGATCCGAGGCATCCAGGAACAGTGAATCAAGCAGGCTGAGCAGCCAATCAAATTGAAGAATTCACAGACAGCAAACCACGAAGTAAAAAGCACTGATTATCATTCACTTTTTAATCATTTTACAGGGAGCAAAATAAAGATTGGGACATACATATGGGATTACAGTAGAAGCTGAAATATCAAACAAACTATAAAATAAAATTATTTTAACAATCTATGGAATTATCATGGAATGGAGGGAATAACACTCCGCACTTATAAAATTAGTTTTTCAGGGCCAGAGAGGTTGTTCAGCAGTAATTATGACTTTGTACGCTGTGAAAAACTCAGTTAGACCTCATTCAACAGGACTTAACTTTTTCAATGGCCCGTATTTCCCGATCCCTACGAGTTGTGTACACACCCGTAGGGACCTCGCAAGTGCCGGTTTCAGGCATGCGAAGCGAATGCACTGAAAACCGGCACTTCTGATCGGTCAAGAATCCTCTTGACTTTTCACACACCTGCCCTGGAGAAGGGCCTCTGCGGATGGAGAGTTACGCTTTCTGCAGAACTTCAGCCCGCTGAAATCCCTTAAAAATCTTAAGCCTGGTAAAAGCAGACGCAAGGCCTACTTAAGAGTTTTAAAAAAAATAAACTTCTCCCCCCAACCCACACATTTATAATTTAAAAATACTTGAAAAAGTTTATTTTTAGCTCCATAAAAAACTTTAATTTTTTTCAAAAAATTAAATGTTTAAAATATTTAATTTAATGTAATTTTAACTAATTTTAAAAACATGATTTAAAAAAATGTATTTAATGTTTTGATGTGTTTTTGGAATGATCCCCATTCATACTTTTGACAGGTCTAAGCTGTCAAAAGTATGAAGGGATATTCCCTTCTCCCATTGGTTCCCCATGGCCCACGTGATCCCAGGGACGCTTGCTAACCACATGCACCCCTGGGATATGTGGGCCCTGTGCATTTCGTCATGGAGGCGCCCAGGAGCGGAAATGGCTGGACCTCTGGAGCCCTCAGGTAAGGGCGTAGATTTTTTCCAGATCGGAGGCCTCCGCATGCAGGAAGCCTCCGATTGGAAAATACGGGCCAATGATTTTTACAGCGAGAAGTTAACTTGTACTATTCTTGCATGTATTCCAACTGCAGATACCATGTCTACATACTCTGGAGAGTTGTGTGAGGACTGGTGTGAATGAGAATAAAGATGTGACTTATGTGGGCAGACTGGCGTGATGACGAGAAAAAAAAGTTACACTATTGCATCTCAGTCAAGTCAATATCAACACAGAACATTACAATTCTCAACTAAATAGTTCTCAGGGATCCAAATTTTTTAATTCAGGTGGCGAGGCTCTACAGATCAGTACTGGTGGTTAGAATTAATTGAGCGTTTCCCAACAAGGTGTAAAGCAATCCACAGCATACCTGTGCTTGATTAAAGGAAGCAGCAACCTGGGCTTTTACAGTCTCCAAGCCTTGATCACCTTCTGGCTCCCCACTTGGATCTTCACTCAGCATTTCATCAGCCTTCTCAATAATTTCCCGTACTTGGTCAATGAATGATTCCCGCTCAGTCTCCAGGATAAACTCGTTTTGAACCTGTATCAGAGAAGACGGCAGCTGATTCTGACAATCATTCCTCATTCAACAGTGCAAATGGTTATTAGAGGTCTTACTGTAATTGTATTTTAGGGACTACAATCAAAAGCAGTTCACTTTCATAATTGCACACAGTTTCTAATGCAAAACATGAACCGTGATTTCAGCCAAGTAGGACAAATCATACTGAGGTTATATATAAACATCATAGAATGATACAGCACAGAAAGAGGCCATTTGCCCCATTGTGCTAGTGCCAGCTCTTTGGTAGAGCAATCCAATTAGTCCCACTCCCCTGCTCTTTCCACATAGGCCTTGATTTTTTTTCCCCCCTTCAAGTATTTATCTAATTCACTTTTGAAAGTTACTATTTAATCTGCTTCCACCACTCTTTCAGGCAGTGTAATCTGCTTCCACCACTCTTTCAGAACAAGCCACTGTATAAAAAAATTTCCTCACGTCGCCTCTTGTTCTTTTGCCAATCACCTTAAATCTGCATCCTCTGGTTACCGACCCTTCTGCCACTGGAAACAGTTTCTCCTTATTTACTCTATCAAAACGTTTCATAATTTTGAACACCTCTAACAAATCTCCTCTGAACCTTTTCTGCTCCAAGGAGAACAACTCCAGCTTCTCCGTATAACTGGAGTCCCGCATCCCTGGTACCATTCTAGTAAACATTATGTACTGAATTTAAATTTTGTTCTTGCGAATTTAACCTACTTCCCACCACGAATACTGCACTTTATTCAACAGCACACTTAAAATTTCTCAAGCAATTTCAGTAATTTTTACTCACCATAATAACTGCTATCTCTACTGGATTGTCACCATCCAAATCAAATTTAAAAGTAACCATTTTTCGATTGTGTGTTTCTAACTGGCATTCCACAACCCGGTCTCCTTTGTTTGAAACCTAAAAATAAAATGCAATGCAGTGTTGAGTATTGAACATGGGCAAAAATTTACAACAGGCTGAAAATGTGGTGTTGCGTCCTTCACTCAATATTCAAACCTTTACATTAACCTCCAAATTCTTAAACTTTACTTTCAACATAACTACCTAAAACAATGGATGCTTACGTTAAGAATTCGTAACTTTGGTCTAGATGTTTTTTCATGACGTGAACGACTCCTCACAGATTTACGATAATGCCGTTTTGCTGATCTCCCTTCATGTCTCCCACTTGCTGGAAGGCCTTCATTTCCATCACTCATCCCAGAAGCAACATCTGAGTGAGCACTGGAAATCACAACACAACAGTTAGACAGAACATCTCGAACACAGAATTTTTGCTTGAATTATGAAATTAAAGTAGAAAATGTTTGGATTACACGGTAGATCTCAGCATCTGAAAAAATAAATTTTTGGTTAACTTTGGTGTAGAATTGACCATGGTCTGATAAAGGATCCACACCTAAAACTTTAACTCATCAATTTTCTCTACATGCTGACAGACTTGAACATCATTTCTAGAATTTTCTGTTTTAATTTCAGATTCCAGTCATTTGTAGGGAATTGTGGGCAAGTGTGAAGTTATCCACTTTGGTAGGAAAAACAAAAAAGCAAAATATTTTTTGAATGGAGAGAGACTGGGAAATGTTTGCATTCAGAGGGACCTGGGTGTCCTTGTACATGACTCACAGAAAGTTAACATGCAGATACAGCAAACAATTAGGAAAGCAAATAGTATGTTAGCTTTTGTTACAAAGGGATTAGAGTGCAAGAGTAAGGAAATATTACTACAATTATACAGGGCATTAGGGAGGCCACACTTGGAGTACTGTGTGCAGCCCTGGTCTCCTTACCTAAGGAAAGACATACTTGCCTTGGAGGGAGTGCAACAAAGGTTCACCAGACTGGTTCCTGGGATGAGGGGATTGCCCTATGAGGAGAGATTGAGTAGACTAGGCCTATATTCCCTAGAGTTTAGAAGAATGCGAGGTGATCTAATTGAAACATAAAATTCTTAAGGGGCTTGACAGGGTTAATGCTGAGAAAATGTTTCCACTGGCTGGGGAATCTAGAACACGGGGTCACAGTCTCAGAATAAGGGGTCGGCCATTTAGGACTGAGATGATGCCCTAGTTATTCAGTTCGCCAGGACACTGGTCCCAACCCAGGGCAGTAGACAGGGCTTTAAACTAGTGAAGGGTGGGGGGGCGGGAGGATTCAGGAAAGAGTAGCTTTATAAGCAGCGAGAGAAATGTCAACGCTCTAGAGCAGCGTAGAGTTTTGGGTAAAAATAAGCAGAGTGGGTTAGGAAGGGACATCCCAACCCAGTTTAAGTGGAGCCTGTCCCAACAGAACAGCTCCCTCTTTCCCCAGTACTGGTGCCAGTGCCCCATGAACTGAAACCCCTTCCTCCCACACCACTGTTTGAGCCACGCATTTAAACCTCTAATCTGTTTGTCCCTATGCCAGTTTTTACGTGGCTCAGGTAACTATCCAGAGATTACCACCTTTGAGGTTCTGCTTTTTAATTTGGATCCTAGCTCCTCAAACTCCCTCAGCAGAACCTCATTCCTAGTTCTACCAAGGTCGCTGGTTCCTACGTGGACCACGACAACTGGATCCTCCCCCTCCCACTCCAAGTTCTTCTCCAGCTGCGAGGAGATGTCTTTAACCCTGGTACCAGATTTTTGAATGGCAATGGAGTCCAGGGTTATGGGGAGCGGGCAGGGAAGTGGAGTTGAGGCCAAGATCACATCAGCCATGATCTTATTGAATGGCAGAGCAGGCTAGAGGAGCCAAATGACCTACTCCTGCTACTACGTCTTATGTTCTTATGGGCAGGCAACACAACCTTTTGAACTCTCAGTTGTGGCTGCAGAGAACAGCATCTATCCCCCTGACTATACTGTCCCCTACCACAACTACATACCCTTTCACTCCCCCCACTTGAATGGCCTCCTGCACCATGGTGCCATGGTCAGCTTGCTCATCCATCCTGCAGGCTTTTCCCTCATCCACACAGGCAGCAAGAACCACATACCTGTTGGACAAGGGCAAAGGCTGAGGCTCCTCCAGCACTGCACCTGGGGTCCCCTTACCTGCCTGAGTTGCAGTCACACCCTCCTGTCCCTGACCACTAACCAGACCTGTACCACTACCTAACCTAAGGGGGTGTGACTGCCTCCTGGATCAAAGTGTCCAGGTAACTCTCCCCATCCCTGATGCCCCACAATGTCTACACCTTAGACTCCAGCTCAAAAACTCTGAGCTGAAGTTTCTCAAGATGCAGGCACTTACTGCAAACGTGGTTGTCCGGGATCACAATGCTCTCCACAAACTCCCAAATGCTGCAGTTGCGGCACACCATCTGCACTGCCATCCTTATATGACCTTGATTTATTTAATTAAATTTAATTAAATTTGTAATTAGGTAACTTGGTTTACAGTGTAGTTTCCTGACTACTTACTTGATCTAGATTAAGTTAAGGGTACTGCAATTAAATATCTACCTGTAATACAAAGCATTACAAGTAGTGTAGGCAAAAAGCAACAACTCCTTCCCGCTCTCTGAATTCCCAAACAAAGCACTCTGTTCAAGTCCACTCCGTTTAATCCCACTCTGTGTTCTAAGTACTCCCTTTTTCATATAGTTAATTTATTTTGACATTCATCAAAACATTAATTTTCTTGCCAGAATGGAGATTCAAGTTGGATTTTGCTACTAGCTTGCTGTGAGGACATCACTGATGGGCACATCACTGATGTCCCCCACCCCACCCCCAAGCGGCTTCACAGGAAATAATGTCAATATATCCTTCGAGTTGTGGTGCCCATAACTGAAAGCAGTCCTCCAGATGGGGTCTGACTAAAGCTCTATACAACTGAAGCATAACTTCCTCCCCTTTGTATTCTAGCCCTCTTGAGATAGAGGCCAACATTCCATTAGCCTTTTTGATTGCTTTTTGTACCCGTCCGCTAGCTTTTAATGATGTGTGTACATGGACACCCAAATCTCTTTGTTCCTCCACAGTTCCTACTTTCTCACCATTTAGAAAATACTCCAATTTGTCTTTCTTGGATCCAAAGTAGATGACCTCGCACTTGTCCGCATTGAACTCAATTTCCCACTGTTTTGCCCACTCAATTAATCTGTTTATGTCCCTTTGTAACTTCCTACCACCACCTGCACTACTTACTGCACCTTAAATTCCATTTCATGAAGGACACTGCTGGTTCAGCCTTACAAAAAGCAAAATACTGCAAATACTGGAACTCTGAAATAAAAACAGAAAATGCTGGAAACACTCCAGTGGTTCAAATCATCCTCTGACTCTCCGTCTCACAGGCCACATGCTGTCTGGTCCTCGGACAGTTCAATTTACAGGTTGTTTACACCATTCAAATGAAATCTTCCAAACTTAATTTACACAGTAATGCTGTGCCGGTTGGAAACAAAAGCCACATTCAGGAAAACTGACATGTCAGAACTGGGCAACCATCTTAGACCTCCCACATTCTTAGCTTCACATTTATACAGAGCACAATCTAATATATTTATATACAAAATGAGTTCTGCCTCTATCTATCTATATACAGTTGGAATGTGTCACAGGCTCATATGAAACCACAAACTAATTGTGCATACATATATGTGCAGTGCATAAAGCTCAAAAAGGAAAGCACTATGTAATGGGAATCAAAGTTGATTTTTTTCTTTAAAACGATTTTAAAATCATCACCTGTCCACAGATGAGCATAATTGGTGCAATTGTAACTGTTCCATAGGCAAGGTCTGTGAAGGAGCCTGGGGCACCTAGAAGCATTAAAAAAAACAGTTTTAGTGACCATAGACATCCAAAAGCAAACTGAACAAGGATAAACATTTTCTTCCTAATAATGTCAGTCTTACTGTTCCTTCTCTAGCACAAAATTCTACTGAAATAACTTTCCTCCACATGTTCAATTCTGCCTTTCATGCTATTGCTTAACCAAATATGGAAGCCAAGCAGCTTATTTCTTGACCTGTTGAATAACCTGGATGCCTGCAAAGGTGGGCTAAGTAGAAGGAAAGGAGAGAGGAGGAAGGGGGAAGAGAAAGGTTGTAAGGCTTGTAAACTTCCTCAGCTTAGGGTAGGTGGGCAGCATACATGTCTCAATAGCAACGGGCTTAGTGCGGCTGCATAATTCAGGCAGAAGAACATCTGCAGAATAATGTGTACTTGGAAATAAAATCTTTACTGGCCTGTCTAATACTGCTTCCTACGATCTCAAAATCATGAGTACAAAGTTTTGACAGGCTGCTTCCTTCCATTAAAACATCTCCAGTCAGGGCTGCCAGCAGGGGATACGCTATATTGACAGGTGGGAAACAACCTGGAATGTGGCTGCAGGCACTGGCTGGGATGTAAGTCACTACGGCGGCATGGAAGATCAGTGTGCGCAGCAACAAGACTGATTTATCAAGAACAGTGTGGGAAGTCTTATCCCTTGTTCATTGCAAGGTTGTGAGATTATTCTTGAAGCTAGGAATCAACAAGATCAGCTTCAGGGAATAATGTTGTCTGGGGAGAAGAGAGAGACAGGAGTGAATAAAATAAGCAGCAGAAAATCATCTAGATTAGCCAGGGAATTCGATTTTGGGTCAGGGGTTGTCTGCTGGGGAAGAATAACATTAAAAATAATTCAGTATTAGAGTAATTATATAAACAGACTTAAAATTTCATAACTGTTTACCTTTAGCACGATGGCTGACAGAGAGGAGAAAACAAATAGCTTCCTAGCCACTCAGTGCTCAAAGCATAGAACTACATGCAGATTCAAACCAAATGTTTCAATAGGGAATTGCAGTCACAGGTTTGTGTGATTGATAAACATGAAAGAACTTTAAATGAGAAACCCGAATAGTGCACCACCTACAGGCATCACGTGCTATTACAAATCTAAGTGTGTAGACACAACTTGGCAAGCTCCATAAAGAATGTTGACAGGTGATTGGACATACATACATATATATATATATTTTATAATATCTATAGATATAGAGTGTTTATACCATGTACAGCATATCAATGGCACTGAATCAAATTTAATTATTAAAGGCATTCTGGGATTTTTACTGGTGCTTTGGGGATTGAATTCCACAACTTTGTCCACAATACTGTGGATACTATAAATGAGTGATCTGCATTTTATACCAGTAAACGGCCCGTGGCATTACACATGCTCAATTGGTGAAAAATAGATTCATAGAAGAAATGGATTATATTAATTGAAAAAAATCAGATTTCCTTTACACTTTCAAGTAGGGATCTGGAGTGGACAAGAAGCAGAAACATGGCTGGTAAAACAAGCTCAACAGGGCAATAAAAAAAATATTTTCAGGAAAATAAATAAGAGATCTGTTCAATCTGCAATCAATATTATGAGCAGCTAAATAAACAGGAAGCTGGCGTGTGCATGTTGCCTGCCATGCTGATGGTGCCATTTAACACAAGCTGACATGGGGCTAAAAAAGTGGGCCCGACATGACAAAATATTTACTTTTTGGAGGGCAAATAAAAAAAAGATATGTCCAGTCAACAATTGATACAATTATGATTTTCTTTCCTCCACATGCCTTCACAGTGCCAGTAAGCTGGAATAGCAGGCCTGACGTAGCAATAAAAACATTTTTGAAGCAAAAACGAAAAAAAATATGCACACTAGAAACGGAGCTGGACAAAAACCTACATGAAATTCTAAAATAGCAATTTTTTTTTAAAGCAGGGATTTGGAGGTGTGGTTTAGTCTCAGGATAAGGGGTTGGCAATTTAGGATTGAGATGAGGAGAAATTTCTTCATTCAGAGGGTTGTGAATCTTTGGAATTCTCTATCCCAGAGGGCTGTGGATGCTCAGTCATTGAGTATATTCAAGACTGAGATCGATATAATTTTGGGAATAAAGGGATATGGGGATAGGGTGCGAAAGTGGAGTTGATGTAGAAGATGATCTTGTTGAATGGCGGAGCAGGCTCGAGGGGCTGTATGGCCTATTCTTGCTCCTATTTCTTCTGTTCTAATTACTGTCTGGGTGATGGGAACCATAATGTCATGTAGTGGCAGAACAGCTGTGCCCACATTGTTACAGGCAACTGTTTACATAAGGAAGTTTAATTATATTTACATAAGGAATTTCAATGCTATATGTTAAAAGCTTGATAAAAAAAAGTGACGCTGGAAGTGAAGTTTGGGGACCGAAGGTGCATGCATACACAAGGTTTTTTATTGGTAGTCAACCTCCCGTGAACATGGCAAGTCAGAGAAAATGCGCACTCTCTTCATATTGCCGTTTATCATTTTCTGCTTTCTCTTCCTCTATTCTTAACTCTTCTTCATGCTTGTTTTTTTCCCCCATGACTTTTCAGGTGGGAGGTGGTAGGTGGCATGCTGTGGAGTGGAAAGAAGCCACCATGACTGCAGACTGCATTTGGGATGGGTGTTGTAGGGAAAATATTGCTCTCAGTAGCTCCCATCACGCACGCTTTCCCCACCCTCTCCCTCCCATTGCATTGCATCCCCTACCTCACCACCTTCCTACTACCCCTTCCCAGTACCCCTCATTCACATCACTACCTCATCTCTTCCCCTTTGAACTAACTGCTCAACTGTCACTCACCTCACACTTAACCCTCCACCCACTCCCCCCACGGGGAGCCCCCCCCCCACCCTGTCTTCCTCATCACGTTCTCCTATCTTCCCTTGTTTCCCTCAGAGTCTTTCTTGGATTTAAAAATTCAACAGGTTTTTAAAAAAATCAAATTGAAGTGAAGAAACTATCTTTCAATCTATTTGTCTTTCTCTCTCACTCAGCTACAGCTTTCAATGGAGTATGCCACCACAGGTTGTGCAATGAAGCTGCATAATACGGTTTAGTTGAGCCACACAACAAAAAATATTGTAAAATCACTTGTGCAACTGTATTTCATCCACAAAAGGGAGCAAAATCTGATATTTCAAAACATATTAGATGCATTTACTCTCAGAAAATAGAAATGAATTCAGGTAGTAGGAGATTGATAAAGCTTGCTTCCAAGTAGAATGTTTTGTACTTCCTTAATAATTATATGCCTAAGCATAAATACCTCTTGGGATGCCTGTGTCTGTAACGGTGTGAGAGGCCCTATCTGGTTCTGCTGAATACTGGAGGCACCAGGCTGGAGCACTCTTGTTTGTCCAGTTGCTGTAGATTCAATATAGGACTGTGCCACACCTGCAGCAAGACCAACATGATACGATGCTTGTGTAACAGGCTGAGATGCAACATCTGTAGAAGCCGATAGTGGTGGTGAGACCACAGTGGACTGAACACCCACAGAAGACTTCACAGGACTAGGAGCAACACCCGGCAACTGGGTGGGGTAACTCTGAAAGAAATGAAAACACATGATCAGAACAATTATGAACATTGTATAATTTGCAAGACTGCAATATTCCTTCTCCTTGCTGGAAACAAAACTATGTACAACCAGTTCTTAAAAAAAATCTTAAGCCTGTAACTAATTTCTATAGCTTGAAATCTTCTGTTTTGTTCCTCATGAATTCTAAGCAAAAAAACAGAATTGAACTTCAAATTTTGTTGATTTATGTCCCCAACATGGCAATTCTGATCCCGGTTTGCTGCAATTTAGGTAATTCTCTTAGTACAAAAAGGTAGCCCAAAGCTTAAATAACTGTGTTTCAGTATTATGTAGGTTTTTAACAAATAATAGTGTATTCGTTACTGCCCAAACTTTAAGTATACAAATGTAAGGTTTTAAGTCATCTGAGGCAGACAGACCATTACAAATTATTTTTTTCTTCAACTTTTTAAAACAATGTTCCCTATGGTAGGATTTTCCCCAATGTAATCACCTTCCCCAAGACTGTCGCCGTGTTCCTAAGTTCTGAATTTTGGAAAGATTTTCTCTCCTTGACTCTATACAGATCCATATTTAATCAGGTCTTTCATTACCAGCAGCTATACTTGCTCATTCTGCTAGCTTTTGTCCCTATTTTGGGTCCTTTTGAAGCCTACATATCTGTTGCCACCTCCCAAATTAGCCAAAATGGAAAACACAGTAGGTTTAAAGATTAATGTAAAATGTTACTGATGGTGGTGCCCAAGTAAGAAATGGGAATTGCATTGCTACGTTAAAAAAAACTCAGCCATTTTAAAATAATGAGTGGAAGTGTACAATTCTTAACTCCTTTGACGATAAGTTAAGTCTAAAATCTAGAGAAAGACAGAAACACCAACATTTTTAGAGAATACAAGTACTGTACTATTTCTGCTAGTCAGAAATTTAGTTTAAATCTGTTAACAGCTGTTCTTTGAATCCAAATTTCCTACACATTAGCCTTGCTGTTCTGTAATGAAATTGAGGCATTTGCATAGCCAGTTTAAACTCTGCCAATGAATGAATATAATTATCTAGATAGAACAGTGATCCAGTTATTCCATCATTCGTGTTTAGAGGAAATTCCACACCACAACTTGCCTGAGGAACTTTTCCAATTTTCAGG
Source organism: Squalus acanthias (assembly GCA_030390025.1). Taxonomy (NCBI): domain Eukaryota; kingdom Metazoa; phylum Chordata; class Chondrichthyes; order Squaliformes; family Squalidae; genus Squalus; species Squalus acanthias. Next base: position 80,389,675 of record CM059435.1, on the reverse strand, counting down.
CGTGACAGCTACTCAATGCTCAACGACAAGCCAAAGCATTACTCCAGTTGTGGAACTACTTGACTAAGAAGCTGCGTTAATAACTACACCATGAAGGAAACTTTATCAGTGAGCACGAAATGTGCCATAGAATAGGAAGTAGCTTTAACCAATGTTATCACAGGATGCGTTGACTGACTGGTCCCAATAGGTGAGAGTCAAAGAAGGAAGACCTGCCTGAGCAAGGAAGCGAAGTTTGGCTGGAATGTGTGGTTGAGCAACAGATACATGGGATGCCACGAGTGTTGCAGAGTGGGGTGTCTCCCAGGTAGAATGTGTGGTATGAGGAGAATAAGAGGATTGTTGGAAACCAGTGTTTGATACTGGCATAGAAGCAGTTTTAACTTAAGTGGTTGAAATGTTTGGGATACAGGAGGCTAAAGAAAAAGCGAGATCGGATTTAGAAAGGAGGTAAGGGGGAATGCCTACTTATAAAAAAAAAATACTTCAATATTTTTCCACTTGTAAAACATTTCTTTTGATTTAATGATATGATCAATATCTATTCCTTCCTGAATAGAAAGTAACTTACTGTATTTAAGTTCCTTCACTGTTAAAATGGGAGGGACTATCCAGGAAAAACTAAATCTACACATAAATCCCAGACTGCACAAGCGTGTATATACTGTAAAATTAAGTTGCATGTTATACACCAAGATCAATCGTCATCTGTGACGTAATTCAGAAGTCACGATGCAGAGAGTTTCAAAAGGTGCACCCTTCCACTCTATGGTGCAAAACCGAGGCATACAGACTGATGCCACACCATGCCGCCAAATAAAAAAAACACATTTGCATCATTTAAAAGAAACATACAATACTTGATATAAATTTTTCAAATTACTACGGTTAGGGTAAGGGAATAAAGAAAGCAGCTTCAAACTGTGTCCAGCACAAAGGACAGTTCAAACTCTAGGGAGAGATTTACAAACCCTGTGCATATACTTTAGGTTCAATTCCATTAATTGATAAATGCACTTGAATTGGAATATTTAGTGTTTTGCTCAGGCACTGCTTCGTTATATTTCCATGACAGATGTTCAATTGTAAGGAATAATTGAGTTAGGTTTTTGCAAATAATTCTGATGAGTTCAGGATTTCAGTGGTGCAGTGGGATGTTCTATATTATGCATTTCACTTGAGAAATAAAAATACCGTGGCCAAAATGTTTTTGCATGTTAATGATGCAGAACCAAGGATTGATTGTACAAGGCAGTAATATTATATGCAGTAGATGCCTTTTTTCTATCTGTAACTCAATATTGCGAAACATACAATTATCAAGTCACTTCTTTTCAGCTTTCTTTAAGCTTGGTAACTTACCCACAGCTAACTTCAGTAATGTTTTCTGCTACTGAAAGGAACAATTACCCCATAAAACATGAAATTAGGTTGTCGTAAAATCACAATGTATTACGTTACAATTAAAATGTTAATATAGTTTATTATTTCTGTTTGTATAAAGACTCACTACATTTACTGGCAAGCTTCAGGCACCATATGTTTAAGCTTTTATTCTCATAAAATTGTCTCCCTTATCCCACCTATATTAATGTGGTCAAATATTTTCAGTTATTCTGTATAAATGATGACATCGCCTATATCTCAGCAGGTAGGTGAGCAAATATGAATCCAGTCATAAGCATAAAGAGCATCACTCACCCTTCCTGTGACAAATAAATCTTGAATAGCTATATCTTGTAGACTTCAGCTTATCTCCTTAATGACCGCTCATATACACACACACGGAATGTGCCACTACAACACTGAAATCGCAAATTCTTTATAATTGTTTGCAAAAACCTAGCTCAATGTTTTCTTACAAATTAAGTCCCTGACATTGATATGAAAGCATTATTTTAGTGATGCAAATAAACATTCAATCATATTCCAGAATACTAAAAGGAGACTGGGGTAGAGATAGTGGAGGCACTAACTATAATTTTACAAAAATCTTTTGAAACCAAAATTGTGCCCAAGGATTGGAAGGTGTTAAATGCTACACAATCTCTTCAAAAATGGGAATAAGATATGCCAGAAAATCATAGGCCTTTGTGGTGGGTGAACTTCTACCACCCAGAATACAGGATGAAATTAGTGAACATTTAAAAAGGCATGGGCTAATCAGGAATAATCAGCAGGGATTTGTGACGGGCAAGTTGTGTTTGACTAATTTAACCAAAATCACAGTGAATAGGATTAAAGGGTCGGGGTGGATGTTTTCCATATGAATTTTCAGATGGCATTTGATAATGTCACAAAAAGATTATGAAAAGCAAGGCATGTAACCAACTAGACAGAGAAATGGCATGGGGACAGAAATCATAGAGCTGGTGTAAATTTATGTTTTTCGGATTGGAGGAATGAGAGTATTATCCACAAATTTGTTTGGGACAAATTTTGCTATTCAATTATGTAAATCATTTGGACTTGGGTACAAGAATAATAAAAATGAAGTTTGTTGATGATGCCAAATTAGGGGCATGGCTAAGAAAGTGGAAGAATGCAGAAAATTGCTCGAGGAAGTAACAGGTTACCAAAATGGGAAGATAGGTCACAGATATAGTTCAATACAGAGAAATGTTAAGTAGCACATTTTGGGGAAAAAAGAAATGAAAGTAAGTAGATGATAAATTGAAACATCGCAATAGAGGAAGAGTACACACAAGAGTTGCAGATACATCTGCAGGCAGAAAAGATCATAAAGAGGCAAATGGAATTCTGCACTGTATATTAAGGGGCGCTGGATATAAAAGCAATGAAGTGATATTGAATTTGTACAAGACATCGTTTAGGTCACAGTTGGATACTGCATGCAGTTCTTCACACGCCAGGATTAGAGTCAAAGAAAGGTTGAAGTGAAGATTCACTAAAACACTAAGAGAAATTGTTATGAAGGCAGGCTTGAAAAATTGGTTTTCTACAAAGGTGGGAGTCAGAAGAATTTTTTTTTTTTTTTTATACATAGAGTAATATTTCATCCAAAGATCTAGTTAGCATTTTCCATTCCATTAACTATGAGCCAACAGACATTTCTTACTTCCAACAGGACAAGAATTGTTAACTTGTTAAAAACTTCATGAAAGGCTCAATAGATTAAACATTTCTCAAATAACAAAAGTTTTTCATAATTTTACTTAAGTTCAATCATATTGAACAATCAGTTACCATAGAACTTAAGCAAATCACTCGCTTGTTTCTTCCTTACAAGTATATTCTTTATTTTTTTAAGCAGCTTTTCAGTCTCACTAAATTTCGTGTTTACTCAGTGCTTTCATTTCTTTAATGATTTAAAAAAAAAAATTCAATATAAACGGAGGTAAAAGAGACATGATTCACCTAAAAATCAAATATGAGCATAATGAATCTGTTTCCTGGTGCAATCGTATATGCAGGATTTTTAAAAAAGTGAAAGCACCTGGTGAGAATAATGCATTCATTTTTTATTATGAGGAGCTCCTCAGAATATTTGGTTAGCTTTTAGATTTTTCTAAATTTTTTGATGCTTTAAATCTGTGGTTTCAAAAGCACAGATTTTAAAATTATACATTCAATGGGATTTTGCCTGTTAGACTCAAAGTCTTCTGATGGAACAATTTCCTCAACAGAATCCTCTTTCACCAGTAAGACTATGCATCAAGAGATGGAAGTGACCAGTAACTTATTCAAGCTTTCGGAGGGCATCTAATACTGGCTGACTAAAAGTGCTTATACACCATTTCTAATAGGTAATCTTCATGAAGCAGAAGGAAAACCATCATCTCTATAAATAACTAGATTAAGAAAAATCTATTTAAAAAATTGGTAGGCAGAGTTGCTTTACAAGTACCTGAAGCAGAGACACCTGTGCACCCTGGAAGATTAACTGCAGATGCTCAGAGCTTGGTGAGGTAGTAAGACATGGTGCACTCACGCCACTAGCACAGAGTTGCTAAACATGCAAGCAACCGACATGCAGAGAAGTAAGGAAGGAAAAAGAGAATTACATTAAAATGAAAAGCAGCATCGTTATGTATGGAATACTCTAGTGACAGATTATGAATACAAGGACTTTAATGGAAGAAAGTGCTGTCGTTTTTTTTAAAAAGCATGCAAGCCAAAATTCGAAATTTTAATTCAATTTGAAGAAGGAATGGTTACATCTGCCAAAGATAATATCTGCCTCAGTGCTACAAACACATGGAAACACTTAATTTTTTTGAAGACATTTTTCTGCTTGTTTTCGGTTTTAAAATCAAGCAATCCTAAGTGAACTATAGCAGAAGTCAGATGCAAAGCAGCATGCATTCTTCAAGGCCTTAATGGTGCACCTCAACTCTACCTGTAAAACAGCACCACCCAATTTAGAACAGATTCTGACTTCTGGGATCGAAGGCACAGTGCAGTTCAAGTCTACCGGGAGTGGGAGGAGGGGAGGGAGTGGGAGGTGGATGGAGAAAGAGGGATTGGAAAATAACCCCGTACACTAAATCTTCCCTGACCTACCCATTGAATCCCTGTATCAACCCCTTCTCCCTCCCCTCCCTCCAATAATCCCTTCCAAAACCACTTGACTAAAATATGCACTAGGTCTTGACTTACTGTACGCAACATTATGGGTGATTGACTCGTAATATATTAATATCTGATGTCTGCATGCACTTCTCGTCAACTTCTTCCATTAGAAATTACTATGCCCACATTTATAATGACAACTGCTTATGTAAACTTGTCTCACTGTAATGACATTCTCACTCTAGTGAAGGCGCTCCACTACTGGCGGGAGGGCAATTACAGAATGACAAGCTTACAGAAGCAGTTTCCATTATAAATGTGGAGCAAAGAATATATGACTTCAAAATAGAGACTGAATTATGTCTGTGCACCTTGGTCCAATTATCCCTCAACCGCTAACTCCACTTCATCTGCACACAATTCTTGGTTATAACCACTCACATGCAACGCCATAGGAGACTAAGTAGCATTACTATACTTTTCCGGAGATACAACCTATCAATTTATAATGCAACAGAGATTGGCCCCAAAGTGTCAGACATGTATCAGGATAACTGACAGAAGACTACAGCATGAATATTCTTTCTACTCTCTCTCTCCCCACCCTCAGTCCCCAGATGGGAACTATATCACAGGTAGACTCTAATATTACCGTAGCAGCATATAATGGGAGAACGAAGTACGAAAATAATTAAGTTTACAGGTGAATCATCTTAAGGGGGGGGGGGGTGGGGGGAAAAGGGGTGGTAGCAAAATGTTTTATTTGCCCGCTGAATTCAGTTTTTAAACGAAAAATATGCAAGCAATGTTCCTTACCCCTTTAAAGGAGAATGCATTTAACAGTGTTTCCAGCATTTATCTTAAGCACGGCATGCTCAGTTTTAAGGGAGATTTCAGGATTTAAGTGAAATAACCACTTTTTTCCCCAGCCAATAACAGAGACTAAGTTTAAAATTACAATTTTATTTATTTATTTTTTAAATTGTGAACAAGGATTCAGATTTGCAAAAAACCATCGACATACAATATTAAAGCTGTGGAATTGTGTTTACGTTTAATTGCAAATACCATCAAATATGCACCTTTGAAATGTACACCTGCTTAAAGACTAGATTTGAAGTAAACCCTAGCAATTGCTAATTAATTGAATCATACTACAGGCCTCTATACAGCCTTGTTCATCCCAATTTTGCAATATTAGCTACTATTTTATTGTATTGGTTTCTGCATTTTGAACAATTTATTTTCAACATCAGGTAGAGGAAACCGCACTTATTTTATTGTTAAAAGTTTTGTCTCACTTGACAGATATACTTTTGCCAAATTAGTTTTACATAGCAAATAGCAATTATACTTCCTTGATTTTTATATTTTCTGTTCATGCTTGACACAATTAAGTATTTTAACAGAAAATATAGAAGTATGATTATGTTGGACATGGTGCTGAACCAGCAGATCTTAAAAAAGCAAATGGCCATTAGAAGATGAAGTTACAGCCAGTACTTCTTCACAGAAAGGGAAGACAATTATTTTAAAAATTGAACTAAAATTAAAAAAATTGAAGCACAACTCAGTTCTCATACTCTTAAATACCTGGTTCAAAACAACAACAACTTGGATTTATATAGCATCTTTAATGTCATGAAACGTCCCAAGGTGCTTCACAGGAGCATTATCAAACAAATTTTGACACCATGCCACATAAGGAGATATTAGGACAAGTGAAGAGGTAGGTTTTAAGGAACGTCTTAAATGAGGAAAGAGAGGTAGAGAGATGGAGAGGTTTAAAGAGGGAATTCCAGAGCTTAGGGTCTTGGCAGCTGAATGCACAGAAATGGAAACTGACAGACCTGGAAACAAAGTAGATGTCTGACCATCCTCTCAACAAGACAATGGTGTGAGGTGTGGTGCAAGCTGAGGATTTAAAAACTTTAAAAAAATGCAACTCTACCATTGTGTGCGACTTGGCATTGTTGAAAATTGACCATAAGCCTTGCACACTACTGGAAGCTGGAGGGATATAATCGTTACTGGTGGGAATCTTCCCATTCATCATTATCGACATCAACAACTTGTATTTATATAGCGCCTTTAACGTAGTAAAACGTCTCAAGGCGCTTCACAGGAGCGTTACAAAACAAAATTTGACACCAAGCCACATAAGGAAATATTCGGGCAGATGACCAAAAGCTTGGTCAAAGAGGTAGGTTTTAAGGAGCATCTTAAAAGAGGAAAGAGGTAGAGAGGCTGAGGGGTTTAGGGAGGGAATTCCAGAGTTTAGGGCCTTGGTAGCTGAAGGCACAGCCACCATTGGTAAAGCGATTAAAATTGGGGATACTGAAGGTCAGAATTAGAGGAGCGCAGATATCTTGGAGGGTTGTGGGGCTGGAGGAGATTACAGAGATCGGGAGGAGTGAGGCCATGAAGGGTTTTGAAAACAAGGATGAGAATTTGAAAATAGAGGCGTTGCCTAACCGGGAGCCAATGTAGGTCAGCGAGCACAGGGGTGATGGGTGAACAGGACTTGGTGCGAGCTAGGACACAGGCAGGACAGTTTTGGATGACCTCAAGTTTACCGAGGGTAGATCATGGGAGGGCAGCCAGGAGTGCGTTGGAAGAGTCAAGTGGTAAAAAACGCATAGATGAGAGTTTTAGCAGCACGAGCTGAGGAGGGGAGGAGTTGAGCGATGTTACGGAGCTTGAAAAAGGCGGTCTTGGTGATGGCGCGGATATGTGGTCAGAAGCTCATCATGGGGTCAAATACGACACCAGAGTTGCTAACAGTCTGGTTCAGCCTCAGACAGTTGCCAGGGGGAGGGATGCAGTCAGTGGCTAGGAAACAAAGTTTGCAGCGGGGACCAAAGGCAATGGCTTCGGTCTTCCCAATATTTCGTTTCAGGGATTTCTGCTCATCATTCAGCTGAAGATAGCCCGGCAATACAATGTCCTAATGGGTAGGCTGGTCCTTGCTGCTGAAGCAGTAGGAAGTTTACCAGTACTCTATGCTGGTATACTGCATGGTTTCAGGTGACTACATTCTAGCAATCTCCTATGCACACTTGAGGGATCTTAAATCTTGGCTCTGCCAACCTGCACCCAAGCTCTCTCGACTTTGGCAAATGGAGTCTGTCCCTATAAGCAGAGCATGTGTACACCCTATTCGGTAAACAAGCTCATCTCAATAGCTTGTCTGCAGACTCAAACAAGGTACTGGGTTTCCATGTGCGTCAGACATCTGGCTGACCAAAAATAAGTTAACTTTTTTTGTACTTAATTCTACCATCTCAAGGATGAACATTAACACTCCAAATGCCAATGCCTTTAGGTTTTAAAGTACAATAAATGTGTGGCCCTCATGCCCAAGATGTTGCAAAAATCTTTTCTAAATTAAATCTAGCAAAAGAAAGGAGCAGCCATATATCCTCTGAAGAATAAAATTCAACACGGTCATCAAACTGACAAGACCTGGTTAGACAGAAGTCAGCCAAAATTAAACTTCTACCAATAAAAATTTAGATTGGACCTAGTTACTTAAATTTTGCAGTTTGGAGACATTGCTGCATGAATCACAATTGGAGTGGATCGCAAACAGAATGTGATAGTAGGAATTCAGTGGAGAGGAGGAAGGCAGTTCTCACACCCAACTCAAAAGAAGTGGAGCCGCAGAACTCGAGAATTCCAAGATAAGTATCAAGGTTAAGTATCTAGATATTTAATGTTTAGGTTCTGTGTGTTTAGTGATCTCAGTGGCTCTTGTTAAGCTTGAGTAAATAATTAGTCTGTGGCTAGTTTGCTTTGAAGAGCAAATAGAAAAAGTGTAATTTAATACATTAAAATAGTTTAGACTTAGTTAACAGCAATTATATAAATAATTACATTATATCTAAGGAGCTTTTTTAAAGTTTCTAATTAGAATGGAGGGACAGCTGCGACCCGTAGACTGCAATTTCTGCGGTCGCGTCTATTCGCATATTTCTGATTGGTCCCCTTGAAGGACAAGACACACCCAGCAGTTTATCTCAAAGTTGTAATTAGATCCTGCCTGCCTAAGTAATCAAGTACTTTGCAGTGTGTAATTCGAGCCATTCATTCTGGCTCACAGAGAACAGATGGGGCTCACCCTCGCAGGTTAGGACCTTCTCTCGCCACCTGCCCCACGCCTTAATTCCTAACCTCAACCCCACCCACCCCGTAGATGGGGCATTGTGTGTGTTCATGACATGTTAACAGGTTTATTGGGTATGAAGTGAATAGAGAGAGTAGTTCCTGACCATCTCCACCGCCCCCGAGTTCCTGATGACCTCTCCCCACCCCGATTCCCTCCCTCAATCACGTCCCCCTCTCCCACCCCCTCCGATCCCTCCTGTCCCCCTCTCCCCCCCCGCCCTCTCCCCCCTCCGATCCCCCCCGCCCTCTCCCCCCCTCCGATCCCCCCGCCCTCCGATCCCCCTTCGCACTCTCTCCCATCTCCTCTCCTCTTTCCTCCCCTCCCCCAACCCCCAAAAACCAACGGATGCCCTGACCTTCTCCCACGGAGCAGAGGAAAGCATAGCCCACGATGCAGGCTGCAACTGGGTACTGCGCATGCGCGGCTCCGGTATACAGCATACGTGCGTAGAAAAGGATTGGGTGTGCATGCGTGACTTCAGTATACTGCACGCATGCGCAGAAGGCCACAAAGGTGTTCATGCAAATAATCTCAGCGAATTTCGGCGCCATGTGGGAACTTCAGGATGCTTCTAGTGTCTCAGAGACTCACGTACAGGAAATGCCTCCAGCAGCTCGAACTCAAGCTGCGAGTTTCTGAGCTTGAACAGGTCTGTCCTGCCACAGAACTGGTGCCAATTTTTTTACACAAGTGGTTAGGATTTGGAATGCATTGCCTGATGGAAACAGATTCAATAGTAGCTTTCAAAAGGAAATTGGATAAATACTTGAAGGAGAAAAAAGTGCAGGGATATGGGGAAGAGCCAGGGATTGGGACTAGCTGGATTGCTCTTTGAAAGAGCCGGTGCAGACTCAATGGGCCGAATGGTCTCCTTCTGAGCTGTACTATTCTATGATTCTATGAATGGCCATTGGTATAGGTAGTAAAATGCCTACTTCCCAAACACAAGGTTAATGTTCCCCGGGTTAGCGCTAACTCAAACCTGCTTACTGCTGTTGAAAATAAGCAGTCAGTTCCGAGCCAGGCTAATAGTACTATCGCAGAATACATCTCAAAATGGGAGCCGGACAGTACAAAGAACCTGATTACCGCCACAAGCACATTTCCTGTCAGCCAATAAGAGTGCAGCATTGACTGGGTTATGTAGTCCATGCAAAAAGGGCCTCCTGAAAGACCGTTTTTGGTCTCATCAGCACTCCTTGATAAAACCTGGACCATTCAAACATCCTTTTGCTTTACTAACTGTTTTGTGTGAATAACCTGCGAAAGGTTACTGGGCTAATGTTAAGACAGTTCATGGTCAAGCAAATAGGTCAGACTATCTTTGCTGATGTTAAATCAGCTCTCAGAATACATTAAATAGGTTAAAATTAAACATAAAAAGACAAAATTGTAAAATTGTGTTTCAGGTATTGAATTTAGTTTTATGGTCAATATCTCAGTGGTAAATCTACTGATGTTTGAGTAGCTTTATAACTATAACACTGTTTATTTCAACATCAGTGTGTGAGATTAAAACAAACAAAATCAGCGCAAGATTTTCTGAAGTTACTGGCAGTTAAACTAAAATTCCCCCAACCAATTTAAACAGTAAAGAGAATTTACACATAGATAAATGCTCCATGCTAACGACCTGATTAGTACAGTATCAGAAAATATAGCTTAATCTGGTCAAACAGCAAAGAAAACATGCTTCAGTAACTCAATGCTATACCTGTGTTGAAGTAGGACCCTGCTGAGCAGCATGTATTTGGTTCTGACCTATGGGCAGGGTCTGGGGTTGAGAAACTACTTGACCTGGAACCGAGCCACTGGATACCATCTGTGGAAGTGAGTACTGTACTGGCTGCTGCTGTACTGTCTGGAGAAGGAGAGAGAGAAAAATGTGGTGTTAATTATTATATCTGCAAGTAATCCAGCATAAGCTTTGCTCCGTGGTTCCGATCTTACACTTTAGAATGAAAATCCTCGAAAATATATTTTATTTAACTGAACCTGGAAAGGTGTTAATGTTTTTATTTTGAACTCACAAATTTTAAGAAGTTTTAGATATCTTGTCTATGTATGATTTTTTTTTTAAATTCCCAAACTTCCCTCTTTCCTCCCACAGCCACACCTGGTCTTTAACACAAACTTACCGAGATGCCCAAAGACCATCTGGACCACTTACTGCAACTACCAGCAGCCATGCAACGAGGCACTGGTTGTGCAGTCAGGCAACCTTCCCTTGATCAAGCTAAAATGTATGCAACACCAACCTGGGTAAACTCCCCTGAAGTTATTTTCCACTATGAGGGCATTCTCTGGTCTTAGCCTAGGTCCTTGGCCCCTGCCAGCAGAGTCAAAATTTAGAATTTGACATATGGGGGTTGTGGTTGTGAATTAAGTCATTAAATTAACATTAAAAGGTTCTCCTCCTCCTCCTCCATCCCCTACCACAGAGCACAAATAGTATTTTATTTGGATTTCCTCTACAATTTTAGAGAGCATAAGCCACTCTAATGGGACTTGAAACAAGTTGCACTGATTATGAGGAAATTCCATACACAGTACAAGTTACCGAGTAATGAATGTACTTACCTAGCAAATGTCAGTCAGTTAATACCATTTGGTATAAATAAAAAGACAGTCTTGCAACAAATAGGCATGCTGCAATCTCAACCTACTTATTTCCTTAACACAATAAAATAACTTAAAAAAAAACAGCTTTGTTATTTCTTACAAAAAAGAAAAAAACCTCAAACTTTAAGCATGGATTCTGTGCTGCTTAGCACAAACCAAGAGCAGTGAAAACTATGCATACACAACAAAAAAAGGGGGGGAAATGATTAAAGAAGAATGAAATTCTCTACCTGTGGAAGATACGTTGGGGTGTAGTAACTGCCAAACTACAAGAAACAAACATAACAAAGTATGAGATACAGTACCAGCTGAAAGACAGTCCTACCAATCTAACTGCAAACTGAAGTTGAAGAAGCCAGGAGAAATATTTATCAGAAAGAACAAAGCGAAAAGCCACACAACCAAATTCTCATCACGTGTGTGGCTCCTAGAATTTCCCAGTTAGTACTCAGCTGTGAAAATCAATAAGGTTTCTGTTGCCAACAACACTCCAGCAACTTGCCAGACTACCACCAGATTTCGTGAAAAGCAGTCCCTCGTATAAGAGTTAATTTCACTTTTATCCTTACAAGCCACTCCTTGTAGAAACTGATCATTACCTGGTTCGTCTGCTGTATGGAACCTGGTGGAGGTTGTGAAGTTGCCTGCTGAGATGTCACACCCAGAGGAAGACTGGTTGGAGGCAGCTGGCTCTGCATTTGGACCTGCTTGATATTCAGACATTACAGAATGAATTAATGGCACAGATATTATGTAGCCATCACATGGGAAGATAATGTCTCCTGAATTGATGTTAATCAGGCATTTTAAGTCAGACGATTATGTATCTTCTGAAATCATCTGTTATTTACTATACACAAAATTAGAGTGATTAAATCATTAGGTTTTAAAAAATTATGGAATTTTAAATGAGAGATAGTATTGCTGAAAAAGGTGAGATATCCTCCTCGGTGATTAAGCTGAAAACATACAAATAGCTTTCTAAAATTGCAGCATTTAATTGAACTGAACAATCAATTTTTTTTTTTAAACTCTTTTGAACCTGTAGCATCTAAACTAGAGCGCTTTTACTCCAAACCAAATGACTGATTTATGCAAGTCATGGAGCAATACAAACTATTTCTAATTTGCAGGCTGCTATGCATTTTTCAGTGATCAGATCTGCCTTGTAAAATACTAAATAGACTTCAGCAAAAGGCATGAACACCTGAAACTCAAGTACCAAAGGTAGACTCTGCCCATCTGCAGAACTGTGATCCAGTGGCAAGTTCTGCTGGGATGAAACAGGATGGGACCAGGATCCTTCCATGACTTGGAGATACAAGCCAGCTGTCCCTGAAGCTGCCATAAAGGGCTCAGTGTTGGTCTGAATTAACATGGGTGGTTGTGCAGCCAGCGAAACTGGCACACCTTGCAATGTTTCATGATGTGTGCCATGCTCCGGCAAAACCTGTTGCTGCTCATAATACAATGATAAATTGGAGTATAGTGCTGTGGAACCCAAAGGAGGAGGAGACTGAAACTCTCTGGTCTCCGAGGAAGTCGACTGACCAGAGTCACTTGAACGCTGTGGACTGAGATTCTGAGAAAGTTCTTCTGACATTGGCTGTCTGCTGTGTAGGAAGTCACCTGGCAGTACCACACTATCAGAACTGAAATAAACCACTTGTTCTTCAGTCACTGGCTGAAGCCTGCTGTACATTCCAGTCCCTTGACTGTCCTCTAAGCTTAGATCCATTGAACTCCGCCGACTTCTGTAAATTCTCTGAGTAGATGGTGGAACAGGAATTTGGATGCCATTACTTTCCACCTGCACTGGAGGAACTTGGAACTCAAAGATCGACCCAGTTCTGCCTTCATTTATCTGTGCAAGAATAGCTGGTGCAGAATGAGGGACAGTCAAATGCTGAACAGTTAGCATTGTATTCACAGTCCCAACACCATTTCTTGTGAAAACGCCTGTCGGTGCAGGTTCACTTTGAGCATCTTTATCTTCTTGCATGGGTAGAAATAGCAGTGGAATTACTGCCTGTGACTCTCCAATTTTCCAATGTTGTCCATGCTTTTGTGTCACATCCTGTGGCAGTTGGAGAGGAGAAGGAAGGTTTGAAACTCGAGATGGTACTTTATGAGAAGCCATCTGCACCATTTGAGGCATATGACCCATCAGGTTTTGTATTGGGCAGGGCAGAAAAGTTTGACCACTCAGGGATTCCTCACAGCTCAAGGGTTGGGAATAAATCTGCTGCTGCTGCAGGTTTACTTCTGTTGGAATTTGATGCAAAGAAAATGCAAAGGCTGGAAAGTTATTGTACGTTACAGCCTCATATGGGTCCTGCAAAGTTTGCTGTAACTGCACACTACATGGATACATTGTTGGACGACACACAAGTGGAATTTCTTCAAACTGACCCAATCTTGATTTGCTTTCAACAAAAGCATGAACTTGTTCTGGTTGCACCTGACCTTCAATTTGAATTGGTTCACTGGTAGATCTATGAGTAACCAAGCCTTTCATGGTTGAGCTTTCAGCATTCCGATTTGAAAAATCACCAACAGAAAAAACATTCTGGCCTACGGTCCTCAGCATCGGCTGAAAATGGCGAGTGTGGGCTTCCAGGATGGAAGTACTTTTGCGGCGTTGAGGATTAGCAATTTTCAGAGGAAAACTTGGTGGTGGAGAGAAAGAAAATGGTCTTTCAGGAATAGATGGATATGAAACAGTCTCTGGTTGTGATGGAACTCCCCCACAAGGGTGCACTAGAGATGGGGGCTGCTTTAACATGAAGACAAAAATCTCAAATCAGAGTCGAGAAAATTAAAAATGCATCACAAAATGAGCTTGTTTGAATTTCACTAAGAATTACATTATAGAACAATAGCAAAAGTGTCAGACAAACACAGAAGACATTTAAAAGAACTGAATGAATGCATTAAATACAGCTGTGGGCACAAGTTTTACATTCAGATGCAGTGTTTACATTTGATCTTAAAGGCACTGCATGTGGAAGAGATTTATTTCTTGGAAGTTCACACCTAAAACATGACTTCCAGAAGTACTATATTAATGATCTGATCTAGCTTAAGTGCTGGCTTATATTAAGAGGACAACTGATTGAACTTTATCACCCCCTACTTTAGAGAATGAAAAGGCCAGTCCTTTTACATTTAATTTTGCGCTTTTCTCAATGTCTAACAGTACCAGTAGGACTTGGTATAAAGGAATTAAAAACTGTTACTATCAAGTAGACATATTCTGTCAACAAACTTTTTATGCTGTCAGATGATTCATACTCATTTAAGCCAACAATGCTTACAGATTAGGCCAGAACACTATTACTCGATGCCATTCAAAAAGTTGCATTTCAGACATCATAAATCTACATAACTATTTTTAGCAGCCATTTATTTGACTACAAAAGTTTTGAAAATAAAAATGAATGTATCGATCCAAGTTAAATTGAAATATTTCCTCCTTACAATTGGAATGTGATTCTCTAAATTTTATTGTGCTTCTATGCTGCCAACTCTGCTCAGAATCGGAGATAAACCAGTAGAACTGTTACAAGTAATACTGCTTGTTTAAAGTGGATAATTCCTGAACTAAACCGAGTTGCTCCAGGTACCTTGTATAAATAGAACTAGCAAAACAAACATTTTATATTATATTTTTTCCTGTTTTAAATTCTTCCCATATGGATGCATCATTTAATAATCAAATGAAATTGCAATGTAACTTTGCATTCTTGCTTCTGTCAAAAAGCTCGCCTCCACTCCCCACTTCAAAAAAGCTGAACGGGAAGATGAAACTCAAAGTACTATAACCTGAACTAAATCTCATCTTTATTGTAAAACTTAGTGCCCAGAATAGATAGTATTTAATGACAACTTATCCTCATGAGTCACATACAACATACAGGGTTGAAACTAATACACGGAAGGCTGGAGCGGCGCAGTTTGCGGGGAGGAGCTGAGTGCATAGGTAGGACGCTTTCCAGTGCTTTTGATAGTTTTTCTGCAAAGGTTTCTTCAGGGATAGTCCAAACATGGGGGGAGACAGGTGCAGAGAGAACCGGTGGTGGAGTGGAGGACTGTCTAGGAATGTAGGGTGAATCAGGGATGGTGGAAAGGTGGGGAACACATACAGACATGCTACGACCTCGTCGAAGCTAAAGAAAAAATAAAGAAAGGAATAAATAACACGTATCAACTGACCCACAGTAAACTGGATGTCAACATATACATACACAAGACATACTAAGTTGTTTGTGACAGCGTTCATCATCGCATTTTGTAAATGAGCGCTAGAAGGAAATGAAATGGGGTGTTTTACACTATCACATGATGCAAATTTCCTTCAACTTGAGAAATGAGGAATGAGTTGACTAGAACCTGAACTCCATGTATCCGCAAGAAGTTTAGCTGCACAGGATATATGGAGGCAGCTAATACTGCTACTGGTTTCAGATTAACTGGTTAGAATTAGCACTATGCAAGTCTCAACTGATCAGATATACCAAAATTGATCCTGCAGGTGTTATCTGTTAAGTTTACTACTGGTCAGCATCAGATCGTATCCAAGAGTGCTCAAAAGGAGAAAAAAAATCCAATGTATGCTTCTTGGATAGAAGAATAAAGTACTGCAAGCAGCCTGCAAACTCTGTATGACTACCAATAAAGGTGCACCTTAAAATAAAAAATGCAAGGGTTACAGGGTGGATTGCACAATGCATGAGGATGCATGAAAAGGTTTATGCATATTAGCAGGATTGATAAACAAAAACGATGTCACGTGCATCAGTCAATAATTAATTAAAACCAATCAACATGCCAGAGGCATGTCATATTTTCAGTGATAAAATAAAGCTCAACACCATCAGAACTACAGGCACCTTAACGTTTTACAGATAAATATCCGTTTTTCAATACCTATTGTAAATGTACCATTTCCTCACATTGTGTTTTGACTCATTCTCTGCAACCTTACTCTTCCAAGGATTTTGAACTAATATCACAATTATCATTGGAATTATTTTACCTATGGAAGTTGCATAATAAAAACCACGGTGCCTTTAGTGTTGGTGACCAAGTTTCACCCTCATAAAAATAAAGCAGTAAACATCATTGAGATAAATAAACTGCAATAAACTCTCGTTATGAATGTGAAAAAATGGCTTCATGTCAAGCACACATTGAAGAAAAATACTCAATGGCATCTTTGTCAGTTTACAAACTGATGGTGCCAATTATTGAAAGTTATTTCTATTTTAACAATACTACTTATAAATTAGTTACATTTTAAAATGACAACACACAAATCAAGATAGAAGGTTACAGAAGGAATAAAACGTATTTTTAAATTCAATGCCCTGATATTAAGTGTCTTATAATTAAATTTGATATTCAAGAAATGACCAGGGCTCTCCAAACATAAAAAAGTTATAGATACTTAATAAAAAATCTCACAAAAGGCTTCCTGACTCAGTCTCATGGATTTACAAATACTGTTTACGAAGGGGCATCCAGCCCAATGTACTTACCCCTGTAGGCTGCTGATGGCCACCAAGCTGCTGTGATGCTGCCTGGACATTTGGAGGGCTGTACGCAGGGGCCTGGCTGGATGAAATATGCTGTTCTTGAGCAGAACCATAGGAAACAGTTTGACTACCATGAGAATCTGAAAATCCAGATGAACTTTGGCCACTGTCAAATGTGCCATCAGCTAAACAAAAGAAAAACAAGTTTTGTATCAAAATGTTATATTGTAAAAAAAAACACACTATTTGTATTTTAAATAAATTGTGTTTTTGTCTATTTATAGCATTGTTAACTGGTGAAAGCCACAACAGATTCATATTCTGGGTTAGATCCCAGCTTCAGTTCTGAACTTCTGATTTGAAATCAGGGCATCAACAGAACTAAAATTAGATTTCAGTAATTTATGGTTGTATAATGATATTCATGAACAAGCAGAGTGCATTGATCTTCAGTTTTAATATGCTAGCATCCTTTTCAACGCATAGCTTCATCTCATACCAAAATACACAGGGTTAAAAGACTAATGTCCAGTCCTTCCCAATTGCCCGCAACACTGGACTTCAAATGTATTTGAAAGCAGTTATCTCATTACTTCTAGGGTTTTGAACTAAAATCACTGTAATAATGACTAAATGACCTGCAAAACTGATACCCTCTACAGGTTTCAAAAGGACAATATATTAAAAATATTAACACTGGGGTTCCTTTACTCTTGGGAAGTAATGTAATAAAGTCACTAGGGCCTTTAGTGTTCATGACACTCGTCAATGGCTTTATTACAATACCTGTCCAACAAGTATTAAACTTCTTTTTAAAACACCTGCAAATTCATCAGTAAAATAAAAGCAGTTGTGAACTATCAAGTATACCAAAACACCTTATAATACTACTTTATTGTATGTAGAGTCTCTTTGAAAGTTTAACCTTTGCTTATAAGCAAGAATTGCTGTCACCGACAGAGGAAAAAAGAAAATCACCTTGGGGATCTTTCCAATTGAGAAATTTATTGTAGACCAGAAAGATAATCAATGTTCAGCAATAGATTTGTACATAAAAATTCTATTTCTTGTCCCTAAATTCCTTGAATTGCTGTGTGCCCATCTCTCCATCTGCAAAGTAAACTGAGGAACACTATAGAAGCCCAAATTGTCTTGTTCTCTCAAAAAAGATTAGCCTTGTATGGCAAATGTGCTATTCTAAGAAGAAAGCCAAGGCTCCACACAGCAACAAGTGTGCAGCTTCCTACAAACTGAAAAAATGTGAGCTAACAGATAAAAGTTTGATATTACCTCAATTGCAGCAATAAAAATCATAGTTCATTGGTGCACTAAACATATGCTGAGTCTACCACCAAGCAGTACATTAATCCTTTGTCAAAAAGAGGACTTTGAAAGTAACAGCTTAAAATGAGAAACTGAAGATAATATAAGCCTTTGCGGTTCAAATGCTTCTGACAAATTTATTTACAACCAAATTCAAATCTTAGATGCGAATTAACTGACTAATGGTTTATCTGCCGAATCCCTCTGCACAGCACAGGATTAATTTGAGACAGCTACCAATTTGCTGTAGATGCGTTCTATGAAGAATGAAGCGAACCAAGTGGCTTACAGCTTAAGTATGCTTACATCAAAATATCTTTGTGGTTGAGTCTGCACTACTTTCAGCTGTGTATCCGAGGAAGGCAGTCAGTCAGGCAAGCGATGGGACAGTTTGCAGCTACAGTCCATAGCAAACTTTTCCTCAGGACATTTGAAGACAAATGCCACCTCTGCAATGATGTTGATTCTTAGAATAATGATATTGCAACGGTCTCTGAACTGATCTAGTCACATAGCAAAATTTAGGTACCACCGAATTGGACTCAGTCTGGGTCCTGAACTGCAATCAACTGTAGAACAATGAAGCACTCCAACAGTAATGGGGATATACATTCAATGGTCAGGATCCAGACTCAACAGTAGATCCTGGACCAGCTCTAGATTTATAGGGCAAATTAGTCTCATGAAAAACACAGCACCTGTTGGTCAGATGACTGTGACACCCTGGGAAGCTACTCTAATAAGGCAATTGTCCAGATGCAAATGTCGAGACGACAAAGTAATGCGAGCAGACACTCAATTTTTCTGTCCTAAAATGTACATTTCTCCAAGTTTTGCGAAAAGTGCAGCTTCTAAATCTATTTAGGGAAGAGCTCACTAGTCATACCCTCTTATCCACCACAAGGTAAAATGATCAATCTGAATTTAAAAAAAATATATCCTACCAACAGAATTACCAGCTATTGCCTCCATAGATCTATCAATACAAGGTCTCACTTACTGCTGTTTATAAAATTGCCAATTAGAATTCTTACCATTGTCGAGGGCAAAAGTGACCCTAAAAATCACTGCTTTGAAAAGGGTTGGAAGAGACAGGTTTCTTGTTCATATGCATTTCCTACACACCCTGCAAGGGGTATTTAAGCCCTGGTGTACACCTCGTGACCCAAAAAGGATACCTTTATTTGAAAATAGTTATATGCACCGTATACCATGCTGAATGGCCTGGAGACTTCAGGCTTTAGTGGTGTGCCTGAAGCCTGCCAAGGTGATTGGGAACAAGCTCAGTGAAGTGCTCAAAGAAAGGTAGCTCCAGGAACTTGGTTAAGGAGTGACAGTGAACAAAGAAATTCTCAGCAATCCTTACTGTGCAACAGGATGCCTTGCACTACTACCCTTGCACATGCAACAATATCCACGAAAACCGTTTGAATGGTTTCATAGCTTTAGTAAAAATACCAGCTTTGATACACAATACAAATGAGGGATGGGTACTAGAATCCTGGGAACATCAGAGTTGGCTGAAAAACATGGACAGCAAATGGCTGTCAAAAATTGGCTGGAGGGTAACTTGTTAACTTGGGGGAAGGA
This sequence comes from Squalus acanthias, assembly GCA_030390025.1. Taxonomy (NCBI): domain Eukaryota; kingdom Metazoa; phylum Chordata; class Chondrichthyes; order Squaliformes; family Squalidae; genus Squalus; species Squalus acanthias. The sequence continues at coordinate 80,369,902 of CM059435.1, read as the reverse complement.
TGTCCTGCACACCATTTTTTGAAATTCCTTATTACGCCCATGTGGACTGGGATTTCAGGGTTCCTTAGTAGTGGTAAGTATATGGAAGTTAATTTAAAGGGCCCAACAACGTTAAAGCAAATGTGTTTCAGATATTTGACAATTTTTCTTCATTTAGGTGTCTTTTTTCTGCTGGCACTTAGTGCCCAGCTTTCAGGAGAGGCACAGTGAAAATTAGAGGAACAAAGTTGGCACAAAGACTCCCACCCAATGGCTCAGTGAGTTTACTGAGTAAATAGCAGAGCCATTTAGCCTAGGAAGGTTCCAGGTTTCATCCCCAGGCTTTGTGGAGTTATCTGATTTCAGCAGTGACAGTGGTAGGGAGCTACGATTGGCCTCAGCACAACTGTATTCAGAAGGAGCGTGGGGAGGGAGGAGGGAGAGAAATCGCTGGGGTCCTTGTCACAGTTGTTATCCAACAGCCCGTTGGAAGTAGAGGTGTGGATCTTGGATGAGGACAGGACTGTCCTCTTTACCAGAGAGTGGTTCAAATGTCAAACTTGATACCACATGGAGTAGTTGAGGTGAATAGCATAAATGCCTTTAAGGGGAAGCTAGACAAGTACATGGGGGAGAAAGGAATAGAAGGATATACAGATAGGGTTAGATGAATTAGGGTGGGAGGAAGCTCATGTGGAGCAGAAACACCGACATAGACCAGTTGGGCCGAATGACATGTTTCTCTGCTGTAAACTATGTAATTCTCAATTTTTTGCCCCAAGTGTCATTACTGCCATCAATGGATTTCCCTATGGAAAACCCCATCTTTAGGCTTTAGAAGAGGAGGGTTTCCAGGCTGGCCAGGCTGCACAGATATCCGCACACTGACTTCTGCAAACATAGATGAATATACTATGCTTTGATGTGGAGATGCCAGTGTTGGACTGGGGTGGACAAATGTGAGAGAAGTTGCACAACACCAGGTTATAGTCCAACAGCTTTATTTGAAATCACAAGCTTTCGGAGCGCTGCTCCTTAGTCAGGTGCTTTGGCAGACAGGTGGTGCAAGTGGAGGCTCCTATCCCCAAAGGAAGCTGGAGCAGCAGATCTAACGGTACCATTGAATGTAATGGATGCTTCCTTGGAAGTACATATTTTCCATGGCACTGCAGGAAAGAAGGCATGCCAGGATGATCAGGCAGTGTACTCTGATTAGCTGCACCTGCCAAAGTGCCAATCAGAACTGTAAGCCCTGGCACACCTATCTGGCAACTGTCTTTACAGGATCCAGGTCATCAGAACTAGATACAGAGCTGTGTCATATGCTGCAAGTACACCTACAGCTACCATCCAGCACAGAGGTGGCACATCCAGTGGCAGTAATTCCAGCTACAGCATAGATCTTGGATCCACATTCTTCCAGGCATGCTATGATGCGAACCTACAGGGATGATTGGAGTGGCAGAGGGCGACAGGGGTTGTGTGCTGGTTTGCTCTGTCACATTCCAGCAGATGCATGCCTGCAGCTTGGGTTTCCTGTTCCTTCACTTTTGCTTGTCATTTCTTAGCTCCCTCCTCCTTCAACAAACCTACAAGTGGATGGAGATGCCTTCAAAGCCTTCCCAGAGGCTTTAAGAATTTATGTCCCCTATTCTAGCACTCTTAATTGTCCCCATTCCTTTAAATTTCACTAACTGCACATGCAATTTTCTGCTTCCAGGAGTAGTGTATACCCTACACATGTCCAAATTTGTACTTGGAGCTATGCGAATGGACAAAACCTAGAATACTGTCTGCAAACAGCACACTTCCAATTCAGTCTTTCTAAAACCCACTTAATCATTTCAGTCTAAAAAGTGCATCTATATTGGAAATTTAGGCAATGGAGTTGAAGTTGTCAGGCTACCTGCAAGTTAGGAATGCAAACACTAAGTTTAGAAATATTGAGGATAGTCTCCTCTCACTGCGGACGTTCAGTAAGAGTATAGTTCTGCCTCTCGCCAGAGGAGCTGAACTGTTTTCCCACACTAGGCTCAGGAGTGTTTGTCAGCATCAAATGGAAAGGACACAAAATCCAATCCTACTTGGTGCTAGAATATTAGGAATCAGAAGAAGAATTTTTTTTTTTTGAGGGGAGGGGGGTGGAAGAAATAGAAAGAGGAGTAGTGCTATTATCAACATCTACACAAAAAGCATCATATGTTGTGAAACACTTGCTGTGGCTTCAGTAGTGCTGGAGAGATCCTTCAGAAAATCTCTAAGAGCAGACTTCTTTGCAATTACTCCTCTGTGGGAGTGTGCAGATGGGTGATTTGTCAGGAGAGGTCTTATGAATCAGTGTTAGGCAGGACAAGAATCTTGATTGTTGTTAACTTGGATCTAGTGATAGATACTGAAGCATTAAAAATAAAGCACCTATCAGCCAACAAAATGGCATTAACAATTTTCTAAACTGTAGATTAAAAATTCAACTGTCAAACTTTCAAAAAAACTGGACTTGAAAAATGTATGCAGTAGAACTTCACTATTTTGCAGCATACATTAAAAAATTAATCGTTGGATATAAAATATTTTTCCTTTCTGCATGGACAACAGTCTAGACTCAAGGAGGAAAGAACTAAAAGAGCAGTCCAGAACAAGACTTTGTAACAGACTGGAAGATAGGTTAAAAAGCAAGTGAAAGGAAGTAATTTTTTTTTTTAAGTTAGTACCTCCAGATGATTAGACCCTGTAAAAATCATGCAAAACTCAACATATTATCTCTCCCAATATCCCTCTACTTCCACCCACTAGCTAAATATCTCTCACTCAGTTGCTGCCTCTTGGACAGGAAAAACTAAGACCAGGAGTTCTCCTCCACATGGGAAAAAGCACAAATTTGCATCCAACATTCTGTGCAAATTCATGCATTAAAAACGTTACCTGACAGAGAAAAAGTGACATTTCTCTCATCAGGGAAATAAAATGCAACATTACAAGGCAGATTTATCAACAATGGACTATAGAAAACCCTGCACAGGTTTTAGGCTAAGGTCGAATTTTGTTTTGAGACAGTTTTGGTCAAGATTTAATAGAAACAACATACATGTAACAGAGTTTCCAGCTGGCTGATACTGCAGTCGATGCTGATCTGCTTCAGGTTCTTCAGGCTCAACTTGGGTTGGGAGGGTTGCAGGAAGGGCAGAAGGGACTGCAGTGGTGGCTAACTGGGAAGGATGCCCCCCTCCAGTTTGAGAGATACTAGCTCCTTGCTGAGCTTTCTGCTGCTGCATTTGATCATGCTTCTTCTGCTGTTCCTCCAGCTTCTCTTGCTTTTCTCTGACCAACTGACGTTGCTCACGCTTCCTTTTGATCAGAGATACACGATCTTTGATGGCTTTCGCCATCGTTTTGTGATCTCCTTCGGATACAAATCCAGATTCCACCTGAATAAAGCACAATGCCATACCAAGTCAAAAACTGCAATGTTACCACATTTTCAATTCAGAGGAAATTAGGATAGAAAGCCTTCAAGATTGAAAAAAAAGATTTGTTCTTGGCAAGGTTCCTGTGTGCAAGTTACATAGCTTACACAGGATTGGTTTACGGGTAAATGATTTCACTTTGATGGTGGGCAATGACAATTACAAGATGCAGTTTCAGAAGTCACAAATTCAGCTGGGACTCAAAATCTAGCACAGAATTGAGGTTTATAATTAGTGCAATGACTTACCATTTCTTGTGCCACATCCTCCGGAACATCTCTTTCCAAGTCAAATGAGAATTCTATGGCTTCATTATCCTTGTACTTTCCTTTAAGCTTCTTAATATCTTCAATTCGTAGCCAAAGCTTAATTGCAAGTTTTTCTCCATCATCTTCTTCTGCCAACTCTACGCGAACACCAGTATCTTCCTGAAAGAAGGCATGGCTCAAAAGGTCCTTGATTGCATACCTACAACCCAATTCAAACACAAAATATAATGAATAAACTCTGTTATGCTCATTAAGATAACTGATGTTGGTGCTGGGGAAATGGAACTCTTCCTATTTCAAGAGGTCAGCGTCAACATCAAGCAAATGCAGATCAGATCAGGTACAGCACAACCAGATGCAGAAGAAAACTCCCTCTAGCCATCTGCCTTAGCCCCAACTTCAGAACAAGAATCCCTACTGCACCAATGACACTTTTACCATTTCCCACACCAATGATCCTGTGGTCTTCTGAATAAGATTGCTAAGCAGTAACAAATTATGGACCATTTCGTGCTCTAGGTCTCTGTCCACTAGATTGAGGTTGCCAAACTCATTTCACACATAACCCTTAGAGCCAGCAGACAAAGGAGATTTTCATCCCATCAGCCAAGACTGGATTTGAATCAAAGTCCTTGAGGTCAACTGCCAGTGTCTAATCTACTACACCCAGATGCCCAAATAATAAACTTAATAAAAAATACCTTCACAAATGCCTTTTACAAATTCTTAATTGGAGTTTCTTCCTTTAGATGCACTTTCCTGCAATGTGTTTTCCTTAATTGAGAGGGAGGACATGGATGATTTAAGCTATGGATTTTTCACTTCCAGCACCAATGTACTTCTCAACTGCCTGAAGACTATCTTCTTTCTCCTTGGTCCTCTCAAGTAAACCATTATGCCCCAATTGAAAGGGTGGATAAGTTACTTGTTCTCAGACTTCTATACTTATATTTCTTGTTTACCGTGACACTATGGTTTGATCCATTTTCAGATTTCACAACTTGTCGTGACCCCTCCTTTTGAAAGGAGGGCCATAGTTCATTTTGGAACCTCCCTAGGAACACTGCCAAAATTGCTCCAGACATTGAATTCATTCTCATGACTAAGTGACAGTATATACTATGCTGCATGTTGTTCTGCCTGAACACAAACACTAACGGCAGGGTGGCAAATAAATTTCACACAGTATATAAATTGAAACTGGAATGAAGAAAACACTAATCACAGCTTCTGACCTGAACCTAATTTTGTGAATTCCAGTGATTCTTGCCTGACAGTTATTTTCAGAAAGCAGTTATGCACTATCTTCTCAAAACACTAATTTATACACAACTGCAAGACTCATATTTGCAGTTCAGCTTTTAAATCCCACACTGCTTCTACAGCAACTGTCAAGACATTCACCGTTCATCTTTATTCTGGCGGATACATCCTTCGATTATTTCTTTAACTTCAGGGATCGCTACCTTGTCAAAGCTGGCTGGCTTCACCCCCTAACAAACAAAAGGAAAAAAACGTTAAACATAAGATAAAAAACACAAAAGATGAAAATCCGAAATAACAATGAATGTTTGAAATGCACATCAGATCAATTCAATATCTGAAACAGAAATATGGGTGTGAACCTTCATTACAACTGATTTAACCCAAAACATTAACCTAGCTTTCTTTTGCCAATGCTGACTTTACCATATGTACACTTTCAGCAACTTCTTTCTAAAAAAGAAAAATAAATGACTAGTGTTCTTCACTTGGATAATTACTACAAAGTTGTTCCCTTTTAACACCTTTCTGTACGCAAAATATGAAATTGCCAGATAAAAATAACTTTGCCAATGATGGTAATATTTGTTGTTTGAAGTATATTTCCATTGATTTGCAGCTCAATAATAAAAATAAAACAATTGTTGGGGGGGCGGGGGGGGGGAGGAGAAGAGAACTGGAATTCTACCAAAGGAGTGGAGGGCGATTAATGTTATGTCTCTGTTCAAAAATGTTAAGTGAAGGATAAGCGAGGCTATTATAGACCAGTTAACCTCACATCTGTAGTAGGAAAACTGTAGCTAACTCGGGGATAATATGAGTCAACACTTGATGTAAGCACACTGCAAGTTTAGCATCAGTGCAAAGTGATTTCTGCTTCACACTGAAGGTAACTTGTAGTGTCGCTTTGAACTCGGGGCCTGACCTTTTCAGGAGCAATGCAGGGCAAGCTCTCTGGAGGGTTGTCCTGCATCACTTTGGTTACACATTGTATGCAGTCTAAATCCAGTGCCTCATCAGTGCTCAGAGGGTCCACTTGATCTTTTGGGTACTTTTTTAACCTACCTGGCCTCAATTTAAATGAGACCACCAAAGATTCTGCTCTCTCCATTCAACAACAACTTATATTTAGCGCAATAAAACATCCCAAGGCGCTTCACAGCAGTGTTATCTAATAAAAAAATGAGCCATATAAGGAGATTTCCAAAAGCTTGGTCAAAGAGTAAGGAGAGTCTTAAAGGAGGAAAGAGAAGTGGCGAGCTGAAAAGATTTAGGGAGGGAATTCCAGAGTTTCGGATCTAGGCAGTTGAAGGCACGACCACCAATGGTGGAGCATTTAAAAATTGGGGCTGTTCAAAAGTCCAGAATAGGCGGAGCGCAGAGGTCTTGGGGGATTATAGGGCTGGAGGAGATCACAGAGATAAGGAAGGGCAAGGCTCGGGAGAGATTTGAAAATAAGGATGAGAATTTTACAATCAAGGCGTTACTTAATTGGGAGCCAATGTAGGTCAACTAGCACAGGGAGATGGGTGAGCAGGACTTGGTTAAAGTTAGCACACGGGCGGCAGAGTTTTGGATGACCTCAAGTTTATGGAGGGTAGAACTCGGGAGGCCGGCCAGGGGTGCACTGGAATCATCAAGTCTAGAGGTTAAATTCATTTAAGTTTCTAAGTGTTAGAAGAAAGCTCTACATATGCATGTATTCAGCTCGGTGCAGAGCTCTCTGCTGGGCAGTGCTGTTACAGTTCCACCTAGACAGGAACCATGAATGTAAACAGTTGCGACAACTATAACCCAGGTAGTTAGTGTAAATGCATCCCTGGAAACATAGGCACTAATCAGGGGCAGTGCAAACAGATTTGTAAAGGGCAGGACATAATGATTAATCAGTTCATCAAAAAATGACTGAGCATACAAAGGAAGTGCTGTGATAATATTGCTGTGATAATATTGCAGGAACCCAATTACTATGCAGCTTTCCAGTCTTAACAAAAAAAACATAACTTTGAAACAAATTCAGGTTAACCAAATAATCTCTGGGTTGAACTGTGGACTATTTAGTTGATGATTATACAAGTCACAATCTTCTTACAAAGATTATCAAGAATGTCTATGTGGAGGGAGGGGGCAAGAATGGCAGCGCTTTAATGTAATAGAAGAACATAAGACGTAGGAGCAGGAGTAGGCCATTTGGCCCCTCCAGCCTGCTCCGCCATTCAATAAGATAATGGCTGATCTGATCTTGGCCTCAATTCCACTTTCCTGCCCACTCCCCATAACCCTCGACTCCCTTACCTTTCAAAAATCTGTCTATCTCCACTTTAAATATATTCAATGACCCAGCCTCCACAGCTCTCTGGGGAAGAGAATTCCAAAAATTCAAGACCCTCAGAGAAGAAATTCCTCCTCATTTCCGATTTAAAAGGGTGCCCCCTTATTCTGAAATTATGCCCCCTAGTTCTAGACTCCCCCACGAGGGGAAACATCCTCTCTGCATCTACCCTATCAAGCCCCTTCAGTATCTTCTATGTTTCAATAAGATCCCCTCTCATTCTTCTAAACGCCAATGAGTATAGGCCCAACCTGCTCAACCTTTCTTCATAAGACAATCCCTTCATCTCCGGAATCAACCTCGTGAACCTTCTCTGAACTGCCTCCAATGCAAGTATATCCTTCCTTAAGTAAGGAGACCAAAACTGTACGCAGTACTCCAGATGTGGTCTCACCAACACCCTGTACAGTTGTAACAGTACTTCCCTGCTTTTATACTCCATTCCCTTGGCAATAAAGGCCAACATTCCATTTGCCTTTCTAATTACTTGCTGTACCTGTATGCTAACTTTTGGTGATTCATGTACAAGGACCCCCAGATCCCTCTGTACCTCAGCATTTTGTAATCTCTCCCCATTTAAATAATAATTTGCTTTTTTATTTTTCCTACCAAAGTGGATAACCTCGCATTTTCCCACATTAAACTCCATCTGCCAGATTTTTGCCCACTTACTTAGCCTATCTATATCCCTTTGGAGATTCTTAGCGTCCTCCACACAATGCTGCCCACAAATAGCCTGATGCCTAGAAATAACTTGCCAACAGTCATCGTGCCCCATACATGAAAAGTGACAACGGGTTATGTGCCAGAGGAACACCACACCTTAGCAGGAATTAATATCTTCAGTACATGGTGAGAGGGGGAAAAGAGAGAAAATTGGTAAAAGAAATATATTATATATTGTGTTTGGAGACAAAGAACAAAGTCCTAATTTTCCTACATTAGGAAACAAATTTTGAAGGAAAGGCGCCTTTTATTTGGTGCCACCACAGGGTGCAGCTGTAGACTCCTCCAGAACACCAACAGATGTCTCAGAAAAATTGACCTTGTTGATTGTGAACATACAAAAACTTGGGTTGCATGACTGATAGGCAAGGCTCAGTGTCACAACAGCTTTGCAATTCAAAGACATAATAAAAACACATTCTGAATACACTTGTTATTACTGCTACGAGATCAGATCTATTAATTATTTTAATCCCAGTTCCATCCTTAGTCCTTTAGAAAAAACACTCAATTACAAAGAAGTAATGTTTACCCTAAACCTGTAGAACATTAATTGGAACCGATAATCTTACTGACAGCAGCAATGGGACACGACACAGGTTCTGGACAAAATTCTAGCATGAAAAGTAGTCACGAAAAAAATTAGCTGCACAGAGCAAGAAAAGTCAACTTACAACTGTGCAATTGCTCATCAGAGAATATCCATATTTCACAAAAGTCACATTAGAGGAGCACATTTAAGAGTACAAACTCATTCTTTAAACAACCCAATTCATCATCCATTACCTTGCACAGTTAAACCAGCAGCAGAGATATTGGTTCAATGTAAATGGATAACCATCAAAAATATGTGGTGATGTTAGGAGGGCTCCAATTAAATCTTCAGAATTTTGAATAGGTGTACAAGCATGTTGTTTAAAACACTGACAGCAGAGAAAAAAAAAAAATCTCTCCTTCCCACCCTTCATCTGGTTATCCTTAACTTCAAGGCCCAAAGTTACATTCTTCGTAAAAGGAGCTAATTGCTTCTAACTTCAGCATAAAATGCAGTTAATTGTGTCACCATTTTGGAACGTAAATAGTCATACTTGATTTTCAGTGGCATTGAACACAGGGACAGTCCTGCCCCAGTCCAACACCTTAAACTTAAAATTCTTAACATGTTTAAATCCCTCCATGGCCTCACACCTCCCTACTTCTGTAACCTCATAGTCCCCTCCTCCCAACTCTGTTCCTTTATCTCTGGCCCTTTGTGCATTCATCCTCCCTTCCCCTCAGCATTGGGAGCCTTGCTTGCAGCCACCTAGGCTGGGCTATGTGAGGAGGCACACGGGGCCTCGGTTTAACGTCTGATCCCAAAGACGACACCTCCGACAGGGCAGCACTCCCCTTAGTACTGCATTGGAGTGTCAACTTAAGATTATGTGCTCAAGTCTCTGAAGTGAGACTTGCGACTTGAACCGACAACCTTCTGACCCAGAGGTGAGAGTGCTACCAGAGACAAGGCACAAATTGATCTGCTATATTGCCACCACTGTGTAATTACAGCATGACAAGTTTACATATACATTTGGAAATGTGGACTAAAGACTTTACAACAGAAAAGGTTGACAAAAGGAAGTAAGGATTTATAGGTAAGTGCGCACAGATGCAAGATTTAATACATTATAGACTGACAAAAACATAATTCTTCAAGCTGCAAATGGTGTTATGTCCTAATATAGCAATCTCCAAAATATTGTTTTTTTAAAAATTACTCCATGTTGCAATTTACATCTGATGATCGTGAATCAAATATACATGTATTGTTACTTCCATTCAAGGCACCTGATTGGGTTCACATTTTCCTAAGAATCATGTTGGTCAGTTACAGACTATGATGAAAGGAAAAATGTGCATGCGTTCAAAAAAGACAACCCTTTCCCAGTTTGCTCATGTGCAACTCCTGGACAGCTGACCAGAGGATAAGGCAACCATCTTTTCCAGCTGGGAAAAGGCAGCATCAAAAGAAAGGGCTCTCTTGAATTCAAACTGCTACTCCTCTCCCTGAATTTCAGCTCTACACACAAGTTAAAAATGACTTTGGTTGAATTAAAAACATTAAGGCTAAGCAAAAATTCTATGAGTAAAAGCTGGTTAAAATTTTAAATACTTGATTTTGCATCTGAAGGAGTCTTGCCAATCTCTGCTATATCAAAATTTGTTTCACCGAGTATTTACCGTACCAAAAAAATGTTTTTCTTGGGATGACACAGACAAGGCAGTATTTATTACCCACCCTTAGTTATCCTGAGGGCATTAAGAGTCAACCACAATGTGGGACTGAAGTCACATGTAGGCCAGATCAAGCCGAGGAGGCAGGTCCTTCCCTTAGGACATTAACATAACATAAGAATTAAGAGCAGGAGTAGACCATACAGCCCATCAAGACTGCTCCTCCATTCAATAAGATCATGGTTGATCTTAGACCTCCGCTCCACTTTCCCACCCAATTTTCATATCCCTTGATTCCCCGGAGTACAACAATCTATCTGTCTCAGCCTTGAATATACTCAACGATTCAGCATCCACAGTCCTTTGGGATAGAGAATCCCAAAGATTCACAACCCTGAATGAAGAAATTCCTCCTCACCTCAGTCTTAAATGGTTGACCCCTTATCCTGAGACTATAGCCCTGGTTCTAGACTCTCCAGCCAGGGGAAACAACTTCTCAGCATCTACCCCGTCAATCCCCCTCAGAATCGTGGGCCGTAATCTGCGACCCTATGGGTGCATACATGCCCGTAGAGGCCGTGCAAGTTCCACGTTTCGGCATGCGAAACGCATGCGCGAAAACCCAGAACTTGCGATCCGTCAAGAATCTTCAAGAGTATAAGAGTAAACAGGTCTGCAGAGCACAGAACAGTCTGCACAGAGCGGGATTAAAACGGAGTGTACTTAAACAGAGTGTTTTATTTGGGAATTTGGAAAGAATGGGAATTCGGAGAAGAGGGGGAAGGAGTTGCTGCTTCTTGCCTACAACTACTTGTAGTGCTTTGTGTTACAGGTAGATATTTAATTTCAGTAGGGTTGCGAAGGGGTGGAAAGTTTCCGGGAAATTTCAGTTTGGGAATTTTGCCCAAAAAAGCACATGCTAGCATAATATTGGGTTTTTTTTTGTATTTCTTTTTTTTTTCCCCCCACAGGTCCCCTCTCAAAATTACTAACAGAGATGGAATCTTAATTATTAAGGAATTTCTTAATCAATATATGTTTATCTTCTTACTTGGCTTGTTTTAATAATTACAAGTTTTGTGTGTGACTGTGAACAAATGTGTCCTGATTGGTTGGATAAGTGGATAAGCGATTAGCTCCCTCTATTGGTGATGTAGCGTCGTGCGTGCACAGGTCATGCTTCCATCACATGGAGCATCAGGAAAAATTTACTCACCCTGGCCTGTTGCAATCGTGCTGATCGACCGCAGTTCGACACAGAGACGAATGCCCTTTATTTCTCTGCATAGAACAATGCCACGTTTACCGTCGGATGTGTGGAAGCATTTTACCCCAGGCATTAAAGATGGAAAGACTGTGTACATGTGCAAACACTGTACAAAGCCATAGGTAAAGAATGCCACAAAGATGCAGCAGCATTTATCCAAATGCAACAACTTCACTCAAAGCTCACAGCAGTCAGCCCAGAGTTCCTCTGCTTCCATTCAAGAAGATGGTGGTTCACATTCAGCATCAGGCTCATCATCAGCAACTCCTGGCCCACTTGGAAGGTTCTTTGATACAATGGATAACCATAGCCAGAAGAATGCAGAGGAGTGCCTTGCTCGAGCTGTATATGCGACAGGCTCACCCCTCATGCTCACAGCCAATGTGTACTGGAAGAGATTTTTCAATGTTATTCGCCCTGCATACGGTCCTCCCACCAGACATGCTAAGTCTACTTATTTGCTGGAGGCTGAGTATAACAGAGTCCAAGGAAAGCTCAGAGAAACAATAGAGATGGCAGACTGTGTTGCAGTTATCTCAGATGGGTGGTCAAATGTACGAGGGGAGGGCATCATAAACTACATTGTCTCCATTCCTCTCCCAGTGTTCAAGAGCACAGACACGAAGGACAACAGACACACAGGCACATACATTGCTGATGAGCTGAAAGCGGTCATCAACGATCTTGGCTCACAAAAGGTCTTTGCAGTAGTTACTGATAATGCTGCAAATATGAAGGCTGCTTGGGCTCAAGTGGAGGAGGCCTACCCTCATATTACATCTATTGGGTGCGCAGCTCATGGGCTCAACCTGCTCCTCAAGGACATCATGGGTTTGAGAACCATGGAAACACTGTACAAGAGAGCCAAGCAAGTTGTTAAGTATGTCAGGGGAAAACAGGTAGTTGCAGCAACCTACAACTCCAAGCAAACAACAAAGAACAAGAACACCACACTGAAGCTGCCCAGCAACACTAGATGGGGTGGCGTTGTCATAATGTACAACAGCCTTCTGGAGGGTAAGGAGTCGCTGCAAGAAATGGCAATATCCCAGTCTGGGGATATGGAAACCACCATCAAGAAAATACTGCTGGATGATGTGTTTTGGGAGAGAGTGGTTAGCAGCCTTAAACTACTCTCACCAGTAGCATCTGCAATTACTCAGATTGAAGGAGATGATGCTGTCTTGTCAGATGTTCTCAGGCTTTTTGCTGATTTAAAAGAACAAATCAGCATTGCCCTACCCACATTCCTGCTGCTCAAAAGCAGAGGAGAAGGCAATTGTTCAATTCATACAGATGCGTCAAGAATTTTGTGTCAAGCCGATTCATGCTGCAGCATACATGCTGGACCCAAAACATGTTGGGAGACCAATACTTTCTGGAGAACAGATCAACAGCGCTGAGTATGATTTCTACCCTCTCACGCCACCTCAATCTGGACGTGGGCAAAGTTCTGGGAAGTCTGGCAAAGTTCTCTACCAAGCAAGGTCTTTGGAATGGGGACGGGATATGGGAATCATGCAAGCATATCAGTGCACATACCTGGTGGAAGGGACTTTGTGCATCTGAGGCCCTGTCACCCATTGCATCGGTGATATTCCAAATCCCACCTTCATCAGCAGCCTCTGAACGAAACTGGTCACTTTTTGGGAATACGCATACAAAGGTGCGCAACAGGCTGACTAACAAGAGTGGAGAAACTGGTGGCTATCCGGGCGAACCTACAACTTATTGAGCCAGATACAGAAGTGTCCACCACACAGCTAGACAGTGACAGAGGAGGAAATGGACACGTCAGAGCCAGAGAATCAGGAGGAGCAATGATGAATAGAAGACTCAGAAGACTCATGAGTAGAAGACTCAAAAGGGACAAAATAAGAACAAATTACAGGCTAAATAAGCTGACGCTCTTTTTATTTTATTTTAGATGGGTCTTTTTTGTGGGGTTCAATAAAGTTCAAAATTATAACCTAAATAAAGTTTTGAAAGCCTGTTTTTATTTGTATGGAACAGTATGTCTATTTTGATGACAAAGATAACATAAGGGTCAGAGACAAAAACCATCAGTGTGCAAAAAAACTCAAAATTCCCATGGAAAGTTTCCTCTTTTAAAAATTCCCAGAATTTTGCAACCCTAAATTTCAGTACCCATAACTTAATCTAGATCAAGTAAGTAGTCAAAAACTACAGTTAACTAAGTTACCTAATTACAAATTTAAATAAATTTAATTAAATAAAACAAGGTCATACAGGGATGGCAGTGCAGGTGGTGTGCTGCAACTGCAGCATATTGGAATTTGTGGAGGACATTGTGATCCCGGACAACCACGTTTGCAGTAAGTGCCTGCAGGATGGATGACCAAGCTGACCATGGCACCGTGGTGCAGGAGGCCATTCAAGTGGGGGGAGTGAAAGGGAATGTAGTTGTGGTAGGGGACAGTATAGTCAGGGGGATAGATACTGTTCTCTGCAGCCGCGACCGAGAGTTCCGAAGGTTGTGTTGCCTGGGTTAAAGACATCTCCTCGTGGCTGGAGAAGAACTTGGAGTGGGAGGGGGAGGATCCAGTTGTTGTGGTCCACGTAGGAACCAACGACCTAGGTAGAACTAGGAATGAGGTTCTGCTGAGAGAGTTTGAGGAGCTAGGATCCAAATTAAAAAGCAGAACCTCAAAAAGGTAATCATCTCTGGATTGTTACCTGAGCCACGCGGAAATTGGCATCGGGACAGATGAGAGGTTTAAATGTCTGGGAGGAAGGGGTTTCAGTTCATGGGGCACTAGCATCAGTACTACGGAAAGTGGGAGCTGTTCCGTTGGGGCGGGCTCCACTTAAACAGGGCTGGGACCAGTGTCCTGGGGAACTGAATAACTAGGGCAGTAGACAGGGCTTTAAACTAGTGAAGGGGTGGGGAGGGTGGAAGGATTCAGAAACAAGTAAATTTAAAGCAGCGAGAGAAATGTCAAGGCTCTAGAGTAGATTTTTCTGTAAAAATAAGCAGAGTGGGTCAGGAGGAGACAGAGGGAGTAACAAAAGTAATAGGGCATCAGTGACTACGGTGACATCAGGGAAAAATTAAGTCAAAGCTAAAGGCACTATATTTGAATGCGCGAAGCATTCACAACAAAATAGATTAATTAATAGCGCAGATAGAAATTAAGAGGTTTCATCTAATAGCCATTATGGAGACGTGGTTGCAATGTGGCCAAGGTTGGGAACTAAATATTCCAGGATACTTAACTTTTAGAAGAGATAGGCAAAATGGAAAAGCAGGAGGAGTAGCCCTGATAATAAAGGATGGGATAAAGACAGTAGAGAGAAAGGATCTTAGATCCAAAAATCAAGAAGTAGAATCAGTTTGGGTGGAGCTAAGAAACAGCAAGGGGCAGAAAACATTGGTGGGAGTTCTTTATAGGCCCCCAAACAGTAGTTGCAATGTAGGGCAGAGTATAAATCAGGAAATTAGAGGCGCATGTAACAAGGGTAAGACGATAATCATGGGGGACTTTAATCTACATATAGACTGGGCAAACCAAATTTGCAGTAATAGTGTGGAGGGCGAATTCATGGAATGTATCTAAGATAGCTTTCTCGATCAGTATGTTGAGGAACCAACTAGGGAACAGGCTATTTTAGATCTAATATTGTGCAACGAGAAAGGGTTAATTAATAACCTTGTAGTAAAGGGGCCTTTAGGGAAGAGTGACCATAATATGATAAAATTTTATATTGAGTTTGAAAGTGATTGTTTAGATTTTTAAGACCCTAGTTTCAGATTTAACAAAGCAAACTACGTAGGTATATGGGGTGAGTTGGCTACGGTAGATTGGGAAACCACATTAAAAGGTATGACGGTAGACAAGCAATGGCTAGCATTTAAGGAATTAATACATAATTTGCAACAAATATACATTCCTTTAAGGCACAAAAACCCCCACAGGAAAAGTGGTTCATCCGTGGCTAACAAGAGAAGTTAAAGATAGTATTAGATCAAAGGAAAAGGCTTATAACGTTGCCAAAAAGAGTAGTAAGCCTGAGGATTGGGAGGATTTTAGAATTCAGCAAAGGAGGACCAAGAAATCGATAAAGAAAGGGAAAATAGAACGAGAGTAAACTAGCTAGAGACATAAAAACAGACTGTAAAAACTCCTATGGGTATGTAAAAGGAAATGATTAGCGAAAGTAAATGTGGGTCCCTTACAGGCTGAGACAGGAGAAATTATAACAGGGAATAAGGAAATGGCAGAGAAATTAAACAAATAATTTGTGTGTCTTCACGGAAGACGACGCAAAAAACTTCCGGAAATAATGGAGAACCAAGGGTCTGGCGAGAATCAGGAACTGAAAGAAATTAGCATTAGTAAAAAGATTAGTACTGGAGAAATTAATGGGACTGAAAGCCGATAAATCCCCTGGATCTGATGGCCTACAGCCTAGGGTTTTGAAAGAGGAGACTATAGAGATAGTGGATGCATTGGTCGTCATTTTCCAAAATTCCATAGATTCTAGAACGGTTCCCACGGATTGGAAGGCAGCAAATGTAACCCCACTATTTAAGAAAGGAGGAAGAGAGAAAACGGGGAACTACAGACCAGTTAGCCTGACATCAGTAGTAGGGAAAATGCTAGAATCGATTATTAAAGACGTGATAACAGGGCACTTAGAAAATAATAATAGGATTGGGCAGAGTCAACACGGATTTATGAAAGGGAAATCGTGTTTGACAAATCTATTAGAGTTTTTTGTGGTTGTAACTAGCAGAATAGATAAGGGGGAACCAGTGGATGTGGTGTATTTGGATTTTCAGAAGGCATTCGATAAGGTGCCACACAAGAGGTTATTAAACAAAATTAGGACTCATGGGATTGGGGGTAATATACTAGCATGGATTAAGGATTGGTTAACGGACAGAAAACAGAGAGTAGCAATAAACGGGTCATTTTCGGGTTGGCAGGCTGTAGCTCGTGGGGTACCGTAAAGATCAGTGCTTGGGCGTCAGCTATTCACAATCTACATCAATAATTTGGATGAGGGGACCAAATGTAATATATCCAAGTTTGCTGATGATACAAAGCTGGGTGGGACCATAAGTTGTGAGGAGGATGCAAAGAGGCTTCAAGGGGAAATAGACAGGCTAAGTGAGTGGGCAAAAACATGGCAAATGGAATATAATGTGGAGAAATGTGAAGTTATCCACTTTGGTAGGAAAAATAGTAAAGCACAGTATTTTTTTTTTTAAATGGTGAGAGATTGGGAAATGTTGGTGTTCAGAGGAACCTGGGCGTCCTTGTACACGAATCACTGAAAGTTAACATGCAGGTACAGTAAGCAATTAGGAAAGCAAATAGTATGTTGGCCTTTATTACAAGAGGATTTGAGTATAAGAGTAAAGACATCTTACTGCAATTATATAGGGCCCTGGCGAGACCACACCTGGAGTACTGTGTACAGTTTTGGTCTCCTTACCCAAGGAAGGATATACTTGCCATAGCGGGAGTGCAACGAAGGTTCACCAGACTGATTCCTGGGATGGGGGGGATTGTCCTATGAGGAGAGATTGAGTAGACTAGGCCTATATTCTCTGGAGTTCAGAAGAATGAGAGGTGATCTCATTGAAACATAAAATTCTTAGAGGACTTGACAGGGTAGATGCAATGAAGATGTTTCCCCTGGCTGGGGAGTCTGGAACCAGGGGTCACAGTCTCAGAATAAGGGGTTGGCCATTTAGGACTGAGATGAGGAGAAATTTCTTCACTCAGAGGGTGGTGAATCTTTGGAATTCTCTACCCCGGAGGGCTGTGGAGGCTCAGTCGTTGAGTATATTCAAGACAGAGATAGATAGATTTTTAGATATTAAAGGAATCAAGGGATATGGGGGATAGTGCACAAAAGTGGAGTTAAGGTAGAAGATCAGCCATGATCTTATTGAATGGCGAAGCAGGCTCGAGGGGCCAAATACTCCTGCTCCTATTTCTTATGTTCTCATGTTCTCCGCATCCCCGGGGAAAGAGCCTCTGCGTGAGGAGAGTTGCGCTATTTGCCCAACTTCTGCCCAGCGAATGCCCTTTAAATTCTTATGCCTGGTAAAAGCAGGCGCAAGAGCTGCTTTTACCAGTGTAAGTTCAAAAAATAGAAAAATAAAATGTTATCACTCATTTATACATTAAAAACCCTGTCCAATAAGTCAAAAAATTTAATTTGTTTAAAATATTTAATTAAACGGCATTTTAATTAATTTTAAATGTCATTTTTTAAAAACTTATTTCATGTGTTCATGTATTTAAGTGATCCCCATTCATACTTGAGTTCCGTACATACAAAATCCCCTCAAGTATGAATGCGGATTCCCCTTCTCATTGGTTGGGCCAGCCCACGTGATCGTGGGTATCCGGAGAGGCCCAGGAGCGCGAGTCTCCGTACCACCAGGTAAATTCGTAGATTTTTTGCAGGTTGGAGGCATCCACCTGCGGGAAGCCTCCGACCGCAAATTTTGGGCCCTTATATGTTTCAATAACATCACCTCTCATTTTTCTAACTTGATCGAGTTTTTTTGATGAGGTAACAAAGAGGGTTGATAAGGGCAATGCAGCTGACATGGACTTCCAAAAGGCGTTTGATAAAGTGCCACATAATAGGCTTGCCAGCAAAGTTGAAGCCCAAGGAATAAAAGGGACAGTGGCAGCATGGATATGAAATTGGCTAAGTGACAGGAAACAGAGAGTAGGTGAATGGTTGTTTTTCCCCAGACTGGAGGAAGGTATACAGTGGTGTTCCCCGGGGTCAGTACTCGGACACTACTTTTGATATATATTAATGACTTGGACTTGGACGCACAGTGCACAATTTCAAAATTTGCAGATGACACAAACCTTGGAAGTATAATGATGAACAGTGAGGAGGATAGTGATAGACTTCAAGAGGACAGACAGGCTGGTGAAATGGGCGGGCACGTGGCAGATGAAATTTAACGCAGTAAAGTGCAAAGTGATACATTTTGGTAGGAAGAACGAGGAGAGGCAATATAAATTAAAGGGTACAATCCTAAAGGGGCTGCATGAACAGGAAGACCTGGGGGTATGTGTGCACAAATCATTGAAGGTGGCAGGGCAGGTTGAGAAAGCAGTTAAAAAAGTATATGGGGTCCTGGGTTTCATAAATAGAGGCATAGAGTACAAAAGCAAGGAAGCTATGATGAACCTTTATAAAACACTGGTTCGGCCTGAACTGGAGTTGCGTGTCCAATTCTGGGCACCGCACTTTAGGAAGGATGTGAAGGCATTAGAGAGGGTGCAGAAAAGATTTACAAGAATAATTCCAGGGATTAGGGACTTCAGTTACGTGGATAGACTGTTGAAGCTGGGGTTGTTCTCCTTCAAGCAGAGAAGGTTGAGAGGAGATTTGATAGAGGTGTTCAAAAAACATGAGGGATCTAGACAGTAGACAGAGAGAAACTTCCCATTGGCAGAAGGGTTGAGAACCAGAGGACACAGATTTTAGGTGACAAAGGTGGCATGCGGAAAAACTTTTTTACGCAGCAAGTGGTTAGGATCTGGAATGCACTGCCTGAAAGGGTGGTGGAGGCAGACTCAATCGTGGCTTTGAAAAGGGAATTGGTTAAGTACCTGAAGGAAAAAAAATTGCAGGGCTACGGGGAAAGGGCGGGGGAGTGGAACTAGCTGAAATGCTCTTGCAGAGAGCCAGCACAGGCTCAACGGGCCAAATGGCCTCCTTCTGTGCTGTAATCAATCCATGATTCTATGACTCCAGAGAGCATAGGCCCAATCTACTCAATCTCTCCTCATAGGACAACCGTCTCATCTCAGGAATCAATCTAGTGAACCTTTGTTGCACCGCCTCTCAGGCAAATATATCCTTCCTCCAATAAAGAGACCAAAACTGTGCACAGTACTCCAGGTGTGGTATCACCAAAGCTCTGTACAATTGTAGCAAGACTTCCTTACTCTTGTACTCCAACCCCCTTGCAATAAAGGCCAACATTCCATTTACCTTCCCAATTGCTTGCTGTACCTGCATACTAACTGTTTCCTGTATGAGGACACCTAAATCTCTGACCTTCAACATTTAATAGTTTCTCACCATTTAAAAAATATTTTGTTTTCCGATTCTTCCTACCAGTGAATAATCTCACATTTCCCTACATTATACTCCATCTGCTACCTTATTGCCCACCCACTTAACCTGTCAATATCTCTTTGCATACTCTGTCCTCCTCACAGCTTACTTTCCCACCTAACTTTGTATCGTCAGCAAACCTGGATACATTACACTAGGTCCCTTCATCCAAGTCATTAATATAAAATGCAAATAGCTGAGGCCCAAGCACTGATCCCTGCGTCACCCTACTAGTTACAGCCTGCCAACCTGAAAATGATCCGTTTATCCCTACTCTCCGTTTACCAATCCTCTATCCATGCTAATAGATTACCCCCAACCCCATGAGCCCTCATCTTGCGTAACAACCTTTTATGTGGCACCTTATGAAATACCTTTTGGAAATCCAAAGATACTACATCCACTGGCTCCCCTTTATCTACCCTGCTAGTTATATCCTCAAAAAACTCTAATAAATCTGTTAAACTCGATTCCCCTTTCATAAAACCAAGTTGACGCTGCCTAATCATATGATTTTCTAAATGCCCTGTTACCACTTCCTTAATTAGGAAATTAGTTAGGGTTTTACAACAATCCAGAAGCTTTTGTGGTTATTTTTTTTTCTGGTGCCAGTCCACAAATTACCAGATTAATTGAATTAAATTTCACAATTTGCCAGAGTGAGATTTGAGCTCTCAAATTCTGGGTTGCTAATCCTAGGAACATAGGAATAGTAGAGCCTGTTCTGCTGTTCAGTGAAATGGCTGATCTGTGACCTAACTCCAGAAACCCGCCTTTGCTCCAAATCCCTTAATACCTTTGGTTAACAGAAATCTATCAATCTCAGGTTTAAAATCAACAATTGACTTAGCACCAACTGCTGTTTGTGGAAGAGAGTTCTAAGCTTCTACCACCCTTTGCGTGTAGAAGTGTTTCCTAACTTCACTCCTGAAAGGCCTGGCTCTAATTTTTAGACTATGTCCCCTAGTCTTAGATTCCCCAACCAGCAAAAATAGTTTCTCTCCATCTACCCTACCAATTCCCCTTAATATCTTGAAAACTTCAATCAAATCACCTCTTAATCTTCTAATTCCCATGAATACAACCCTAACTTGGGTAATCTCTATTCGTAATTTAACCCTTGGAGTCCAGGTATCATTCTAGTAGATCTACGCTGCACTCCCTCCAAAGCCAATATATTGGAAGCAGCATGCTATAGACAGGGCTAAGCGATCCCACAATCAACGGATCAGATCAAAGCTCTGCAGTCCTGCCACATCCAGCCGTGAATGGTGGTGGACCATTAAACAACTAACGGGGAGGAGGAGGCTCCAAGAATATCCCCATCTTCAACGATGGTGGAGCCCAGCACGTGAGTGCAAAAGACAAGGCTGAAGCGTTTGCAACCATCTTCAGCCAGAAGTGCCAAGTGGATGATCCATATCGGCCTGCTCCCGAGGTCCCCACCATCACAGAAGCCAGTCTTCAGCCAATTCGATCCACTTCACGTGATATCAAGAAACGGCTGAGCGCACTGAATACAGCAAAGGCTATGGGCCCCGACATCATCCTGGCTATCGTGCTGAAGACTTGTGCTCTAGAACTAGCCGTGCCTCTAGCCAAGCTGTTCCAGTACAGCTACAACACTGGCATCTATCCGACAATGTTGGAAACTGCCCAGCTATGTCCTGTCCACAAAAAGCAGGACAAATCCAACCTGGCCAATTACCACCCCATCAGTCTACTCTCAATCATCAGCAAAGTGATGGAAAGCGTCATCGACAGTGCTATCAAGTGGCACTTACTCACCAATAACCTGCGCACGGATGCCCAGTTTGGGTTCCGCCAAGACCACTCGGCTCCCGACCTCATTACAGCCTTGGTCCAAACATGGACAAAGGAGCTGAATTCCAAAGGAGAGGCGAGAGTAACTGCCCTTGACATCAAGGCAGCATTTGACAGAGTCTGGCATCAAGGAGCTCTGGTAAAACTGAAGTCAATGGGAATCAGGGGTAAAATGCTCCACTGGCTGGAGTCATACCTAGCACAAAGGAAGATGGTTGTGGTGGTTGAAGGTCAATCATCACAGCCCCAGGACATCGCTGCAGGAGTTCCTCAGGGCAGTGTCCTAGGCCAAACTATCTTCAGCTGCTTCATCAATGACCTTCGCTCCAACATAAGGTCAGAAATGGGGATGTTCGCTGATGACTGCAGTGTTCAGTGCCATTCACAACTCCACAGATAATGAAGCAGTCCATGCCTGCATGCAACAAGACCTGGACGACGTTCAGGCTTGGGCTGATATGTGGCAGGTAACATTCGTGCCACAGAAGTGCCAGGCAATGACTATCTCCAACAAGCGAGAGTCTAACCACCTCCCCTTGACATTCAATGGCATTACCATTGCCAAATCCCCCACTATCAACATCCTGGGGGGTCACCATTAACCAGAAACTTAACTGGACCAGCCACATAAATACTGCGGCAACAAGAGCAGGTCAGAGGCTAGATATTCTGCGGCGAGTGTCTCACCTCCTGACTCCACAAAGCCTTTCCACCATCTACAAGGCACAAGTAAGGAGTGTGATGGAATACTCTCCACTTGCCTGGATGAGTGCAGCTCCAACAACACCCAAGAAGCTCGACACCATCCAGGACAAAGCAGCCCACTTGATTGGCACCCCATCCACTACCTTAAAACATTCACTCCCTCCACCACCAGCATACCGTGGCTGCAATGTGTACCATCTACAAGATGCACTGCAGCAACTCGCCAAGGCTTCTTCGGCAGCACCTCCCAAACCCGCGACCTCTTCCACCTAGAAGGACAAGGGCAGTAGGCGCATGGGAACACCACCACCTCCAAGTCACACACCATCCTGACTTAGAAGTATATCGCTGATCCTTCGTCGTCGCTGGGTCAAAATCCTGGAACTCCCTACCTAACAGCACTGTGGGAGTACCATCACCACACGGACTGCAGCGGTTCAAGAAGGTGGCTCACCACCACCTTCTCAAGGGCAGCTAGGGATGGGCAATAAATGCTGGCATTGCCAGCGATGCCCTGATCCCATAAACGAATAAAAAAAATCCTTCCTGAAGTGTGGTGCCCAGAACTGAACACAGGACTCCAGGTGTGGTCTAACCAGGGCTTTGTATAGCTGCAGCATGACTTCTAACCCCTTGTATTCTAGTCCCCTAGATCTAAAGGCCAGCATTCCATTAGTCTTTTTGGTTATCTTTTGTACTGGTCCATGACATTTTAATGATCCATGTACATGGACCCACAAGTGTCTTTAGACCACCACTGCTTCCAGCTTTTTAACATTTAGAAAGTACACTAATCTACTCTTTTTAGGTCCAAAGAGACTTGGGGGTTCAGGTACATAGATCATTAAAATGTCATGAACAAGTCCAGAAAATAATCAAAAAGACTAATGGAATGCTGGCCTTTATATCTAGGAGGACAAGAATACAAGGGGGTAGAAGTTATGCTGCAACTATACAAAACCCTGGTTGGATCACACCTGGAGTACTGAGCGCAGTTCTGGGCCCACACCTTAGGAAGGATATATTGGCCTTGGAGGGAGTACAGTATAGGTTTACCAGAATGATACCCGGACTTCAAGGGTTAAGTTAGGAGGAGATTTTACACAAATTAGGGTTGTATTCCCTAGAATTTAGAAGGTTAAGGGGTGATCTGATCGAAGTTTTCAAGATATTAAGGGGAACAGATAGGGTAAGAGAAACTATTTCCACTGGTTGGAGATTCCATAACTGGGGGGCATAGTCTAAAAATTAAGAGTCAGATCTTTCAGTGTGAAATGAGGAAACACTTCTACACACTAAGGGTGGTAGAAGTTTGGAACTCTTCCGCAAACGGCAATTGATGCCAGATCAATTGTTAATTTTAAATTGGAGATTGATAGCTGTGTGTTAACCAAAGGTATTAAGGCAGGTATATGGAGTTAGGTCGCAGATCAGCCATGATCTCATTGAATGGCAGAGCAGGCTCGAGCAGCTGAATGGCCTATGCCTGTTCCTATGTTCCTGAAGTGGACGACCTCACACTTGCATACAATGAAATTCATTTGCCACAGTTTTGTCCATTCACTTAATCTATTAATATCTTTGTAATTTTATGCTTCCATCTACACGGCTTACAATGACTATCTTTGTCTCATCGGCAAACTTGGATATGTGGCTCTGTATCCCATCATCTAAGTCGTTAATAAATAGAGTGAATAGTTGAGGTCCCAACACAAGTTCCTGAAATCGATAGAACTTTGGAAGATCATAGTTAAGGCATCTGCAATGTTCTCACCTACTTCCTTTAAAACCCTGGAAACCACCTGGTCCAGGGCAATGTTCCCTCTTAATTTTTTTTGGGTGCGTGGCCCCTTTACAGTTTTGCGCACGCATGAAACTTTACATTGAAAAGGCTGGTCCCGGGCTGCGCGAGATCAGGCAGGCAGCCGTGGACCTTATAGGGTCCTGGGCATTTGTCACTCTTTAGTGCCATTATTTTCTTCATTACTGTTAATTTGCTTACGTAAATTTTGGTGAGACTCCATACCTGATTCAATATTAGTTTCCTTGGGATGTCTGGCATGCTATCCTCTTCCTCTACTTACGCAAAATAATTATTTAACATGTCTGCCATTTACTTATTTTCATTTATACCACCAGTCATTTTATAAGGAGCCCACATTGCGCTTAATCACCTCTTTTTCCTATTATTTCCTAATAGAATTGTAAAAGTTATAATCCAATCCCATAATCACAGTTTTATCATAGCCAAAAGTAATTATATTCAAAAAATATATATTTAAAAACCTTTTGAACAGCGAGTGCCAATGATACTGGTGCAAAAGGCTACAAGAGTTAGAGCTCCACCATCCGCAGAAATATATTCAACCCAGTGTGTCTGAACCAAATATCATTGGAATCAGTCATACCTCCAACCAAGTTTTCCCCAATGTAAACATTGAGCCAAAACAACGGAAAACCTGAACATTCAGAAATAAAAAGGAAAAAAGCAAATGGATCGACAAGTTAATCACAATTCTTCAGATTTAATTTTTAGAAGGGCGTTAATGGAGTGACTGCTTTTTAAACTGGACTCATCTTCACTTAGACCAAACGTGAAAGAAGTTTTACTTTCCAAAATAAACAATGCAGAATTTAAAGCAATGTTAAAACTATCTCTCTACTGGAAATTAGAAATTTGGTTAGAAAAAGGTGGCAGAGAATTTTGCCATGTTGCAAACAAGGCAAATGAATGCATATGAATCTCCCTCCCATCTTATTTAAATGGCACCATTATTTTTTTGATGTTAAAAAAACGTTTTGAGCACAAGTAGGACTATTAAACCATCAACATTCAGGAATCTGGAGATATTTTTTCCTCCAAAAATCTTTGAACCGGGGTGTGGGGGTGGGGGGGGGGGGAAATAAGAGATTGAGGCTGGTTAGAAATAAGAGGCTTTTAAACAACATACTTATTCAGAGTTTGCCATAAAACACACACTGGCAGAAACATTATATTTTCACTGAAAATTAAGTACAATTATGAACCAAACACGTCTGAACACTCAAACGACCTTGCAAGGCAAGACAAAGATAATTTTTAGCTTTGCACACTTTTTAAGGAGTTGCCGATGAGAAAAATTCAGTGAACATTGACATTCAATACCTCATTTATAAAAATAGCATCTATTAACAAACTTCAAGAATGTAACCATTACTCACCTCGTTATCGTGAACATGGTCATTTTGATGGGAGCAGCAACAACAATGGGAATTGATGATAAAAAACACTGGGGATCTCTCTCTATTCTCAGAATCCATCTGAGAATTTGCAATAAAGTCTAACTGGTCACAGGGGGCATTTTGACAAAGACGACAGAAAGGCAATATGTGGCAAATCAGTGGATGCCCAGTTTCCACACTGGAATCACTGGGATCCTTTCAGCCCCCCCACCCCAGTTAAAGAATAAATTTAAAAACTTGTCTCGTCAGACTACCTCCTTATCTTTGCAACAGCAAGCAGAACAAATCCACTGCTTACCCAGCCAAATGCCAAGTACTATCCTCTACACCTCCTTTAAGGTTGTTTAGTCATATGACCAGATTTCATTAACAATTGAAGTGCGTAACACTTCCTGCAGGCTATGTTCTGTCCCACAATCTTTCAGCTATATTTTCACAAAGGCAGGATCAAATTTTCTGTGCAGATTCTTCAGTAAAAGGTTTCCTCAAATGCATAATTCTTTTCTGTTTCCAAAAGAGCCAAGTGGGAGATGATGATCCATGATAATTTCACCCTACTAAAGAGGAATGGTATTACAATAATTCTCAGTGGAAGTTTGTGTGTGATTGGCACCTAAGTCACTTTGGTTTGAACAAGCAGCAAATTTAAATCTCCATTATCCTTGAATAGTTGTACAGC
This sequence comes from Squalus acanthias, assembly GCA_030390025.1. NCBI lineage: Eukaryota > Metazoa > Chordata > Chondrichthyes > Squaliformes > Squalidae > Squalus > Squalus acanthias. Next base: position 80,343,828 of record CM059435.1, on the reverse strand, counting down.
AACCAGTTTAATCTTGATTATTCCTGGTACATACTTCTTTGTTGCAATGATTAAAGTGAATAATAAAGACATTTGGCAGAAATAAATGACTTCAGTGGGAACAGTACGTTTTATTTCATGACTAATTGTGACGGGGACAAGAGAAATGTTACCTCAATCTAACTTTCCAGTTTAACAGTAGACAGAGTGAAGCATGAGCCCAATTATTTTCCAACCTTCTATCCCAAAGCTCCTGAATTGTGCTGGGCGGGGGTAATTGTTCCACGGGCACTGAGCGCAGTCTCAGGTATCTCAACTAAGTGGCCGCTCTGTGTATTTAAGGCAAGATAACGAGTGTTGACTGGCTATTGAAATTTAGAGGGCCTGATCTGATTGTCAGCCAATGTCCACACACACGCACATTTTCTATTAGGTGTCACTGGATACTTATCTGGAGCTGGGCTGGTTCTTGACTGGGGCAGAGATCGCATCATATAAAATATAAGTGTTTTTACAGATAACACTTGGTCCAAGTAATCTCCTAGACTGGTTTTGATAGTTTGAGGGTGAGAGGGGGGAATTTTCCAGAGTATTTCTTCACTTATTGCCCCTGGGTTTTTTTCTCTGTTTTTTGCCTCTCCCAGGAGATGACCCGGCTGCGGTGGGGTAGGGAAGGAGGAAGTGTTTAGTGATGATGCTCCAGCCATCATGAGCATGGGGCAGGCTTGATGGACCAGCTGGTGTTTTCCTGCCCATCAATTTTGTATGTTTGTAGCTAGAACCCTAGCTGATTTTAAACCACATTGCCAGTACTGGTAAGGAGCAAACCTTTTTGTTGTATAGTGGAATCAGGTGTAACCCAGATGATCAACACAAGTAGATGACCAACATAACTAAGTGATCAGTGTGGGCAATCTCCAATATGCACTCAAGCGCTCACCAGCACTTTAACCAGTTGATTAGGCGACTCAGTCTCCCCTCTTAATATCAATGCTTTTAACATCAGCTGCTCTTCAGTGTTTTTTTGGTTGCATTCATTTAGTCCCAAACCAGCACTGATTGGCAATCTGATCAAACTTCCCTTTATCCTTTATGATGTGGCGTTGCTACAAGGCTTGTTTAGCATATTGACATTAATATGTTATAACTGAAAAACAATTACATTTAAACCAATAATTTGATGTGGTACGAGTACTTAAGTGTTCTGTCAACAAAGAATTACTCTCACCATCTGATATATTTTGTGTTTAGCACAGGAAACACATACATGTACATCACAGATACACAACCAGGCATTTCTGATGAACTGGGTGCGAAATTTGAATTGAGCAGGACACTATGGCTGCTTACGGTTGGGCTTGCACTGAACAAGCAGCTGGGAAAGGGGAAATAATAGAATCTGAGGTATGCAGTTTCTGACAGGAGCTAAACAGGATGACCTCAGTCTTGACAATATTGAGCTACGCAACTTTTATCCATCAGCCTACACCTTAAAAAAAAATGATCTGGTTTTTATTTCAATGCTGTTTGTGGGGCCTTGCTGTGCACAAATTGGCTGCTGCATTTCCCTACATTACAAAAGTACTCCCTTGGCTGTAAAGCGCTTTGGGATGTCCTGAAAGGTGCCATATGAATGCAAGTTCTTTCAGTCATGTGAACTGGGTAAAATAGTAATGTTGCTGCTGATAACCACCAGATATACTATCCATTATCATACTCACAATTTCACAACTGGTCATAATGAATCAGTTATGCTATATTTTTAAGCAAACCTGTCTAAAACAAAATCATGACTTAAACATACTTTAACCCCCAATTTCACCAGACATAACCAAGGTGAGAAAAATGAAAAAGTTATCTCTGCCTCTAAATCATCATTTTTGGACACTGCAAATCTTACCCTGAATGGAGGCCCCATTAAAAAACAAAAGTGAAGTCCTGAAGACCACGGTTAGCTATCAAATGATCTGTTCCACACTTTTCATGCAGAATCTAGAGTGCATGCAGGTCTTGCATTGTTTAACAAAAAGTTTGAATTTTAACCATGCACTAGTCACCTTCATGAAAGTATAATATATTTCTAAAGGTAATAACATCAGAATAATGGTTGTACTTCACTGTAACCAATCATTCCAACAGGTTATTTGGAAAAAAACAGATTTAAAAAAGCACATTTTCTCTCTGACCTGTTGTTAACCTATGAAGTGTTTCACTTTATTACTATAAAACTTTTCCTCAAGTCACGGAACTGTACCCACCTAAAGCCATTTCTGGGAAAATGTAAAAAACCTCACGTAAAACTGCCCTTTTAGGATCAAAGTCGTTAACTTTATAACCTAGCAGTTTCCTCGTACTTAAAACTGATTTTGCATCTAATCAGCATTTGAAAAATGACCCATTTGAACTTCAAAAACCTTGGGTGAAAACAAAATCAGTAACCAGATCAGTCAATCCACAACACAAAACTGACTAGGATTAGCAATCAACCTTATATTCAAGCCACAGAGTGCACAAAAAATAGAATTTTCTAGTTCATTTTTGGAAGTATTTCAGCGGCGATTGTTGAACTCAGTACTGCACCTAACAGACAATATTGAAAATCCCGAAGTGGTAATGGTCAACGCTAATCTTTTAAAAAAAGACAACATCATTCTTCTGTCTCCAAAAAATATAGTATTGTATAGAAATAAAACTTTGATTTTGTTCGAGGTTGGCGGGTAGCGGGGGAACGAGATGAAATCAACCAAAGGATGGGATGAGCACATTTATACTTGATGGCCTTTTCTCATCCTGGATACATAAATATTTATACATCACAACACAAGACATTAAGACTTGAATATAACACACCAACATGGCCTGATTTGATTGTCAAAGATCACTGCTAGATCCCTGGAGGGTAGCAGGCAATGTGGACTAATATAAACTGTACATGAACAGATTTTAGCTCAAAGTCCTTCAAAGTGAAGCCAAGAAGGAATGTTCCTGTAACAGGTTAACCAGAGTAGCGATAGATTTCACAGTTAAAAATGTCAATTAAATACTGGTACCACTTCTCCATCAAGGAAATTTGTACCATTGGTTTTACTGCCAATTAAACTGAGAAAATAATTACACTGAAATTTCTGATTTATCTTTCTGTCCTTGAACTGAACTGGCTAAATGATGGTTGTTAACAAAGCAAGTGGAATGTACATGTTGACTAGACTTATTTTGGTTGCTAATGTTTTCCACGTCAAAGTCAAGACAGTTACAAAATAGTTAGAACAAAACACAGTCCTGATCACTACCATGTGATAATCAAATTCTATTAGTAAAGTACTTTTAATAGCTCATTTCAATAAAATTGATTGTAAGCCAAAACCCATTTGATGGCAAAGCTCAGATCAAAAATTTACAAGTATTTTATTATTCAAAAGCTTAAATTAAACATTTTTGCAGAAGTACACACAGATCTTACTTGGCATTCCTTATAGTAAATTGGATGATGTGCGGTTTTACAATGACAGGTGCACTGCAATATGCTATGTAATGCACAATGTACTATTCTGCGGTCTCTTTAAGGCCACTAACTCCAATTGCTTACCTTAAACACAGCCTATGGTGACTCAGCTTTAATTGTTGTTTGGTTACGGAAACTTTTCAGCTTAAAATATTGCTGGTCAGTTTCAGGGAGCAGCTCAGAGGCACTCCCCATTTTAGATTATTTTGCATTTGTAACCAAGTGAGACATCTGGACGCACTAGACAAAGAATTTTTTAGTTATACAAGTAGATCTCCTGTGGCGGTGCTCACAGCTTATTAGAGCTTATGGTCTTTTACTGGTCTCTGATATCTGTGTTGCTGCTTTACTGTCTCTCTCCTCTTACTTTCCTCTTGCTATTTATTGTCTCTGTCTTCCTCAGAGTCCATCATCTTCATGTTGCTGGTTCTCTCATATCTTTCTTTTCTCCTTCTTTCTCAGTCTGCTACTTCCTTCTCGCGCTCACTTGTCTTTCCCATCATTTTCAACTTCTGTCTCTTCCTCTGATTTCAAGTGGGAGGCAGTGGGGGCACGGCAGAGAAAAGCAGAGAGTCACAGACAACTTTTTCCAATTGCAGGTATGTGATGGAGGGTTATTTAGCCATGGTGCAGACACCACCAGAAATCATTGAGGGGGTGGCGCTCCAACTCTGCTTGCTCCAAGTCTTCTTTCCAAACCTCACACCTATCTCATCACTTTAATGTTTACCTTAACACCCCCCCCCCACCTAATCCCACTTACCCTCCAACATCCCCCGTCCTCCTGTTATCTCTCCAACACGTGCCACTTGTACTTGCATCGCTCCCTTCCTCCCATCACTTCCACTGTCATGTCACACCACCTTCTTACTCCCTGCATCCTCCCATCCTACTCATTGCAGAGATCTCTCCTTCTCTCAATCCCTCATCTGTCCCCTCTGCTTCCCCACCAGTCCCAAAACCACAAACTTTATATATATATATATATATATATATATATATATATATATATATATATATATATATATATATATATATATATATATATATATATATATATATATATATATATACATATATACATATATATACATACATATATATATACATACATACATATATATATTTTTTTTAAAAACACTTCTGGCATTATAAATAGCCTAGAATTTTGCTGAAGAGGGAGGACAGTGGTTCAAACAAGGTGGTGAGGCCAGCAGGTTGGTGAGTGCTGGCAAATTTTAAATACATTTTCCATTTTTTAACCTACTACCTAGAGGATCCAACCTGGGAGATAAGCTCTTGGAGTAGCAGCAGCACCACATTGCATTGGGAGGATTGAAAGCCAAGTATTGCAACACAGGAACTGTGACAAAACAGGAAGTGCACGTCAATCACCGCCTTTTAATATATTATAGAGCAGATCTCTATGGCCTTCCTCAGTGACTTGTAAATTTTCTAAGATAAGGGTATTATGAAAAATATCAGACACTGACTGATCAGCACGAGGGCAGCTTTGGGATCTGGGAGCACTCAGGAGGAGGCCTGGAATTGGTAGTCCTGGGATAAGGTTTTCAACTCGAGCAGTACTTTGGGGGTTGGGCTGTCCCAAAGGACAGGGAGCACTAAGAGTGGGGTACTGAAAACAATGACAGGTCCTTGAATGTGGGAGCCTTGGGAGGAAGATCCCAGGGTCTGGGAGCATTGGGGGCAGTCCTGCATCAGGGAGCACTGAAAATGTGGTTATGGGGTTTCTCAGCACAGAAAGGGTGTCCTGGGATCTGAGTAGGGAAGAGGGAGGGCCAAATCAGTTAATGTGTTTCAGGCGTTACCGCGGTCTGGCAGTATTAGGGGAGGCAAGATACAGCAGTCTTGTGGAGGAGGGCACTAGGAGAATGGGACCTTTGACCCTTTTGAATCAGGTGTCACACTATCCTAAACGTTTACCTTGTTAAACACCCTCCTGCCACTGCTTTCCCTGTTGTCAGCAGTTCCAATCTTTATGGTCCTATCTTTAAGCAATAGTATACTTAGTGAAAGCGCCAACTTAGTCTTCAATAAACATAAACTACTAAAAAACAAAAGGATTACCTCAAAACACTCAAGAAATTGTTTATGTAGTTTCCCACCTTTTGTATAAAAAGGTATATGCTTATGCCAGAAAAATGGTTCATAGAGAAAGATGTTTTAACTAAATTTTCATTCGAAATAGAGGGTGGCTTGCCATGACTGACTTGGACAGCAGCCAAACAAAAGGAATCAAAAATTCAAACTCAACCTTCAGCTGGGTTTCAATCACTTTGGAAATACAAGCTAAAATCCCTTTCAGTCTTGGACTGTGAAGGAGAAAGAGATTCTTGATAAAGAATCTTTTGCTGGGTTTTCCAACAAAGAAACCATAAGTGCTGCAAATCGCTGGTATGTTAATCACACGTGTTGTCCAAGTTAGCAGTTCATGATGGAAAAGGAGCAATATTTTAAACTATGAAACTTGCCTGTAATAAAGCTTTTGAGAGTTTTCAAACTTCTGCTTGCTTCCAATTTTTTTGGAAAAAGCAAAGAAACTCACAAATCCTCACAGAATGAGGGAGGCACCCTTTATTCCAACTCGGATAGCTACTGATGTCTGCGAGGGAATCAGAACAAGGGCATAATCTTAAAATTAGGGCTGAGTGAGGAGTGAATAAGCAATGAAATCAGGAAAGCATTTTTCCCCACACAAAGGGTAGTGGAATTTTGGAACCCTCGTCCCCCAAAAAGCTGTGAATGCTATTTCAGTTGAAATTTGCAAGACTGAGATCGATAGATATTCTAGCTTAGTGTAGCAAGGGATATGGAGCAAAGTAGGTAAATGGACTTGAGATACATCAGCCAAGATCTAATGAATAGCGGAACAGGCTCGAGGGGCTGAATTCCTAGATTCCTATAAAATTAAACAGTATTGTTTGATTACAAAATGCAACCTTTCACTTAAAAGGTTTTCAATAACTAGATTAGAATATATACAGCACTGAACTAACTACGCCGATATCAGAACAAGCCATTTCACAACTTGCGCATTTAACGTAACTGTGTGCAAATATCTGATTAAAATGCCTGCATAGTTAAGTTTAATAATAACTGCTGACAATTCTCCTCCCTTCCCCCCCCCACCCTTACCACCTCCAGGCTCAAAATAATTCAACCTGCATTTGGATCAAGGTCTACTGCACTCATGCTTTGGACTACAGTCGAAAGGTAAAGGGGAGGCAATAAAACGTAGCTGCTTTTTACCAAACAGATCACCGGTTTTAAAAATTCAACTCGCACAACAACACTTGGTGAAAGACTGCGGTAACACCATTTGACGACTTTTGTGGATTTAGAGGACCATGGAATTAATAATTGAAAAAATGAACCCGTCAAGTAATCGGCAAAAAATTCAGAGGTAAGTTTAGATGTTGTACCAGTGTTGTAATCCAGGGCTAGAATTTCAATCAGGAAAATTGCTGTTCGAGATAAAAAATATGGAATAGATTGTGGTGCTGAATTAATGCGCTAATGCTCCATGCCAGAGTGGGGTGGACACAGGGTCAAGTACCATTCCATTTTTATTGCCAGTCTGAATGACATAGCAAAGGACACATCAAATGCAAAAATCTTGGGGTGAGGGGTGGGAGGTGCACAGGGCAGGCAAACTCAAGGAACAGTTATAGCTAGTCATATCCTAATGCTTACCAGCTAGTTACAACGGGTGTTGGACGCAGCCTATTCCCTCAATTGCAGGCATTATGCCAGGCAGAAGAAAGGGATTTAAAAAATAAGTTTAGAAAATTTTCAAACACTCCCCATTTTAATGTCTGTTGCTATAATTCTGTTAAAGATAGTAGGAGCTGCTCATAAGTACTCGAGTGATTTATGTTATTTACTTCTTTGCTTGTTTATTGACTGGGAAAGAGGTTGGGGGTGGGGCGCAAGAAACCTTAAGCCCCAGTCAGCATTTTTCACTAATTCAACAGGAGAAACTTGGAGCTCTTATGGGGAATTACAAAATATCCAAGTGCATTTAACATCTTAATGTTTCAATAAATTTTAAAAAGGAAAATCAAGTTATATTTGGAAAGCTTGGGGATCTTGGAAACTTTTTCAAAAAATTTCTCCAATACCCAATTCAACTCAAATTAAAACCACAGAGAACTGGTAACATGAATGATGACGACCAAAATCAATCTAAAATAATTACACAGAATATACAGCAGAGAAAAAGGCCATTTGGCCCAACTAGTCTGTGTTGGTGTTGATACTCCACGAGTCATCCGATTCCATCTATTGCATCTCAGCCTCTCTCTCTTATGTACTCATCTAGTTTCCTTTTGAAAGCATCCAAGCTATTTGCCCCAACCACTTCCTGTAGTTCCACATTCTAACCACTGAGTAAAGACATCTCCCCTGATTTCCCCATTGGATTTTAGTAACTATCTTGTATTTATGGCTCCTAGTTTTGGATTCTCCCACAAGTGGAAACATTCTATTTACATCTACCCTGTCCAACCCATTCATAATTTTAAAGACCTCGAAGTCTTCTCTTTTCTAAAGAAAAAAGCCCCAACCTGTTCAATCTTTCCTGACAGCTGTAATCTCTCAGTTCTGGTACCATCCTTGTAAATCTTTTTTGTACTTTCTCCAGTGCTTCTATGCCCTTTTTATAGCATTGAAACCAGAATAGTGTTGTGGGAAGGAAAAATTAGAGGCAGTTCGTAACTACTCCTGTATGTCTTCCTAAAAGCAATGATGAAATCCTGGGAGCCTAAGTAAAAAAAATTGCAACCTGAAAATGTATCTTACATTCTTAGGATGGAAAAAAAAAGAATTAACATAACAACCGATGATAGAATTGGCTTCTTCCCTTCAATACATGGGTACTTTTAACATTATGGGAATGGCAGCTATTGTTACAGCTTTTTGATTCCTCAATTCCTTTTTTAAATATTGATATCAAATCTACATTTCTACCTACATTTAGTGACTTGGTAGTAGCTGGATGATACAATGCCATTTTAAAATAATTACTTTTGAATTTAATGTTCCTGAACTTTTGCATCTTATCCCATGCACTAAATGACCATATGAAGTACTCCCCCCTGTGGAACAGGGAGGGAGTTCAAGAGAACAGAGGCTGGGCAGCTGAAAGCTCAATCACCCAATGATTGGGTGAAGGAAAATACAATGCACAGGTGATCAGAGTTAATAAAACTAACAGTCCAGGAGGGAAAGTCAAGTCTGGAGGAGATTGAGGGGCAAGGTGGATCAAAGCCTTGGATGGATTTGACGACAAAGGATTTTAAATTTAATGTGATGAGACAGCCAGCCAGCCAGTACAGGTCCACAAAGACAAGAGATGAGGACAACCAGGGCTTAGTACAGGATAGGATACCAGTAATTTTATTTTGGAGAAATTGGAATTCATGGAGTGCTGACAAGGAAAGCGCAAAAATGATCAAATATGGAGATAGCAGGATTCAGAGGGGGTGGAGATGTAAATAAGTGATTTCAGCAATGGAAGGAATAGAAGTTAGAGATGGAGTGATAATTAGAGAGGATGAGTGGGTTGTTTTTGAATTGGGGGGGGGGGGGGGGGGGTGATAGCACTGGTTTTGGTGGTAAGGAAGACTATGCCTGAGGAAGGAGAACCATTAATAATGCGAGCGGACAGTGAAGCTTGGGTCTGTAAGTCATCAGGAGCTTGGTGCGAGGGGTGAATTAAAAGGTGCAGGGGTGGATTTCAGGGAAGGGATGAGATGGAAGGGAACAGATAGCAGCAAATTACAATGTGACAAAACATCAGGATTCAAGAGGCGGGCGACGGGGCGGAGGGAGGGAAAGAAAATTGATGAAGCTGGGCAGGACATGCATTGTTTGACTCCAGGAAGCAAGGACAGACTGAGGTGAGTGAGAAGAAACTCTAAGCACCAGAATGTCGATGAACCTTAGATCATTGTCAGGAACCTCACTTTGTAGCTTCTTGCAAATTACAGGCAAACTTAGAATAATTTAACTATTGTACAATTTTAATTATGCTGGTAAATAGAGACATACAATGGCCTGGATTTTGTGGTCAGTGGCGAACGAACAGTGGCAATTTACAGTCATCAGGCATCTGAAGCAGCGTCCTCTACAGGGGATCTAGGACATTTGTGAACAAGGCAAGCAACAGCATGTAATCAGATTGGCTACAAGGTATTCAGGAAAGATAGGAAAGGAAAAAAAGGAAGGGGGTGGCTGTATTGATCAAAGAAACTATTATAGCACTGGAGAAGGATGATGTAGTTGAGGGGTCAAAGACAGAGTTTATTTGTTTAGAATTAATAGAGGAGCTATTACGCTGCTGGGTATATACTATAGGCCACCAAATAGTGGGAAGGAGATAGAGGGGCAAATTTGCAGACAAATTACAGATAGATGCAAGAACTGGAGTAATGATAATGGTGGACTTCAATTATCCTAATGTAGACTGGGATCGTACCAGTGTAAAGGGCAAAGAGGGAGAGGTATTCTGAAAATGTGTACAAGATAACTTTCTTGATCAGTGTGTTTCCAGCCCAACGATGAAGGAAGCAGTGCTGGATCTAGTTCTGGGTGATGAAGTGGGGCAAGTGGAGCATGTTTCAGTGGGACAGCATTTGGGGATCATATCATCAGGTTTAGGGTAGTTATATAAAAGGATACGGTACAATCAAGCGTAAAAATACTTAACTGGAGGAGGGCTAGCTTCAGTGAGTTGAAAAGGGATCTGGCCCAGGTGGATTGGAATCATAAGTTGGTAGGCAAAACAGTAACTGAACAATGGGAGGCCTTCAAAGAGATGGTTTGGGTACATATTAGACACATTCCGATGAGGGGAAAGGAAGGGCATCCAAAGTTAGAGCTCCCCGGATGACTAAAGATCTAGAGATTAAAATGAGACAGAAAAGGGAGGCTTAGGATAATTGTAAAGTTCATAATACAGTCGAGAACCAAGCTGAATATAGAAAGTACAGAGGAGATCTTAAAAAAGGCAATAAGAGGGGCAAAGAGAGTATGAGAATAGATTAGTGGCCAACATAAATGGGAATCCAAAAGTCTTTATAAACAGTAAAAGGGTAGTCAAAGGAAGGGTGGGGCCGATTATTGACCAAAAAGGAGATCTTCTTGTGGAGGCAGAGGGCATAGCTGAGGTACTAAATGAGTTCTTTGCATCTGCCTTCACTAGAGAAGAGGATGCCGCCAATGTAGCAGGAGGAGGAAGCAATAATGCCCCGGATGGGACGCTTCCTAGATTACTGAGGGAAATAAGGGTGGAAATTGCAGAGGCTCCGGCCACAATCTTTCAATTCTCCTTGGATATTGGGATGGTACCAGAGGACTGGAAAAAGTAAATGTTACACCCCTGTTTAAAAAAAAAAAGGGGAGAGGGATAAATCTGGCAACTGAAGGCCAGTCAGCCTAATGTCAGTTGTGGGGAGACTTTGAGACAATAATCTGGCACAAAATTAATTGGCATTTGGAAAAGCATGGCTAATAAATCCAAGTCATCACAGATTATTTTTTTTTTTTTAAAAGGCAAATTGTGTTTGACTAACTTGATTGAGCTCTTTGATGCAAGTAACGGAGAAGGTTGAGGAGGGTAGTGCGGTTGATGTTGAGTATATGGATTTTCAAAAGGCATTTGACTAAAGTACCATATAATAGACTGGTAAGCAAAATTAAAGCCCACGGGATTAAAAGGGACTGTGGCAGCATGGATACAAAATTGGATAAGGGACAGAAAGCAGAGCGTTGTGGTGAACAGTTGTTTTACAGACTGGCGGGGTCAGTATTAGGACCACTGCTGTTTTTGATGTATAGTAATGACCTGGACTTAGGTATACAGGGCATAATTTCAAAGTCTGCAGATGATACGAAACTCGGAAATTTAGTAAACAATGAGGCGGATCGTAACAGACTTCAGAATCGCAATTCGCAACTCCTCAGATAATGAAGCAGTCCATGCCCGCATGCAACAAGACCAGACGACATTCAGGCTTGGGCTGATAAGTGGCAGGTAACATTCACGCCACACTAGTGCCGGGCAATGACTATCTCCAACAAGCGAGAGTCTAGCCACCGCCCCTTGACATTCAACGGCATTACTATCGCTGAATCTCCCACCATCAACATCCTGGGGGTCACCATTAACCAGAAACTTAACTGGACCAGCCACATAAATACTGTGGAAACAAGAGCAGGTCAGAGGCTAAGTATTCTGTGACGAGTATCTCACCTCCTGACTCCACAAAGCCTTTCCACCATCTGCAAGGCACAAGTAAGGAGTGTGATGGAATACTCCACTTGCCTGGATGAGTGCAGCTGCAACAACACTCAAGAAGCTCAACACCATCCAGGACAAAGCAGCCCACTTGATTGGCACCCCATCCACACCACCTTAAACATTCACTCCCTCCACCATCGGTGTACCGTGGCTGCAGTGTGTACCATCTACAAGATGCACTGCAGCAACTCGCCAAGGCTTCTTCGGCAGCACCTCCCAAACCTGCGACCTCTTCCACCTAGAAGGACAAGGGCAGCAGGCGCATGGGACCACCACCACCTCCAAGTCACACACCATCCTGGCTTGGAAATATATCACCGTTGCTTCATCGTCACTGGGTCAAAATCCTGGAACCCCCCTCCCCAACAGCACTGTGGGAGTACCTTCACCGCACAGACTGCAGCGGTTCAAGGCGGCGGCTCACCACCACCACCTCAAGGGCAACTAAGGATGGGCAATAAATGCTGGCCTTGCCAGTGACGCCCAGATCCCATGAACGAATAAAAAAAGACTGGTTAAATGGGCAGACACATGGCAGATTAAATTTAATGCAGAGAAGTGTGAAGTGATGCAATGTTAAGAATAAGGAGAGACAATACAATCTAAATGGTACAATTTTAAAGGGGTTGCAGGAAGAGAGAAACCTTGGGGGTGTATGGACAGAAATCTTTGAAAGTAGCAGGACAAGTTGAGAAGGCTGTTAAAAAAGCATGTGACTTCTTGGCATTAGTAGAGGAAGAGAGTACAAAAGCAAGGAAATTAGGCTTAACCTTAATAAAACAATGGTTAGGCCTCCACTGGAGTAGCGTGTTCAATTCTGGGCACCACACTTTAGGAAGGATGTCAAGTCCTTGGAGGGGGTGCAGAAGAGATTTACTAGAATGGTGCCAGGGATGAGGGACTTCAGTTATGCAGAGAGACTGGAGAAGCTGGGGTTGTTCTCCTTAGAGCAGAGAAGGTTAAGCAATTTGCTAGAGGTGTTCAAAATCATGAATGGTTTTGATAGAGTAAATAAAGAGAAACGGTTTCCAGTGGTAGAAGGGTCTGTAACCAGAGGACACAGATTTAAGGTGATTAGCAACAAAAAAAGAGGCAACATGAGGAAACAATTTTTTACATAGCAAGTTGTTGTGATCTGGAATGTATTGCCTGAAAGGGTGGTGGAAGCAGATTTAATAGTAACATTCAAAAAAGAATTAGATAAACACTTGGAGGGAAAAAATTTACAGGGCTATGGGGAAAGAGCAAGCGAGTGGGATTAATTAGATTGCTCTAAGAGCCGAATGGCTTCCTTGTGTGCTATATCATTCTACGATTCTATGATTAAAGAATCCTCACTGACACATGCAGAGGCTAAACCAGGAAGTGTATGTTAGAATATTTAATTCAATGTAAAATCATGTACAGAAACAAAAGAGGGGGGCAAAGAAAGATGGAATTGAGAGAGATAAAAAGAGACAAAGAAAAAGTAAAAAATAGGTTTTTTTCAATCTCCAACAATAATTAAAATCTGAAGGAATGAGACTTCACACTGATACAAGTTATTTTCAGTGTCAGAGAGGTTGTTTGGTAGTAATTAAGACTTATGACACCGTTAAAAATTTGCTTACTTGAATGGACAAGCCCTAAATTTTTCTGGCATGTTTAGTGGGTATCCAGTGGCTAAGTATCGCAACTTCACACCCTTGCATGTATTTCAATCTCACATCTATCGACAAGGTACCGGTGTAGCGAAGCTTGTGGAGGAGCAGGGTAAATCGGACAGCAACTTCCAGATTTCCATGTTATATTGCACATGTGCTGACGCTAGAAGTTGCTGTCCGATTTACTCCATAATAACGGTAAGCACTGACAGCTTCACCGTTATTCTTATCGCAAAATCTTGGTCAAGATCTGCTTTCTGTGATTGCTTCAACACTAGTATTTGACCAATCTTTAAATTGCAGAATGTAAATACTGGTGTGATATCCATTTAATGTTGATGCACCTGTTTAGGCATCTCTAATGATAAATACAACTCTATGTTTTATACACATGACTAGTACCATAAGATACCACCATGGAGAAAGATTTCCTCGTGTTTTTTTAAGCAAAATCCAAAACATGTGTTTGAAGAACATGTTTACAATTTCACTATATAAAATCCAAACAAGGGAAATTGTTCAACCATACATTTTTAATAAGGAAATTTTTTTTTTTTTTTAAATTAACCATGAACTCAGTCTTGACCTTCTGAGTTTCAAAAGTTTGCATTCCCAAAGAGGAAACAACTTGGAAGCAATTTATATTTTTAAACCCCATTTGAAATATGCTTTTCTCCTCCTGTTAAGATCTCTCATGCAACATTCCTGGCAAGGAAAACTTAGTGATTCTGCACAGAAGCCCAAAGGTAAGTTTAAGCAGCAAATGTATTCCATCTTCCACTGTTGATTACAACCATTTTCCCTCATTTTTACTTATATGTATGAATCACCTTTTCCTCAGCTGATAGTATAACAAGAGTATAGAAAAGTACAAGATACTGCAGGAATATTTTTCATAACAGAAGAAAAATCTATGCGACAACATTCTATTGAAAACAACATAACAATGGTGTTTGTCCTGACCACTGGGACTTATAGGTTGAGAACAAGGATGACAGCGTTGGTGAGATGATGACATACTGTAGCACTAAAGAGCAATTATTTACTTAAATGTCTCTTCAACTTACCCACTAATCCAATGTAGCCAGGAACTGGCGCAATCAGTCATAAGTATGGATTTGAATTTTGTGCCTTGACAACTTTTTTCCAGAAGCTCATTACTTTAATTAGAACCAACCAAGTAAAACAAGGAAAAAATCTACAAAGGCAACACTGAACAAACAGCAACAGGAAAGAGAGCATCAGCAGTTCTGACGAAGGGTCATTGACCTGAAACGTTAACTCTGTTTCTCTCTCCACAGATGCTGCCTGATCTGCTGAGTATTTCCAGCATTTTCTGTTTTTATATCAGCAAGACTTGTTTTATTCCTCTGTCAAACAGAACTGAAGGTCACAAAATACAGTTTTAATTTATCAGAATGGTTTTCCATTAATTTCAACCACGAAAAGATTGAGAATTCAGTAAAGGAAACAGCAGCATAAAAAAAAATCCCATTAAAAGAATCGAAGTCGTTTTATCCAATAGTGCCATGCAATACATTGTGAATTGGAAGCAAATAACTTTGACAATACTCTTCATCATTTGTACGAGAGGGATTGTAGAGTAACTTGTTTTTACCCAATACGGTTTCATTCTAACTGCCATTGTCTGATTTGCTGTGGGATAATTCTGCTTTAATTGTTCTTGGTCACATCAGTAAAATTTCCAACGAAAGTCAGCATTTTTTTTTAAATCAAAGCTAGGTATTTGAAAATAAAATTGCAGATTTCAAAGTTAAATTATCGGGTGTAATTTTATTTTTGTCTCAACATTAACCACTGCTGTTGGGGCCACAAAACCTGCACAATGCTTTTGGGTTTCCAATAAACAGAACATAGATTTCTCGGTCTTCCTTGAGTGAGGGGCTGCATGAGGTGGAATTTTTTTTTATACTAAGGTAGTTATTATGAGGTCAGGTGCAGCTACTCAATCATAAAATGGTAACAGCACAGAAGGAGGCCATTCGGCCCGTCGAGCCACAGCCGGCTCTCTGCAACAGAACTTCAGCTAGTTCCGCTCCCCCGCCCTTTCCCCGTAGCCCTGCAAATTTTTCTCCTTCAGGTACTTATCCAATTCCCCTTTGAAAGCCACAATTGAATCTGCCTCCACCACCCTTTTAAGCAGTGCATTCCAGATCCTAACCACTCGCTGCGTAAAGAAGTTTTTTTTCATGCCGCCTTTGGTTCTTTTGACAATCAGCATAAATCTGTGTCCTCTGGTTCTTGACCCTTCCGCCAATTGAAACAGTTTCTCCCTATCTACTCTGTCTAGATCCCTCATGATTTTGAACACCTCTATTAAATCTCCTCTCAACCTTCTCTGCTCGAAGGAGAACAACCCCAGCTTCTTTAATCTATCCACATAACTGAAGTCCCTCACCCCTGGAATCATTCTTGTAAATATTTTCTGCACCCTCTCTAATGCCTTCACATCCTTCCTAAAGTGTGGTGCCCAGAATTGGACACAATACTCCAGTCGAGGCCGAACCAGTGTTTTATAAAGGTTCATCATAACTTCCTTGCTTTTGTACTCTACCTCTATTTATGAAGCCCAGGACCACATATGCTTTTTTATCCGCTTTCTCAAACTGCCCTGCCACCTTCAACCAGGTCTCTCTGTCCATGCAGCCACTTTATAATTGTACCCTTTAGTTTATATTGCCTCTCCTCGTTCTTCCGACCAAAATGTATCACTTCGCACTTTTCTAAATTAAATTTCATCTGCCACGTGTCCGCTCATTCCACCAGTTCACGTTACTTCCAAGTTTTGTGTCATCTGCAAATTTTGAAATTGTGCCCTGTACACCCAAGTCCAACTCATTAATATAGATCAAGAAAAGCAGTGGTCCTTGTACTGACCCCTGGGGACCACCACTGTGTACCTTCTTCCAGTCTGAAAAACTGCTCACCACTACTGTTTCCTGTCACTTAGCTAATTTCGTATCCAAGCTGCCACTGTCCCTTTTATTCCATGGGCTTCAATTTCGCTGGCAAGCCTATTATGTGGCACTTTATCAAACATCTTTTGGAAGTCCATGTACACCACATCAATCACATTGCCCTCATCAACCCTCTGTTACCTCATCAAAAAACTCAATCAAGTTAGTTAAACACAATTTGCCTTTGACAAATCTGTGCTGGCTTTCCTTAATTAATCCACACTTGTCCAAGTGACTGTTAATTTTGTCCCGGATTATTGTTTCCAAAAGCTTCACCACTACCGAGGTTAAACTGACTGGCCTGTATTTGCTGGGTTTATCCTTACACCCTTTTTGAACAAGGGTCTAACATTTGCAATTCTCCAGTCCTCTGGCACCACCTCCATATCCAAGAAGGATTGGAACATTATGGCCTGTACCTCCGCAATTTCCACCTTTACTTCCCTCATCATCCTACGATGCACCCCATCCCGTCCTGGTGACTTATCTACTTGAAGTACAGCCAGCCTTTCTAGTACCTCCTCTATCAATTTTTATCCCATCCAGTATCTCAATTACCTCCTCTTTCACTATGACTTTGGTAGCATCTTCTTCCATAGAGTCAGAGTTACACAGCACAGAAAGAGGCCTTTGGCCCATCGTGTCCGCGCCGGCCATCAAGCCCTGTCTATTCTAATCCCATTTTCCAGCACTTGGTCCTGTAGCCTTGTATGCTATGGCGTTTCAAGTGCTCATCTAAATGCTTCTTGAATGTTGAGGGTTCCTGCCTCTACCACCCTTTCAGGCAGGGAGTTCCAGATTTCAACCACCCACTGGGTGAAAAAGTTTTCCCTCAAATCCCCTCTAAACCTCCTGCCCCTTACCTTGAAACTATGCCCCCTGGTTACTGACCCCTCTACTAAGGGGAAAAGTTCCTTTCTATCTACCCTATCTATGCCCCTCATAATTTTGTACACCTCAATCAGGTCCCCCCTCAGCCTTCTCTGCTCTAAGGAAAATGACCCCAGCCTGTCCAGTCTCTCTTCATAGCTGAAGTGCTCCAGCCAGGTAACATCCTGGTGAATCTCCTCTGCACCCTCTCCTATGCAATCACATCCTCCTGTAGTGTGGCGACCAGAGCTGCACACAGTATTCCAGCTGTGGTCTAACTAGCGTTTTGTACAGCTCCGTCATAACCTCCCTGCTCTTATATTCTATGCCTCGGCTAATGAAGGCAAGTATTCCATATGCCTTCTTAACCACCTTATCTACCTGCCCTGCTGCCTTCAGGGATCTATGTACATACACACCAAGGTCCCTCTGATCCTCTGTCCTTCCTAAGGTCCGACCATTCATTGTGTATTCCCTTGCCTTGTTAGTCCTCCCAAAAGGCATCACCTCACACTTTTCAGGGTTAAATTCCATTTGCCACTATTCTGCCCATCTGACCAACCCGTCTATATCGTCCTGTAGCCTGAGGCTTCCCTCCTCGCTATTTACCACTCCACCAATTTTCGTGACATCTGCGAACTTACTGATCATACCTCCTACAGTCATATCTAAATCATTAACGTACACTACAAACAGCAAGGGACCCAGCACTGATCCCTGCGGTAAACCACTGGACACAGGCTTCCAGTCACAAAAACAACCTTCGACCATCACCCTCTGCCTCCTGCCATTAAGCCAATTTTGGTTCCAATGTGCCAAATTGCCCTGGATCCCATGGGCTCTTACCTTCTTGACCAGTCTCCCATGTGGGATTTTGTCAAAAGCCTTACTGAAGTCCATGTCGACTACATCACCCCCTCATCCACACACCTAGTCACCCCCTCGAAAAATTCAATCAAATTGGTTACACATGATCTCCCCCTGACAAAGCCATGCTGACTATCCTTGATTAATCCTTGCCTCTCCAAGTGGAGACTAATTCTGTCCCAGGGTAAAGACAGATGCAAAGTACTCACTTAGTACCTCAGCCATGCTCTCGGCCTCTATGTGTAGGTCTCCATTTTGGTCCCTAATCGGCCCCACCCCTCCTCTTACTACCCGTTTACTATTTATATGCCTATAGGAGACTTTTGGATTCCCTTTTATGTTAGCTGCCAATCTATTCTCATACTCGATCTTTGCCCCTCTTATTTCCTTTTTCACTTCCCCTCTGAACTTTCGAAGAAAGGAGGTGGGGTGGCAGTATTGATTAAGGAAAATATTACAGTGCTGAAGAGAGGATATGTCCTGGAGGGGTCAAGGACAGAATCTATTTGGTTAGAGTTAAGAAACAATAGAGGTGCTAATCTAACCTATATTACATATCTCATCTATATTCTACATATTACTCTTCACTTGACATTATTTCTTATTTTGATAATTGTCTAGTTCCTCATTTGCTATGCGAAAATGTATCTATTTGGATGCTGGAACATCACTAAAACTGGTATCTGGCCAAGTTGGTTAACATAGGCAGTTTTCCCAGCCAATTTAGAACCAAACTGTTGGAAGTTTACAGAGGTCAAATTTCAGACAACAACTTTCATTTATATAGCACCTTTAACATAGAACATCATTCCTAAGCGCTTCATAGAAGTGTAATCAGACAAAAATTGACACCAAACCAAAGAAGTAGATGTTTGGTGGGCTGACTAGAAGCTTGGTCAAAGAGATAGGTTTTAAGGAGGATCTTAAAGGGGGCGATAGAGAGCAAGAGCTGGAGAAACAGAGGTTTAGGGAGGGAATGAAAGAGAGCCAAGACGGCTGAAGACACAGCCACCAATGATGGGGTGAAGGAAGCACAAGAGTCCAGAGTCAGAGTTCCGTGGAGGGAGGTTTGTAGGGCTGGAGGAGGTTACAGAGCTAGGGAGGGATCTCGGAGGGATCTGAACACTAGGCGAGGCATTTTAACCTAACCCAACCGGCAAGAAATTCACAGGATGGGATTGGATTGTTTGCCCGGATTTAAACAAAAGAATGAGAATCTTAAATTTGCCATGATAGGGGACATGGGTGATGAATGAGTGAGACTTGGTGCAGGATAGGATACAGGCAACGTTTTGGATGAATTGAAGTTTAGAGGGTGGAGGATGGGGAGGCTTGCCAGGGGAGCAGTGAAATCGTCGAGGCTGGAGATGATAAAGGTAGTGACAAGGCAAAGACAGAAATAAGTTCTATTTTTGTGCATTACCAATGTAAAGCAGACCTCATCTGCAAAACCACTCGAGTATTATTTTTGCACAGAAATTTCTTTCATCCCCCAGGATTATACTCTTAAAATATTTTTTTTTTTAAAAAGTCCTTTAAGGATTATGAATTTCTTTTCTTCTTTCCCTCCTTCATTGCCGTTGTCTCTCCCCATCATCATTTTCCAAATGAGGAAATATCCAGGCAACTCGCCATCAGGTTTGTTCTCGTCGTAAGAAGTTACACAAGAGCAGCCTTGTCAATCTGTTCTCCCTCCCTTTCTATAGCAAAATGCCCAACTTCGATTCAAGATCTCTACTTAAAAGTAACATTTGAGATCAGAAACTTACGATGTAAAGCATTTTAATTATTTCAGAATGTATCTATTTCAAATGTGGCTCTTTAGGGAGGCCCAACAGCAGAATGGAACATCACAAACAAAAGTAGCTAGTTGAACCTCCCAGTGATTCTCATGCCCCAAACAATTCAGCAGCAATGTTCCCTCCGATTTCCCCCCTCCCTATAACTGGCTGCGTGGCCCATTAAAATTTTTGCACACGCATGGTTTCTTCCATGGAAAAGCCGGTGAGTGGCCTGTGCTGGACCTCCAGACCACTGCATGGCCATGCAGCTTAGCGGGAACGTTGTTTAGCGGTGTTGCTTAAAATGATATTGCTGCACTCAAATGACGACTACTGCTTGCCCCATAGTTAACCACATTTTACAAAAGTAAATTTTTTAAAACTTGAAATGTAGCACTAGTGTGAGAATAAGCCAAAGCACCACAAACCCAACGTGTACTTACACTGGTTACTCTACGATAGATCTGAGCAGCATTCTGGCATTCCGAATATGGATATTCTGAAGTTGCCATCTCCAGCATACACATCCCAAAAGCGTAAACATCAACAGACTCGTCATATTTTTCTTCGTACATCTCAGGAGCCATGAACTCAGGGGTACCTTAAATTAAAAGAACGTTTCAGACTCTAACAGACTGTCTCAGAGTGAGTAGAGGCTGTCGGTACTCACCGATGGACGATGACCTGTGGGGGAAGACAAAGCGGAGGCGAAGGAGAGCCCTTCTCAGTTACTCAGCAACCTACCAACTCCTAAGTTTTCTTCTGCAAGGCATCCTGAACGGTGTACAGTACTGAGTTGATCTAATTAACCTTTTGCATTTAAACGAGTCTTCCTGCAATCACGAATAATATCCTGTTTATCCCGGGGGGAAAAAACTCAAATTTTAAATGTCCTTGGTAGCGGAAACACATCATATGCAGAACGGTTAAATGCAACTTCATCCTTCTTCTATTGTCCCATCTTAAAATAATTGAGAAGTGGAGGACCAGCTGGGGTGCAACTTGCATAGGATATTCCACCAATATTCCAAAAATCAGCACACAACAAAATCATGACTGCTTCAAACACCTTTGACATCTAGCTTACTTACACTGCAAATTGCAACAAAAGCAATATGGTTAAAATATTCCAATGTGCAGAGTTTACAGTTTGTTACAAGTCATTCAATTTCCACAGACTGAAAGGAAACCCATCAGTTAGGTTTTCCCATCAGCTAGGTTTTCCCATCAGCTAGGTTTTTTTTTAAAGGGGAAAAAAAAGCTGGACCATAGCTAATCTCTGATCAACTATGCTTCTTACACCCTTTATCAGTAACTAAGTTGCCTTGCAAATGAAAACTACTGCATAATTAAACAAAGTTGAAACTTTCAATAATTTTGATCTTCAAATCATCAGAAAGGCAACTCACCACAGCCTTTATCTATAGCACTTACCGTTCAACTGCAGTACTTTTAGGTCTACTGCAGCTGGGAAAGTAGATGTCCTACAGTTGAAAATACTTAGAATACAGAAAATTGAGTAAAGAGGGCTCAGCAGGACAACCAGGCAAAAAAAAAAGAGAACATGAGACCCTGTAAATAGTTTCCAGATAAACTGAAACCATCTTTAAGAACAAAAATTAGGAAGTGGATGAATATTACAAGCACAGCAAAGTAGGCCACAGTTTTGCAGGGTTTTTTTTCCAATCCAATAAAGTGCACTCGTCTATTTCAAAGTCATATCTGTAAAATTATTTTTTTCTACTTTCATATTCCAAAACCAACAGCCTACTAAGCAAACTTCACTTGGTGACAATCAACTTACCTATTACACTTTTTGCAAACGATGCCCTTTTTAATGTAGCAAGGCCAAGATCCCCAACTTTAACTGATCCAGTAGGGCCTGTAATGAAGATGTTGTCACATTTCAAATCTCGGTGGATGATGGGTGGTGTACGAGTATGAAGAAAATGAAGACCCTTCAAGATTTGACGGCACCAGCTTCGAAGGACCTTGATCTTCATTACCTTAAACCTCTTCAAATAGCTGAAATGAAGAATGAGAAGACATGATATCACAAGAAAATGCTATTTTAAATGAGCTGACCAGATATCTTGGTTCTGACAAGTCTGTTCTTGCAAATGTTTAAAAAGTGTGCGAGACCAAATGCACCCATCTGCTGACAAATAAAACAGTATTTTGATAGTCTATTTATAATGTATGCATTGGATGTTATCTGAACAGTTCCACGTGTGAACCAGCCCTTGAATGTCTTCCTTTTTTCTCTCAGCAACCAAAATTAGATATTCAAGGTTCAGTCTAATCAGAGCACTGTACAATTTGATCACAATTTTCTCTAACTTAGAATACACTTATAGTTGTGTCGTTCAACATTCTATTGCCTTTCAGTTGCTTGAATACTGTTTCCAATTCTGGTGATGTTATCGAAATATAGAAAATAGTTAAGGGAATGGATGAAGTAAATCTAGACTACTATTTTATGGAACAGTAAGACAAGTGCACCTGGGTTCAAACTAGTAAAAAATAATTTAGGACTAATCAAGAAGTTTTTCTTCACAGTTGTACATCTTGTGTGTTAAGTTCACCAAGACTCCAAGGTCTCTTTCAGGTTATTTCTTAGCTTTTTCAACATCATTCATGGAGTACGCATGTTGCCTATTGTTCCTTCCTATGTGCAATGCTTCATGTATCGCCATACTACATTTAATGTCATTTTTCTCCCCAGTTACAAATTTTCTCCAACTCACTGCAATTTTTGAGCTTTCCCTCCTAGTTTTTCCATAACTTGAAAATCTGGCCACTTCGCACTGAATTTCTGAATCTGTCATTAGAATAAGTAGTGGTCCCAACACTAAGCAATGGGGCACCACATTCAGTACTTCCCCTCCTAGCCCAACATGACTGCTCTAATGGGTACTCAGCATTTCCTAACCCTTATCCAATTTCTTAACCATGCCCAAGGTTTACAGCTTTAAATTTAACCAACAGCCTCTCATGGAATTTTGTCAACTGTCTTTCAGAAGTCTAGGTACACCATGTTGTAGGGCACCTGTAGTTCACTTCGGTTGTTACTTCCTCAAAGACGTTGAGAAGGTCGGTCAGGCAGGACATCCCCTTCAGAAACCATGTTGATTGTTTATTAGGTTAATACTCAAATTCACTCCTGATAATCAATTCCATTATTTTACAAAGACCGCTACAGCATTGTGGGAATATCTTCAACACAATGACTGCAGTGGTTCAAGAAGAATGCCCACCACCACTTTCTCTAGGCAACTGGGAATGGGCAATAATTGTCAGCCTTGCCAGTGATGCCCACATCCTGGAAATTAATAAAAAGAAAACAAAGAAAGAATGGAAGACTAATGGGTTTGTAGCTACCTGTGAATGTTTTTTCAGCAATTTGAATATGGGCACCACATTAGCCAGTTTCCAATATACTGGTGATCTTACAGAAGTATACAAGTTAGTTAAGTTATCCAGCATCTCCCTCAATAATAGTGAGCATGGCACATATCTACTATAGCACACTTGGATAAATACCTTCTCTCCCTGTGGATTTGTTTGTTTTGAACTCTTAAGCTATCTAGGACTTCATTTCTTCTCGTGAATTCTTCAAAGTAATCATTCAAAATATTTATTATTTTTGATAATCTTCAGTTTGGAGTCCATTGACATCTTTTATGCTTACCTCATTTAACTGCCCTCAATGTTGCAGTACTGTAAGAATTTTACTGTTATTTTTGGTTTTATTCCTCAGTCTCCCTTTGTCCATCTAATCCTTTTTGACATGTTTCTGCATTTCCATCCCAGTAAACCCCTCTTTCTCCTTTCAGGATTTGAAGTCATTTTTCCAATTCATTTCAGTTTAAATTTTTTTAATGTATTGAACATAAGGTCAGAAATGGGATGTTCGCTGATGACTGCACAGTGTTCAGCGCCATTCACAACTCCTCAGATAATGAAGCAGTCCATGCCCGCATGCAAGAAGACCTGGACGACGTTCAGGCTTGGGCTGATAAGTGGCAGGTAACATTCGCGCCACAGAAGTGCCGGGCAGTGACTATCTCCAACAAGCGAGAGTCTAACCACCTCCCCTTGACATTCAACGGCACTACCATCACTGAATCCCCCACCATCAACATCCTGGGGGTCACTATTGGCCAGAGGCTTAACTGGACCAGCCACGTAAATAATGTGGCAACAAGAGCAGGTCAGAGGCTAGGTATTCTGCAGCAAATGTCTCACCTCCTGACTCCACAAAGCCTTTCCACCATCTACAAGGCACAAGTAAGGAGTGTGATGGAATACTCTCCACTTGCCTGGATGAGTGCAGCTGCAACAACACTCAAGAAGCTCGACACCATCCAGGACAAAGCAGCCTGTTTGATTGGCACCCCATCCACCACCTTAAACATTCACTCCCTCCACCACTGGTGTACTGTGGCTGCAGTGTGTACCATCTACAAAATGTACTGCAGCAACTCGCCAAGGCTTCTTCGGCAGCACCTCCCAAACCCGCAATCTCTTCCACCTAGAAGGACAAGGGCAGCAGGCGCATGGGAACACCACCACCTCCAAGTTCCCCAAGTCACACACCATTCTGACTTAGAAGTATATCGCCAATCCTTCATCGTCGCTGGGTCAAAATCCTGGAACTCCCTACCTAACAGCACGGTGGGAGTACCTTCACCACACAGACCGCAGCGGTTCACCACCACCTTCGAGGGCAACTAGGGATGGGAAATAAATGCTGACCTCGCCAGCGACGCCCAGATCCCATAAGCGAATAAAAAAAAAAATTGTTTAATCTGAGTTTGCTGATTTTGGGTATGTATTTGTTCGCCATGATCAGCATTATTACTTTAAAAAAGTGTTCCACTTTTCTTATACTTAAGTGATCATTTTTACTCAAGCCTGTGCTCAGGATGGTACATTTTTCTGTTTCTTTCATCAAGTTTTACCCTCTCAGATAAAGTAAGAGCCCAAAACAACAAAGCTCCCTCTATTCCGTGCCTGGCTCAGAAGAACGGCCCCTATTGCACCCGTGTGAATTTCTTTATTGCTTTGCGGGCCACAAGAATAGCTGCTGTGGGAAATGTTGTCAATTTGGTTCAAATTATGGCTGGTTTTATGTTGTGGGCTCACACACATGTTGAAACTGCCCAAATGCACTTCAAATAGGACTCTTACAGACAACAAGGAGAAAACTTGCTGGACTTAAACCCAGATCACAGAGGTAAAAGGAAAGTATGGCTATCCATTTGTCACTATCTCCACAACTTTAATGTAAAATGATCCTGGGGAGGGGGGAGGAAAATAGTACGGGAAAAAAATTGTAATACTATTGATATACAGTAGTTAGTTACAGATTTATTTTCATGTGTACACTCTGTAGTACTGCGCACGTCAAATCACAGGCAATTCAACCAGTTAGTGCAGATGCTGGACTGGAAGTGGATAGAAGGCATTTTGTTACTGTTCAGAACAAAATAGAATTCAGAAGCTCAAAGTCCCACCCTTTATATCAAGGAAGAGCAGTGTGGCGCTGGGAAGAAAACAAAGTTTACTCAATGGGAAAGTTTAACAGCACTTCAGCAGTCGCTTGCCATTCAAACTAGCTCAGAAACAGATATGGAACCATTCAACCTCGAAAGCACTCAACCAAACAAGTATGCAGTCAGCAGTTTTTCTGGGATCAGATGGATCTGGATCAGCTCCAAGGACAGTCCAAAGTTTTGGCTTCCATAAATTGGAACAGAGCTGTTCTGGGATACATGTGATCTCTTCCCCTAAGAACAGCTGACCAGGGAAGCAGAGATCTGAAATTACAAGTCTCTCTGAAGTCAGAGAATCGTCAACATTTTCAATAAGATAAATATCACCACCAAAATAAATCTTAAAAGCAGACCCAGGGGCAGGGGGGTGGATGGGTGTAGAAAGATAGGCGAGAGATAGAGGAAGTCCAATGAAAATTTAAAAAGTCTGACAACAAAAAAAGTTAGAATTTTCTTCTAAATATTAACCACCTTTTTGACTGGAATTTAGCATCATGTGAGAACAGTTAAGCATGACTGCATAATTAACATTATCCCTTGCTTGGTAAAACATGAGAATAACTTTTTGAAAGGGCTGTTTGTAGGTAGTTGTGGGGATTTGGTTGGTCTCGTCTTTGTAGGAAACAAATTTCCCAGCTAAAAACAGAAAATGCTGAAAAGTCAGGTCAGCCAGCATCTGTGGAGAGGGGAAGGTAGAGGTAACATTTCAGGAAAATGGCCTTTCCTCAGAACACTGAAAACAGGAGAAAAAAGTGTGTGGTGAGGGTGTGTTTCCTGGCCATGTTTGCGCAGAGACGAAGGCGGTGGAAGAAGAGCTCAACATCATGTCGAGCTCAAAATTCATTAAGTTGGTGGTGTAAGAGGATAAAGTGGAGGCAGGGTCAGGTGGAAGGACCTTACACTAAGAGCAACATGCAAAAATCTCTGTGCAAGTGGCAACTTGAAATGTTTTATATTTTTGTTTGTATTGACAGGATTTATCAGTTTAAAAGGTTATTCATACATTTGTGAAGCCTGTATGATTGCTAAATCAACAAAGTCATACTAAAAGATTAGATGGGTCACAAGATTCCATTTCAAAACACATTGAAAACTATGCCAGCTGGCACTAAAGGCCTTTTCTCTATTATATTTCTTAACAATACCGGTTACACTTGAATGTGGCACAGTATGAGAGGGTTTCAGTGTAAACTGACAGGTTAGATATATGATGGGGCGAGGCCATGGAGGGATTTGAAAACAAGGATAAGAATTTTAAAGTTGAAGCGTTGCTGGACCGGGAGCCAATGTCAGTGAACGAGCTCGGGGTGAAGGGTGAACAGGGCTTGGTGAGAGTTAGGATACAGGCAGGGTTTTGGAGAAGTTCAAGTTTACGGACGGTGCAAGATGGGAGGCCGACCAGTAATAGTAGAGTCTAGAGGTAACAAAGGCATGGATGAGGGTTTCTGCAGCTAAATCTACAGTGCACTGGTCAGAGCGCAGTTAGAATATAGTGGCATAGAAAAAGATCTGATGGGAGCTGAGGCAGGGGCGGAGACTGCCAATGTTAGAGGTTGAAGTAGGTGGTCTTGATGGAGCGGATATGGGATTGGAAGCACATCTCTGGGTCAAATAGGACGCCAAAGTTGCAAATTGTCTGGTTCAGCCTCAGACAGCGGCCAGGGAGAAGGATGGAGTCGGTGGCTAGTGAACGGAGTTTGTGGTGGAGACCTAAGACAATGGTTGGAATTATACCTAGAAGCATTCTAAACTGTAAAGCTCGAGCTTCCCTCATCTTTCCTAATAGCTCACCCTTTCAATACATCCATAATTTCTATTTCTACGCCACTATATTCTAACTGCGCGCTGACCAGTGCACTGCAAAACCTTAGCATATCTATCAAAACAGAAAATGCTGTAAATACACAGCATATTCATCAGCATCTGAAAAGGAAACCAATCTAACAGGGCATTTGAAAAATCACAATATGATTAGGCAGAGTCAACACTTATGAAAGGGAAATCGTGTTTGACAAATCTATTAGTTTTTTGAGGGTGTAACTAACAGGGTAAATAAAGGGGAACCAGTGGATGTAGTATATTTGGATTTTCAGAAGGCATTCAATAAGGTGCCACACAAGAGGTTGTTACACAAGATTAGGGCTCATGGGATTGGGGTAATATATTAGCATGGATTGAGGATTGGTTAACGGACAGAAAACAGAGAGTAGGAATAAACAGGTCATTTTCAGGGTGGCAGGGGCAACTAGTGGAGTACCGCAAGGATCCGTGCTTGGGCCTCAGCTATTTACAATCTATATCAATGACTTAGATGAGGGGACCGAGTGTAATGTATCCAAGTTTGCTGACGATATAAAGCTAACTGGTCCATAGTTCCCCGTTTTCTCTCTCCCTCCCTTCTTGAATAACGGGGTTATATTTGCTACCTTCCAATCCCCGGGGACCATTCTAGAATCTAGAGAATTCTGGAAGATCAAAACCAATGCATCCACTATCTCTGTAGCCACCTCTTTTAAAACCCTACGATGTAGGCCATCAGGTCCAAGGGATTTGTCAGCTTTTATTCCCATTAATTTCTCCAGTACTATTTCTTTACGTTCCTCATTCTCACTGGACCCTTGGTTCCTCACTATTTCCGGAATGTTTTTTGCATCTTCTTCCGTGAAGACAGATACAAAGTATTTATTTAATGTCTCTGCCATTTCCTTATTCCCCATTATAATTGCTCCTGTCTCTGCCTGTAAAGGGACCCACGGTTACTTTCGCTCATTT
Source organism: Squalus acanthias (assembly GCA_030390025.1). Classification (NCBI taxonomy): domain Eukaryota; kingdom Metazoa; phylum Chordata; class Chondrichthyes; order Squaliformes; family Squalidae; genus Squalus; species Squalus acanthias. The sequence goes on along the minus strand of CM059435.1, from coordinate 80,315,555 downwards.
TTTTACATACCTATAGAAGCTTTTACAATCTGTTTTTGTGTCTCTTGCTAGTTTACTCTCATATTCTATTTTCTCTCTATCAATTGCTTGGCCATCCTTTGCTAAATTCTAAAACCCTCCCAATCCTCAAGCTTGCTATTCTTTTTGGCAACATTATAAGCCACGTCCTTTAATCTAATATTTTTAGCTTCGTTAGCTATGGTTGGACCACTTTTCCCATGGGGTTTTTATTTCAAGAGAATATATATTTGCTGCAAATTATGAATTATTTCTTTAAATGTTTGCCAGTAAGAGGCGAGTAAATATTGGTATTCAGAGGGATTTGGGGGTCCTTACACACAAATCACGGAAAATTAACATGCAGGTACAGCCAGCAATTAGGAAGACAAATGGTATGTTAGCCTTTATTGCAAAGGGGTTGGAGTAGAAGAGCAAGGAAGTCTTACTGCAATTATATAGGGCTTTGGTGAGACCATACCTGGAGCACCGTACAGTTTTGGTCTCCTTACCTAAAGAAGGATATAACTGCCTTAGATGGGGGAGGCAACAAAGATTCACAAGATTGAAGAGAGGGCTGTCCTATGAAGAGAGCTTGAGTAGAATGGGCCTATATTCTCTGAAGTTTAGAAGAATGAAAGGGGATCTCATTGAAACGTATAAAATTCTTGAGGGCTTGACAGGGTAGTTGCTAAGAGGCGGTTTCCCCTGGCTGGGAAGTCGAGAACTAGGGGTCATAGTATCAGGATAAGGGGCCAGCCACTTAGGACTGAGATGAGAAATTTCTTCACTCAGTGGGTTGTGAATCTTTGGAATTCTCTTCCCCAGGGCTGTGGATACTCAGTCGATGAGTATATTCAAGACAGAAATCAATAGATTTTTGGGCACTGAGGGAATCAAGGGATATGGGGATAGGGCAGGCAAGTGGAGTTGACATAGAAGTTCAGGCATGATCTTATTGAATGGCGGAGCAGGCTTGATGGGCCGTATGGCGTACTCCTGCTCCTATTTCTTATGCTCTAAATCAGTGCAACAGGCATGAATAAGGGATTCAGCAGCAGATGGGGTAAGGTGGGCAATATTACAGAAATACAAGTCGATGATTTTAAGATAGAGTGGATAATGGGGCTGATACTCAGCTTAGGGTCCAACAGGACTCCAAGACTGAACAGTCTGTTTAAGTCAGAGAAGGTGCCCAAAAATGTACTGCAATGTGAATGACATGATCCTATTTTTGACAACAGAAAAGGTTTGCTGGATCTTTTTCTATGCTGATAATGGCCCGAAAATTAAACCTAATACGCGAGAGTACGCACTGTGTACTCTCGCGTATTAGATCCCGAATTTCCGGTTTCCTGCATGCACTGCGCATGCGCAGGAAACCGGCACTGTGTTTTGCAAAGGGGGCGGTTCCTAAGTGAACCGCGTGTGCACTACAGGTTGTGCGCACGCAGTGCACTTCGTTTTTTTTTCAGCTTTGAACGCGCAGGTAAGTGGTGAAGATTTTACACACAAAGAAAGCAGGCATAGGACCCCCTTTTAACAAGGTAAGTAGTTAATTAAGTGTTATTTTAAAAAATTTCAAAAGGTTTATCTTTTTTAGAGACTTTAAAGAAAGGTAAGTTTATTTTTTATAACTTTTAAAAAGATTTTAAATTTTTTCAAAAATTTAATTTTTTGTTTAAAGTGGTTAATTTATTTAACTATACTTATTTTATTAATGTGATGGCTTTTTTAAAATTTAATTGAGGATTAGCTGTTCTTTTGGGGGTTTGTAGTATTCATAGCTTTGACAGCTCTTGCCGTCAAAACTATGAATGAAAGATGGTGTGCTGCCATTGGCTAACTGAATCACGTGATCCCAGAGCTCGCACGAACTAATTGCGCCTCTGGGTCACGCAAGCACTGCACGGTTCCAACAGAGAGAGCCTTTGAAACTAAAGTTCGTAGGGGCCCGGAGCAAAAAGGTAGGCGCGGAGTGCGATATCGCGGGGAATCCTTACCCCCGCGGGAACCATCCATGTTTAATTTCTGGGCCATTGCTTCTTTAAAGTTTTTTTTTTAATGAAATTCTTCAGCAAAAATGTCATTAAAAAAATATAAAGCAGGAAATTTTCAGACAACAGAAGTAGTTTGCCCTTTGGATGATTCAAATATGCTCAAGATAAATTGAGAACAGTAATCTAAGTAAAAGTAGCTTTCTTGCAAACGGTTATGAACCTTTTATTTATAATTATATTGTTCTATCATCTACAAATGCTCAGAATCTTTACTGAAAGAATGTCTTTTTTTTGTGGCATTTTTCTATGCAAATACTCCAGCACTTGGAAGAACTGAATTTTTATTACAGCAAAAAGCTCCTTTACATTTACAGCAACTCTGGGAATAACTGTAACTTCTAATTCAGGTGCACATTACATCTCGTTTAAATGAGATAGCTGCTTCCCCAAAACAAAATTAGGAGACCCGATCATCAGATTTTTTTTTTTTTAATGCATCTCAATAGAATATGATGAGCAGGACAGACTGATAAGGATTTTAGGTACATACTTTGTTTCTGTATTTCAAATGCATATATAATGAAAATAGGCCACTTAAGGCACACAGTTCCTTTAAATGAGACAGCATCTACTCATACTATAGTTATTCAAGAATATAATGCTTTGATGTTCAAATAAGTAAATTACAAATTTTCCTAACTTACCTTAGAAAACTTGCATAAATTAAAATACTAGAGATAAAGAGGGAAAAACAAACACTGGAAAGCTAAGCTACCAACAGAGAATGCTGGAAATGCACATTAGATCAGTCAACATCAGAAACATAGGCCAAGGTTTAAAGTGAGATTCTTCTTCACAACTGCTTTCAGATCTTGACAAATGTGCTGTGCATTTCCAGTTTTGAAATCAAGATACTGACCGGCTTGAACAAAAACAAAATCATGCACAGCCTGTATCAAAAAACTGGAAATGACAAGAGTGAGAGAAGTAATAAATGATTTCAGTTTAAAATATTTAGATACACTTATTACTTACGTTTTCAGAGTACCTGATGTCATCAATTCGGTCACCAATACTATACATTTCTTTCCCTTTAAGGTCGATTCCCAAGAGTCATAAAATCTGACTATATTTGGATGCTGCAGGCCCTTCAACATTTCAGCTTCTTCTTTAAACCTCTGCCTTTCTGACTTCGACAACTTTCGATCCTGTTAACAATAAGACAGCATTAAGGAAATCTGTGCTGAAAGCAAATTAAGTTAAATTTACCTGCAGATAAAAACCACAATGTTTATATGTAACATTTCTAGTGCTAACATGCTAAAATACCATTTCCTGTTCTTGAAGAACAGGTTCACGATTATCAAGTTACTCATGACGTAATTGTTCAAACAGACCCACACTGAATAAACTGCAGCATGAAGTAAATTTGTGGTGGAGAAATTTTGATAAACTATGTGAATGCATACCCAAGTTCATCTTAACTAATTATTGACAAATATTTCCACTAACATATGGAGTAGAATGGAAGAAGAGCAATCACCTCAGACCACTTGTGTATATCTACTAGTTGCCATTTATGAAGCAGCCTCAGCAGAGATTGGTGCATGCACCATCAGTCGAGGTATGGTTCAAAGTATTGAGACCTTAAACTTAATGGTGGAGTGGTGCAATTATATGTACATTATTAAAAGATTGCACAGGACAGAAACTTCCTGTGCATAAACCTTACTTCTAGCTGTCACAATATCCGTTCACACTTTTCCAACATTTCCCATTGTAAATTGCTGCATTAACATTTCCCATTCAATTCTGCCTTGTCAACAGCCACAATGTAACTACACACTTTGGTCATTAGGCAGCTCTGTGGAGCAAATGTCATATGCACAACATCACAGGCAATTTACTAGTATTTTAAGAAAAGGTACCAGCTGACTAGCAACAGAAGAAAAATGTCATGATACAACTGATGAAGCTTCTGATTCAACTCTCTTCCTCCCTTCCCCACACAAGTTCTCTTTCCTTCCCCCCCCCTTACCCCACCGGTGGCAACTTATACTGCTGTACAGATCTTATAAGCACCAGATGCCTGGTACCTCACCCAAATGGACAGACTTCATGAGCAATCCCAAAGTATGAATGTTGGCAGGATATTTATGCATGGGCCGGGGGGGGGGGGGGAGAAAAGGGCAACACAGCCAACCCAAATCATGTACACATTCACATATGCCTATTTTCAGTCGGGGCCATAACATTCACCTGGAGGAAGGATCACACTATTTATTTTCCTTTCCCTATCTTGAAACCAACTGTGGTGCCCCACAACTCCCCTGGCTGAGACCAATTAATGCAACACGGAGTAGGAATCAAATCCAGCCTATATGTTCTACATCACACAATAAAAACTTGCATTTATATCATGCCTTTAATGTAGCAAAATGTCCCAAGGCACTTCACAAGAGCATCAAACAAAATTTGACACCAAGCCACATAAGGAGATATTAGGACAGCTGACCAAAAGCTTGGAGAAAGACACAAGTTTTAAAGAATGTCTTAAAAGAGGAAAGAGAGGCAGAGAGGTTTAGTGAGGGATTTCCAGAGCTTATGGCCTCGGCAGCTGAAGGCACGGTGGAACAATGGTGGAACAATTAAAATCCGAGATGCGCAAGAGGCCAGAATTGGAGGGGGCAGAGATCTCAGGCTTGAGAGGTGTTGGGTGAACGGAACTTGGTGCGACTTACGATACGGGCAGCAGAGTTTTGTATGAGCTCAAGTTTATATAGGGTGAAAGATGGGAGATCGGCCAGGATTGCATTGGAATAGTCAAGTCTAGAGGTAAGAAAGGTATGGATGAGGAATAGGCGGTCTTGGTGATATAGATAGGATATTTGGTCGGAAGCTCATCTCCGAGTCAAATACGGCACCAAGGTTGCAAACAGCTTGCTTCAGCCTCAGACAGTTGCCAGCGAGAGGGATGGAGTCAGTGGCTAGAGAGCGGAATTTGTAGCGGGGAAGACGACAATGGCTTTGGCCTACCCAATATTTAGTTGGTGGAAATTTCTGCTCATCCAATACTGAATGTTAGACAAACAGTGTGACAAATCAGACACAGTGGAGGGGGTCGAGAGAGGTGGTGGTGAGCTAGAGCTGGGGGTCGTCAGTGTACATGTGGAACCTAACGTTGTGTTCCTTGTAAGCTGCATCTTGTTCTGCAGCGCCTTTTTTTTTATGTGCGCGGTCCCTTTAAATTTCCACACATGCGCAGTATTTCCAATGGAGAAGCCAGTACGTGGCCTGCACAGGATCTTTCCCATTACTGCGCAGCTTAGAGGGAATATTGACACCTTGGGAGACTCTAGAGGTAACGGTGAGAGAGCAGGAAGAGAAGTCATTGCAGGTGATTCTCTTGCTACGACTGGATAAATAAGAATGTTACCAGGCGAGGGCAGTCCCACCCAGCAGGGCTACGGATGTGGTGTTGGAGAAGGATCATGCGGTCAACTGTGTCAAAGGCTGCAGACAGGTCAAGGAAGATGAGGGGGGAATAGTTTACCATGGTTAGTCACATAGGATGTCATTTGTGACTTTGATTAAGGTCTGTTTCAGTACTGCGGCGGGGCGGAAACCTGATTGGAGGGATTCAAACATGGCATTGCAGGTAAGATGGGCACAGATTTGGGAAATGACAACATGTTCAATCAATTAGGAAAGGAAAGGAAGGTTGGAGATAGGGTTGTGGTTTGCAAGGACAGAGGGGTTTTTTGAGAGGGGTGAAGGCGGCAGATTTGAAGGGGGATGAGACAGTACCTGACGAAAGGGAACGGTTAACAATATCAGCTAGCATGGGGACCAGGAAGGGAACTTGGGTGGTCAGCAGTTTGGTGGGAATAGGGTCGTGGAAGCAGAAGATGGGTCTCGTGGACAAGATTCAAGATTAGCTCGGAGAGGGCATGATGGGTGATCGGAGAGAAACTACAGAAAGCGGAGAGTTCAGGGTTAGGACCAGGGGGGGGGGGGGTGGGGGGGAAGAGAACCTTAGGAGAATTTTGGCCCAGTGGGCTAGGGGAAGGGAGGGAAGCAGCAGACCAGATGGTCTCAATCTTTGCGACAAAGAAGTCAATGAGTTCTTCGCATTTGTTGTTGAAGGCAAGTGTGGAGAAGGGTTTAAGACAAGAGTTTGTAATGGAGATGAGAAGTTGGGGGTTATCTTTGCATTCCAGGATGATCCTGGAATAGCAAGCAGTTTTGGCAGAGGAGAGCAGGACCCTATAGTGCTTTATGTGGCCCAACCAGATCAGACGATGAATGGTTAAACCAGCTGTCCACCATAGATGTTCAAATCTGCGTCCCTTTAGCTTAAAATGAGATACATACCGGGGATCGACCAAGATGAGAGAGTGGTAGTTTTAATAGGGACAAGGGCATGAAAGGTGGAGGCTAGTTGGGAATTTGAAAGTGCAGTTGTAAGTGACTTGGGAGGGAAGTGTTTTTTCCAGGGTGGACACAGAAGGAAGTGGGATTGGGAGGGGGAATGGAGATGTGGGTGGAGAGAGATACAAGCAAGTGATCAGAGATGGCCTTATCTGTAATAACAGAAAACGCTGGAAACACTCAGCAGGCCAGGCAGCATCCGTGGAGAGAGAAACAGAGTTAACGTTTCAGGTCTGGGACCCTTCATCAGAACTGGAAAAAGCTGGAGATGTAACCGATATTAAGCAGTTGCAGAGACGGTGGGTGGAGGGGGCCTTATCTGTGATTGACACAATGGGAGTCGTGAGGCCACGTCAGATGGTGAGGTCGAAGAGTTTCCCAGTTTATACTGGGGTGGATTCAGAGACTTCAGCACAGACAGACGCTTTAAAGCCATTGTTATGACTTATGATGTATGGGGAAGGTCCACACAGGCCTACAATGTGTAAATTGCATTGCTGACGTGCAAGTAGGCAGGGATCAGCCTGAATAAAATGGCAGCCTTGATGATGCTTCACCTCTGAAGGCTCTTCCAACAGCTGCACTGCTTCACCTATATAGATTACAGCACTGGGGAACAAAGAAATGGCAGATCAATTGAACAAGTACTTTGGTTTGGTGTTTACTGTGGAGGACACAAACAACCTTCCGGAAATAAAAGAGATCAAAGGATCTGGTAAGAGGGAGGAGCTGAGGGAAATCCTTATCAGTCGGGAAAAGGTGTTGGGGAAATTGATGGGACTGAAGGCTGATAAATCCCCAGGGCCTGATGGTCTGCATCCCAGAGTACTTAACGAGGTGGCCTTGGAAATAGTGGATGCATTGACGATCATTTTCCAACATTCCTTAGACTCTGGATCAGTTCCGAAGGAGTGGAGGGTGGCTAATGTAACCCCTCTTTTTAAAAAAGGAGGGAGGGAGAAAGCAGGGAATTATAGACCGGTCAGCCTGACATCGGTCGTGGGTAAAATGATGGAATCAATTATTAAAGATGTCATAACAGACCATTTGGAAAGTGGCGACATGATAGGTCCAAGTCAGCATGGATTTGTGAAAGGGAAATCATGCTTGACAAATCTTCTGGAATTTTTTGAGGATGTTTCCAATAGGGTGGACGGGGGGGAACCAGTAGATGTGGTGTATTTGGACTTTCAGAAGGCCTTCGACAAGGTCCCACACAAGAGATTGGTGTGCAAAGTTAAAGCACATGGGATTGGGGGTAATGTGTTGACGTGGATTGAGAACTGGTTGGCACACAGGAAACAAAGAGTAGGAGTAAATGGGTACTTTTCAGAATGGCAGGCAGTGACCAGCGGGGTACCGCATCGGTGCTGGGGCCCCAGCTGTTTACATTACATATTAATGATTTGGACGAAGGGATTAATTGTAATATCTCCAAATTTGCGGATGACACTAAATTGGGAGGCAGTGTGAACAATGAGGAGGATGCTAGGAGGCTACAGAGTGACTTGGACAGGTTGGGTGAATGGGCAAATGTATGGCAGATAAAGTACAATGTGGATAAATGTGAGGTTATCTACTTTGGTGGTAAAAATAGGGAGGCAGACTATTACCTGAATGGTGGCAGATTAGGGAAAGGGGAGGTGCAACGAGACCTGGGCGTCATGGTACATCAGTCACTGAAGGTGGGAAGGCAAGTGCAGCAGGCAGTCAAGAAAGCAAATGGCATGATGGCCTTCATAGCAAGGGGATTGGAGTACAGGAGTAGGGAGGTGATGCTACAGTTGTACAGGGCCTTGGTGAGGCCACATCTGGAGTATTGTGTGCAGTTTTGGTCTCCTAACTTGAGGAAGGACATTCTTGCTATTGAGGGAGTGCAACGAAGGTTCACTGGATTGATTCCTGGGATGGCCAGACTGACATATCAAGAAAGACTGGATCAACTGAACTTGTATCCTCTGGAGTTCAGAAGAATGAGGGGGGGATCTTAGAGACGTTTAAAATCCTGACTGGTTGAGACAAATTAGATGCGGGCAGAATGTTTCCAATGTTAGGGAAAACTAAAACCAGGGGTCACAGTCCAAGGATAAAGGGGAAGCCATTTAAGACTGAGATGAGGAGGAACTTCTTCACCCAGAGAGTGGTGAATCTGTGGAATTCTCTACCACAGATGGTTGTTGAGGCCAGTTCGCTAAATATATTCAAAAGGGAGTTAGATATAATACTCACAACTAGGGGGATCAAGGGGTATGGCGAGAAAGCAGGAATGGGGTACTGAGGTAGCATGTTCAGCCATGAACGCATTAAATGGCGGTGCAGGCTCGAAGGACCGAATGGTCTACTCCTGCACCTATTTTCTATGTTTCTATGTTGCCAAAGTCAAGTTTATCTGCGGTAATACCATACAATAACACAATGACTTCTAATGACACATAAATGACTTCCAAAATAGCAAAATAATAGCCTCTCCATTTTTTTTTCATACCACAGTGCTCAATTTTCCTTTGTGACTTCTTGAAAAGTTGCAAGTGTTTTCCAAAACTACTCCATTTGTTTACAGCATACTGTTTTTTGATGAATGGAGCACAGCCATATAGGGATGATGCATTACCAGATACACTAGTAGTGACAGTAGATATTAACACATCAAAAAAGCCCATAATTTGAAGCATACTCAATGTAAAGTTAGTGGCAGTACATTCTGAGACTGAGTTTTAACTATTAACAATCTATGGAATTTTGCAGCTTTGTTCAGCAAAACTGTGGGAAATCAACACTAGGTTTAACAAAGGCTACAATTCATTAGTTACAGCCTACTGATAGCAATTCTCAATGTGAATTTTTAAAATTTGAAACATATTTATGTCGCCCAAAGGGTCATGAGGCACCACCCACTTAGTACTGAGGCACATAAACCACTATGGTCCCAAGTTCCATTACCAGTCTCTGCTGTTGGCTGAATTCAAGCTGGGTGCTACACTTGGCCTCCGCACTCCTGGCTTAAGGAAGGAAGGGAAGGAGGGAAAGAGGAGAAAAAAAAAAATCAGCCACAGATCACGTTCCTGATTGGCATCAGAAACTGAGAGCAAGTGCGTCAACTGGAATGGACTGGGTTGTGATGATGTGGTCATGTAAGTTGCTAATACTCAAGTGTGTGGGCAAAATACTGGAGGGTGGCCAGTATTTACAGAATTATATCTAAGTATGAATCAGCACCTTCAGGGAAGGAGCCTTTTATCAATAGGTTCACAATGGGTTTTTACCCACTAAAATGTGGGGGAAATACATAAATTCCTAATGTTATTTTACAAGCAAAGTATTTCAATAGTTTTGATTAAAGGCAAGCTACAAAACAAAAAGTGTTTACATATAGATTGATAAGCTCCGAATAAAAAAATTGAGTTTGCTAAATACTTAAGTTAGTCTAATGATAGTCAGATGATACAAAGATGGGAGGGAAAGTAGAAAGTGAGGAGGACATAAAAAACCTACAAGGGGATATAGACAAGCTGGGTGAGTGGGCAGAGATTTGGCAGATGCAATACAATATTGGAAAATGTGAGGTTATGCACTTTGGCAGGAAAAATCAGAGAGCAAGTTATTATCTTAATGGCGAGAAACTGGAAAGTACTGCAGTACAAAGGGATCTGGGGGTCCTAGTGCAAGAAAATCAAAAAGTTAGTATGCAGGTGCAACAGGTGATCAAGAAGGCCAACGGAATGTTGGCTTTTATTGCTAGGGGGATAGATTATAAAAACAGGGAGGTATTGCTACAGTTATATAAGGTATTGGTGAGACCGCATCTGGAATACTGCATACAGTTTTGGTGTCCATACTTAAGAAAAGACATACTTGCTCTCGAGGCAGTACAAAGAAGGTTCACTCGGTTAATCCCCGGGATGAGGGGGTGGACATACGAGGAGAGGTTGAGTAGATTGGGACTCTACTCATTGGAGTTCAGAAGAGTGAGAGGCGATCTTATTGAAACATATAAGATTGTGAAGGGGCTTGATCGGGTGGATGCGGTAAGGATGTTCCCAAGGATGGGTGAAACTAGAACTAGGGGACATAATCTTAGAATAAGGGGCTGCTCTTTCAAAACTGAGATGAGGAGAAACTTCTTCACTCAGAGGGTAGTAGGTCTGTGGAATTTGCTGCCCCAGGAAGCTACATCATTAAATAAATTTAAAACAGAAATAGACAGTTTCCTAGAAGTAAAGGGAATTAGGGGTTACGGGGAGCGGGCAGGAAATTGGACATGAGGCTGAGTTCGGATCGGTCGAGGCCCTGTGGGTGGCATAGCGGGCCCAGGGGCTAAGTGGCCGGGTCCTGCTCCTACTTCTTGTGTTCTTTAGATTTGAGGTGAGGATCAGATCAGCCATGATCTTATTGAATGGCGGAGCAGGCTCGAAGGGCCGATTGGCCTACTCCTGCTCCTATTTCTTATGTTCTTATGTTCTTAACTTTATGGAGAAGGTAGGAAAAAAAACTCCTACTAATGCTTCTAGCCTGGTCACAAATAATCAGCAAGATAAAAGCAAAATACTGCGGATGCTGGAAATTGGAAACAAAAGCAGAAAATGCTGGAAATACTCTGAGTCAGGCAGCATCTGTGGAGAGTAACAGAGTTAACGTTTCAGGTCGATGACCTTTCATCAGAACAGTTCAGTTTCTCTCTCCACAGATGCTCAATTATCTGTAAGAATTCTTTCAACTTAAAAATCACAGAATGCAATTGAGCACTTCCTCAGATTTTTTATTTTTTTTAAGTTTCAGCAATGACTGTTGGCACACAACCATACATGAACAGAGTCAAAATATCTGCTCAATATCAACCTTAGAGGGGGAAAAAAAAAAAGAGAATTGTAGATTTGCAAACAGATTGATGATCTTAAGTCTTGAGTGGAAATATGCAATGGTACATTCCTCATCAATGTGTAAGTACAGGTATTCCAAACCAATCAAATCTGTGATCTGGATCCTACACAAAGCAAAATCCTGCAGATGCTGGAAATTTTAAATAAAAACAGAAAATGCTAGAAACTCAACATGTCAGGTAGAATTTATGAAGAGAGAAAGGGAGGGTTAGCGTTTCAAGTCTTATGGCCCATCATCAGAACTAGATGTTATAAACCAAAGGCTTATAAGGAGGAACAGAGAGTCAGGGAAAGAGAGGCCGGGGAGAAAGTAAAATAGTATGCGATGCGATGGAGAATAGATGATTAAATGGCAGAAGTGAGACAGCAATTTACATGTACTTCTCCCAAACCAGTATATTGTATTCGCTGCTCACAATGTGGTGTTCCCTACATCAGGGCGACAGCTTTGCTAAACACCTCCGCTCTATCCACAAGTGCGACTGAGCTTCTGGTCCCTTGCCACTTCAATTCTCCATCCCACGTGCGTTCTGACCTCTGTCCTTTGCCCCCTACACTGCTCCAATGAAGCTCAACACAAGCTCGAGGAACAGCACCTCATCTCTCCGCTAGGCACTTTACAGCCCTCTGGCATTACCATTGTCTTGCACAACTTCAGATCTTAACCACAGCTCCTGGCAATGTAAGATGGGTGCACCAGCACTTCTGGAATTGGGGAAGTTGTGGGCTCGTGTTTGGAATGGGAATCTTTAATCAGTGCATGGCCGACAGGGTGGTCTGCACCCCTGGTGTCCACCTGCCTTTTTCTTTCACCACACTCGGGCCATTGGAGCCTTTTTCGCTTGGCCAGATTTCCCATACTTCCCTCCCCCTCTGCTATTCTGCTGCAACCATTCATACATCCTGGGTCTGGGATACATCTTTTATTACTTTAACTTCTCTCATTGCCTCTTTGTCATACACCATTCTCACTTCTGTCATTTAATCATTGCCTGTCCTCCACCGAAACAGGCCATATTTTTCTGCTCGACCCTTTTTCCAGGCTCGGTTCTTCCTTATAAACTGTTAATCTGTAACATCTTCCGAAATGTGACCTGAAATATTAACCTTACCTTTTTCCTCCCTTGACAGAGGCTCCTGACTTGGAGTATTTCCAGCATTTTCTGTTTTTACCTCTGTATCTTATTTGTACATCAGAGTATCACATAGTTGAATATTCGTGATAAATACCTGAAGTATTTTACAGATTAGGATTTGGGGGCAGGAAGGGGATGAGAAACATTCAACGAGGTAGGTGATGCCCCTTTTCAGAACAAACTAAAGCAGAAGGTCTCTTCTTCCGTAAACTTCAGCTCATCCAAAACTCTGCTGCTTGTATCCTACTAGTGCAATTCAATTTACTAGATTTACCTTTCCCATATTGTTTACAATCTGGAATACCTCTAAGATTGCCTCTCAGATGCCTCCTTTCAAGACTGAAAAGCCCAAGTTTCTCTCGTCTTTGCTCATACCTCCAAGATTAATAGTCAGCTTTGTGGCTCTTTGCACTGGCGCCAATCCCAACATCTCTAAAATTTGCATTAAAAAAAAACTGTAGCGACTCCCCATCAATCAAATATCTTGACAGTTTACTCTGGATGGTAAAACCCCGTCATCCAACCTAATTCTTTACGTACAGATTTTATAGACATGACCCCTTACCCATCATTCCTATCCATTTCAAAGAGTCCATCTAACCAGACTGCATCAGATTCCTTCATTTCAAAAATGTCAATTATATCCCCTCTAAATCTGCATTTTGCCCAAGTAAACAGCACTAAATCTTGGGACCCTTAATGACTAAGAGCTCTAATATTTGTATCTTCTTGGGTTGCTCTCCTGTGCACCATGCCAGAGCTTCAGTATCTTTCATTATGTGCAGGTACTTGGACTTTACACAAGCTTAAGGCAGTGGGTATCTAAGTAAATCTTGGAGGTGGATTAAGAATTGGTTGGAAAAGGAAGAAGCAGGTACCAATTAAGGGAGTGATGTCAGGTTGGGGAGATAACAGTGAGTGACTGCCCAATTACTTAAGAGACTCGATAATATGTACAAGAGGCCAGAATCAATGCAGATAAAATTTAATACAGATCTTATGCACAATAAAATATAAGTGGACATAACAAGTGGTTTTAGCTAGCTAGGGGAAGAGATTGAAAGAGATCTGGAAGTGATAGTAGACCTAAAACTGACTATATCTAGTCATTGCAGAAAAGCAATTAACAGAGCAAACAGAATTCTTAACTATGTTGCCAGAACAGTAGAACTTATGTATCAAGGGAGTCATGCTAAAGCTACCCAGTGCTCTGTTAAGGTCACACCTATGTTCAGTTTGTGACCAAGGAACAAGTAAAACATCCGATGGCTGCAAAATTGATAGGTCAAATGGTCTTCCTCATCTGTAGTTATTTTTGTGAATTCTTTCCCAATTCCAAAACTGGATATTCTAGTGACACACACAATTGGCATTGTCCTGGGGAGCAGTCAATTTTATCTTTAAGCTGGTTACATTCCTGCAGGAAAAGGAAGCAAACCATGCCTGCCTGCAACAGGTAAAAATTTCACAACATAAGCAACTATTTCCAATGCCTATCCAATCGTGGTAGTGATGAGTAGCTTTTTAAACATACTGCTTCCACTGCAGTGAATACAATCCAAAATTCCTTCCATTTATATCTAAAACTGTGCTGATGATTTGGAACAGGTAGAAAACCCAGTCACTTTTTTACACCAAATTTCCACGTGGTGTTCCAGCATTCCATGTATGCATGTTCAATTGTGTTCTATATAGGCCAACTGTCGTGTTTGTAACTCTTAATACAAAAATAACTGGAAAACTGATGAAACATCGGGAAAGACCACCATTGTCCATTTAGCCTTCAACAAAAAGATTATGCCTCAAGTTACCCATTAAAATCAAAATACATACTACAATTGAACTCAGTGTTTCTGAACACTATTTTCCCTATTTGTGCCCAAAGCTCCACTCCAACATGCAGTATGAAATAAAACAAAACAGATGTGGGATTGCTGCTGGGGTTTCAAAGTACTAAGGATGATCGAGTTCTGTTTCAACTTTACATGGCTTGGTATTATGTTCCACCTAAAGCAACACAAAAATACTGCTGTACAGATGAAAGACAGCTCATCAATGGCATCTATAACTTAAGGGAATTCCTTAATGAAAATAATTGTTTGGATAGCCTATTTTGTTTCATAGGGAAGACTAAGAAGACATAAAAACAGAAAATGCTGGAAATACTCAGCAGGTATATCTGTACATCATTTGTCATGCATAACAAAAAAGTTTGCCAGTCAGAAGACAGTGACTCTTCAATACTGTTTTTTTGTTAATCACCCTTCAATTAACGCTTTGCTCTGAAGTGTGCCTAACTAGATACCAAACATATTATCCTTGTACTTTTGGATTCTGGGTTTGGAATCTAGACAAAGTCATTGTAGGCTAGTTAAAGCTAAGTGAAATGCATTTGTATACTATCAACACAGACCCTAATGTGATCACAGCCACAAAAACTCAATGCTGAATTATCCCTAAAAGGCTGTAGATGCTGGGTCAATTGAAATTTTCAAGACTGAGATTGAAAGATTTTTGTTAATTAAGGGTATCAAGGGATATGGATCAACAGCAGGTAAATGGAGTTGAGGTACAGAATAGCAGTACACGCTCGAGAGGCTGAATGGTCGACTCTTGATCTTATACATAGTGAATCTACAGTCCTCAGTCAGTGTGACCGCAATGGTGGTTTGTGTAGGAAGTCGATATGTTGACTGTTTAGACACTAAATTGGGGCAGAGTACATGGAGTTGAATCATGTTGTCACATCCTTGCTGCACCTGATTTGGCTCAGTGCAAAGAATGGATGCCCAAATACAAGCGTTCTACTCTTCAGTACATACATCTCAGCTTGATGAGGCCCAATTACATCACACTCAACCCCCCCCCGCCCTCCAACCCCCTTTTGGGGGAGATGGGGAGAGAGTTACGAGAAAGAGATGGTTTTGGATCAGAGAGGTGACGACAGGTCTCCAGTCTGGTTTCCTCCTTTCTCGCAACACAAAAACAGCCTTAACCAAAGTCACAAACAACATCCTTGGTGATTGTGACTGTGGTGCATTATCCCTCCTCGGCCTGTCCACAGCACGTGACACATTCCTTCCCTCCATCCAAAACATTAGTTTCTCTGACTCTGAACTAAAGTACATCCTTCTGACCTCACCATCAGTGCAGGGCCTTCAGTCACCTGGGTCCTACCTCCCCCTTCTTTGTTCTCTTCCTCTTAAAATCTCACAACTCATCTGTTCAACCAAACTTCTGATCATGCCTCTTAATTTCTCCTTTCCTGGTTCATCATCCATTTTCCATATGTTTGTTCAGTGAATGCTTGGAGATTTTGTCATGTTGAAGGTGCTATATAAATGGAAGTTGATGTTAAGCACGAGTTTAGAGACAGGCTACACTTAGTTAACATTGATTTTAAACCTAACAATAAAGAAAACTTCTCCAGTCTTTTCTCCATCTCCCATTCTAATTTGTTAATTTAGCAAGCCCTGATCACCAAAAAAAAGAGATTACTTTACCTAAAGCATTATGGGATCTAATTAGTTTTATCCCACTGCTACATTAAGATGGAAGCTAAAATTTTCCTGCATGGATTTCTGGCTGTTAACAGTTATTGATACAATCTCAGCACTAAAACAATCAAGTTTAATGTTATTCAAGCTTCAATAGTCACCCAAAGGGTTAAACTAGTGCAACTGCCTCTCTAAAGCAGAAGCAGAAGCAATGTTCTCCAATTTTAAATAATAACAAGCACTGGGAAGGGCGAGAGAGGCCAATTTTTTTTTTATTTTTTTTTTTTTAAAACAGCTTAACATTAGCTTCAAGCTACTGACCGTCCATACCCAAAAAGCTGGCTGCAGCGCCAAAGCTCAAGTAAACATTTCGAATTCCTGGAAATTTAATTTTTGCAGTTATGTAGAACACACAAAGCAGAGCGTCAGGGTGACAGCAATAGTACTCTCATTTCTGTTAGCTGATCATGTGTTCAAGCTCCAATGCAGGACTTGTGCACATAATCCAGGCTGACACTTGTGCCATACTGAACTATGGGACTGCTGCATTGTCGGAATTGCCATCTTTCAGATAAGACTTTAAACCTGTTCATGTGGACTTTAAAGATCCGATGGCACTACTCGGCAAGAGCAGGGGAGTTCTCCGTGTCCTAGCCAACATTTATCCCTCAACCAAACAGACTAACTGGTCATTTATTTCACTGTGGTTTGTGACACCTTGCTATGTGCAAACTGGCTGCCACATTTACCTACAAAAAGTGACTAAATTTTAAAAAGTAATTCACTGGGTGTAAAATATTTTGACATCCTGAGGTGGTCAAAGGTACAATATAAATGCAAGTTTTTTCTTTCAGAGGCTAAGAGAACAAAGATGATTTTTTTTATAGGAAGTTGTTTGCAGATAAAAATACACCAACAGTAATGCTATTTTAAATCGACAATAACTGCCTTCATGACAAGTGATTCAGTTGCACAAAGGTTCTGGGTTCTAGTTGCAGGGTACCTGCCATTTCTATTTCTGCTCCTCAGCACAGCAATTGTATAAAATCTGCCAATACTTCGCCAGGTCTAACAATGAAGCATTGTATGCAATGAAGGGAGGGGAGAAAAAAATCTTTCCCTTAATCTTTGCAACAAGGATCTCATTTCCACAGGTTTATGTTCCAGGTGGTACTGTAACCCAGCTGGAGGAGTTTATGCAGCAGCAGGAATTTATAGAGAAATAACATTTTTAAAAATCCCTCAACTCCTTGTAATAGCTTTGAAAACATTAACAAAAAAATTGTAATTAGAAGTAAATAGCAGAAACAGCTCCTGATGCTATACAGTAGCCACAGCTGGAAAGTCTGTGTGTGAAACAGCTCGGGATGATTCACTCTCTGGGGAAAAACCCAAACACTGCTCAATAATTCTCCAGCCCAGCTGATGTGGAATTCACCAGGTGCAAACTCATATCCAAGACTAACTACACAGTAAGTGTGATTCACTTTTGTAGTGCTCGACCAGAAGTGTTGCATGGTGCACAGCCAGCTTGAACAGAACTGATGAACTCTTGTCAATGACCCTCTCCTCACGATGACTCAAATTTCTTGACTCAGCAACTGAGCCAGTCCGCTCAAGACCATCGTAGGTTTGATCCCTAGTCCAGTGGTTCTCAAACTGGTGTCCGTAGAGACTTTCCAGGGGGTCGACGAAATAATGAGTACCGAGCAGGGCCGGCCTTACGGGGTGGGGGTGGTGCCGTGGTCAAAACCAAGCGAATGAGCGGCGGCTGGACAAGAGCTTGGTGCGAGCCAGGCCGGAGCGGAGTGCGGCCGCCACATGTGCAGCGCAGAGTGGGCTGGCTGTCTCACCTGGGAGGGGAGTGGGCATGGATGGCACGAAGATCGCCAGGTAGACCCACAGTTACCAAAGCTGGTGGTGGGCGTCAAAAAGTTGATCGATGATAGTGTGGCACACTCATCTTACAGATATCCAAGTACCTGTTTTCTTAAAATTATTAAAACACTCTACACATGCAGCACTTTCATATTATATAGTATTATAATTTAGATGGGGGGGCCTCCATGATTACTAATCCATTTGAAAAGGGGTCCTTCAACCAAAAAAGTTTGAGAACCACTGCCCTAGTCTATGCTGAATTTATATCTCAGCTTACCAAGATAAGGGAGGGGAGGGGGGAAAAAAGATACCATTGCTGGGAATTTCCACGGTTCTCCCAATTAGTTGCTGAAACTTTGGCGGAACCCCAATCACACGTCTATTGGGGGTTTCCGTCAAAGTTATAGTGGCTGATAGGGAGAACACCCCGGCAATTATCCTTTACAGTAATAAAATACTGGATCTGAACATTCACCAGCTGCCTGAGTAGTTTATAAACTTATGCCTGCAATTTCTGTGGGTTACTGGTGAAGTTACAATGGGAGATTGGAGAACCCCACGGAAATTCGATCCCAATAAATCAGATAAGGTTCCTTCTCTGGACGGAAGTGTGAATGGACATCAGGTTTAAGACAGGATCGGGCTCAAGGATAATATCAAATGGGTGAGGAACTGAAGAACAATCTGAATCCATGTAGTCACATCCCAGGAACTAGTTTAAACTATCAAGTACAAAAGGGAGGGGAGAAAATGGTTAAAAAAAAACCCAACCCTTTTACATTCGCACTGTCACTTCTTTTGGCTGTGGGCACTCTGCTACCCCAAACACGCCAGCAATGTCCCTTCACAAACTATACGGATCGCTCCCAGTCACCGAGGAAGATACTGTGGCCAGAAAAAAAAATTGCAAAGCATGTCTTACAAACAACCACCTATTTATAATTGTTTACCTTCTGATGCTGTGGAACACACCCTGCAATGTAAAGGAGGTTAATTCCATGGCATCACGGAGGTGCTTCCTTCGTACTCCTTTTACATTACCAGAGCGGCAGGGTGCGATTCATTCTGACACACATTGTTCAGGTATGCAGACACCTCTCAACCTGCCCTTGGTCAGACCCAATATGATGATTCCACATCAAATGCTGTTCATAGTTTCTGTGTTCTTTATATTTGTTACCATTGGTAGTTTCTGGCAAAGGCTGGTTTCTGTACCTTCGACAGCCTTTCCTTAGCTGGTAGCATTCCTATTTCAGTCATAAGGTTGTAGGTTCAAGTTCCACGCTAAGACTTCAGAACATAAATTTGGTTATACTTCAATGCAGCAGTAAAGGAGTGCTGCGTTGTCTGAGCAACCATCTGCCTATTCCTGTGGTTCACATTGCCATTAAAGATCCTATTGCACTGTGTGAAGAGCAGGGAGTACTGACCATGCCTTGGCCAACATTCTTACATTACAATAGTGCCTACACTTCAAAAAGTACTTCATTGGCTGTAAAGCGCTTTGGGACGTCCGGTGGTCGTGAAAGGCGCTAAAGTCTTTCTTTACCAGCACCACCAAATACAGATGAATTGGTCATTCATTTCACTGCTACTTATGATATCCTGCTGATTGCATTTGCCTCTGTAACAGTCATTCCACTTCCAAGTAATTATTTGTGCATTTGGGAGACTTGATGAAGCACTGCATAAATGAAAGTCCTTTTCTTTCAAGCAAACAATCATTTATACTGGAGTTGTGCCAACAGTACTCTAAACCTCTACGGCAACCCTGCAATACAAAGGCAGCACAACAGTTCTGTAATGCATAAATGGCATGAAAGCCATCTCTAAAATAGGATTCGGTAAGCTAGCACAACTGAACAAAGAGATACATCTTGGCATAATCATTCCAGAAATTGATCAAATGGTCTAACAAAATGGAAGTCATAGGCCTAATTGACAAACCTCTTCTGAATATTTGTGCACAAATATATGAACGCCTCCTTCATTCATCACCTTTGTGGATTTTGGAAATGCAACATTTTTGGAACTTCAGTAATATTAGTTTTCACGTTGATGGGGATAAACATTACCTGGATTTTGCGGTGGTAATGATGGCAAAACTGTCAGCGTTCGACGTCATTACCCCTCTGAAACTGACAGCTACTTCAGGATTTAGCGCACGCAGATAAAAGCGGAAATCCAGAAGTTGCGGTCAGGCATTTGCTACTCCGCCACAGGTTGCGCTGTGGAACTCCCCAGAGCCAGCAATCAATGCAAATCACACTGAAGGACAAAAACTTCCCATATTACATTGCAATGTTGCTGTTAAACTACACACCCGCCCGCCCGCACCCCCCCCCCCAAAAAAGTTGAAAGAGGAGTAACTGGGTTTTAAACGGCATATTGACTGCTTAACAACCATTGTGGCCCTGAAAAACTAATTTTATATTTGTGGAATGTCAAATTTTTCCATTCATCTGCTTAAGAATTACATAGTTTTTAAAATAATATTTAAGAAGTTTGTGATATTTCAGCTTCTACCTTAATCCTACGTGTATGTCCCAATCTTTGTTTCATTCTCTTTAAAATTTAATACAAAGTAAATTAGAATCTGTGCATTTTACTTCCTGGTTTGCTGTCTGAGAATTCTTCAATGTGATTGGCTGTTCAGCCTGCTTGATGACATCACAGTTGTTGGATGCTGGAGATTCGCTTGATTTGTCGCCAGATTCAAACTAAGGTCAGGAGAACTGAAATTCACGCCACAGAAATCGCTAGATCTTTGTGAGCAGCTTTCTTAGAGGTCAGCGGCGAGTGCAGTCGTTTCGCCGTTGACTGCAAATTCCAGGCCATTAGCTAATCTTTCACAAGGCTGCTCAGTGAGTTGGATATTTTGAAACAACAGGGATATTATGCCGAGCAGTATTAATTGGGACTCTGATTTATCAGCATTTGGGTGGCCGGTCCTAGGATCACCAAGACATGGATCTCACAGCACTAAGGAGATCCCAGGGTTTAGTACCAAAAAGGTATCTGCGGAGACAGGCAGTGCAATCTCGGTTTGTATGCACAGAGAAGGGGTCTCAGAATATGAAAATTAGGGTAGAAGTGTCAAAGTTTCCTCAAGTCCAGCGGGACAGGGGTTGGGAGCATTGGAGTTTGCTAGAATTTGGCAGTATTGGAAGGGTAGGGTCTAGAAGCCAAGGATGAAAGAAGCCCAGAAGAAAGGGATCTGAATTACCTTCACCCCTTTCCAACCATCTGACACCACTGTCCCACTGCTTCTTCTCCTGACCAATCCACAGCCTGTCTTTAGGTTCCTACCTTAAAACACTTGGTATATAAGTGAGCTTGCTAACTTAAGTCTTTAATAAACAAATTTCCAGCTTAACAAAATTGCCTCAAAATGCTCAAAAGTTCATTTACACAATTTGCAAGAATTTTTTTTCCATATAAAATCTGAAGCCCCAAAAAATAGTTTAGAAAGCAAGATTTTTTTTTTTAAATTGAATGTCATGGGGAGTGGATTGTCATGATCGACATGGACAGCAGCCAATCAGGAGAAATCTAATAATTCAAGCATCTTGCAACTGGGTTTAAATCACTTGGGAAAATAAACTAAAATCTTCAAAGTTTTTACTGAGAAAAAGAACACTCTCAATAAACAATCTTTGGTTTGTTTTCTAACTGTCCACAAAGACAGGGGAAGAAGAGTGACACTAACAGAAGTCCACAATACCCGTAAAACTTATTAAATATAAATTGTATGGTATTAATTCAGAATAGCATGGAAAAGGTATTAGTGAGCTGGCAGTGCAACTTTGTATGCAGATGACTTCAAAACCAGCAAGGTAAAGCACAGTATGGGAGCAGTGAAGGTGAGATTTATATTTTAAATAGATAAACTCTGCCACAGTTTCAGTGGTAATGCAGCTTTGAAACCAGAGGAGGGAGGTGTGGAGTGGGAAATAAACTGTGCCATGGCTACAGTTTTAAAAATAAAAACTTTGGGACAAAACCAGCAGGGGAGATTGGAGAGCAGGCGAAGATTTTATATTTAAAAATAGACTGCCACAACTTCAGAATGGAAGATTTTTTAATTAATTTAGGCGAAGGAAGCATTTCAATAGTAACATGCACTTGGCTATGGAAAACAAATTCAAAACATAAAATAAATGAAGGATCGCTTTAGCTGCCCCACTGCCACTGAACAGAACCTCAGGTCCTCATACCACAGAACACCTCAGTCACGATGGGTTGGCGATCATGCAAGAAATCCTGATTCACTGACATCAGTTCCTTTTAAATTCCCCGCACCCCCCAATGATTGTCTGCACACCATCAAGTCCTTAGGTCCTCTTAACATCCACTTGGTCATACCAAATGCACTGTTTATCTGCATCTCTATCCATGCCCCTTCTCTCAAGGCCAAGCCTGACAGCAACTCAAAATTATTAGGGCGCAGCTATTGCCCACTGACAAGTAATTAACACCTAGCCCCGCCCCAGTGAGCAGCAAATCACATCTGTGTCCGGTCCCCCACATAGAGAATAACTGCTCTTGGCACACCACTACACCCTGCCTCTCTAACAGCAGCCCAGGACATTATTCCAACCCCCAAAGAGCAGCAAAACCAATCCTGTTTATACCACTACAAACCTCACCCCAGCAAAAGCAGCCCTAGAATAATCAGTTGCACCACAGCTCAGCTTCTCCTCCCAGCCACCCCCACTTGAACAAATCCAACCCTTAGATGGTGCATTGCCGAAATCTACCCTCTGGAAAGGAAGGACACTCCCTCACCAAGCTTGGGAAAATGATTGGGGACCCCCCATGGTGAGCAAAGAGCCCCAGTGAGAGTTTGCTGCCAACCCCCACTTTCCTCTCGAACGAGATTGTTTTCACAAATCCTTGATTTTTGGAGAAGAGAGAGGCATCACTGAGAAACACATGAAAGTAACTTTTTCAACTGAATCAACCCACTCACAAAGGCATAACAATGTTTTGGTTCAATGGTATTCCCCCATTAGAACTAGGTGTACATGTCTAACCTTTCAAGAGTTTTCATTCAAAACATGAACTTACCTTTGTTCGGCACCAAATTCTTTTCAAGTATATTTCTGTATTAGGTCAAGAAGAACTTTTAATTGTCAAATCGATAATAGCATTTTATTTGGTGATTAAGGTTTGTTTGGAAAAACCAAGTTTGTAATTACAATCCTTAATCCGATGGGTTTCAGCTGTCAAAGCTCAGTGAATTACACAGAAATGCTCAAAAATGTTTTTTATATGGAACTCGAACATTTGCTGCATTTGATAAGAACGGCAAAGGATGAGGATTGAAGGGTTGCAGAAAAACAAATGCAGAAAAGGGATTTGCACAGTTATTGGTACATTTTTGCTACAGATACTATAGGCTGTCCATAATTACACAAGTGCACAGTATTTTAAAAAAAGGTCATCGACCTGAAACGTTAACTCTCTTTCTCTCTCCACGGATGCTGCCTGGCCTGCTGAGTTTTTCCAGCGTTTTCTGTTGTTATTTCAGATTTCCAGCATCCGCAGTATTTTGCTATAGATCTCAGTTAAATCAGTTTGATAAAAATAATATAGTAGCAAGATGATGTTTCCATACCGCAATGAAGAAAAAACCTTGCATTTGTAGCAACACATTGGCCTAGAATTTGCAGTCCTGATGACGGCAAACTGGCAGCATTCGCCGTCTTTTTGCCTTTGAAGTGACCGTAACTTCAGGATTTAGCGCATGCGCAGCCTAATGCGGAAATCCTGAAGTTGTGGTCAGTCATTCACTGCTCCTCCACAGGCTGCGCTGTGCATCCACCCCAATAGAGCCAATCAGAGAAATCTCTCAAATCATGGAAACGGACGAAAACTTCGGCTCTTCTGCAGTAATTATGCTGTTAAATTCCCCACTAAAGGTTAGACCCAAAGGGTTTAGGTGTAACTCAGGTTTTAACAGCGTATTGACTGCTAAACAAAGGTTATGGCCCTGAAAAACTAATTTTAATTTTCTGCAGTCAAATTTGTTCATTTTAATAAAAAATTTTAAAGTTTGTTTATCTTTATTTCAGGTTTACCTTTTCCTCATGAGCCCCAATCTTTGTTATGCTCATTTTTAAAAAGTTAGAATTTTAAGAGCTTCCTTGTTTGCTGTCTGAGAATTCTGCGTTTTGATTGGCTGCTTAGTCAGCTTGTTGACATCACAGCAGCTTGCACTATGGGATTCCCACTATACTACACTGCACTGATTTGAATTACATATTGGAAAACCCGAACTTCTTGACAGAGATCGAGAGATCTTTGTGCGATGGAAAATCCGAACTGCGACAGAGATCGCAAGATCTTTGTGCAAAGCTTATTTCGGGGCCAGCGGCAAAAGCCTTTGCTTCGCCACTGACCGCAGATTCAGGGCCATTACTTCCTCAGGACATCGCAAAGTGCTGCACACCTAATAAATTACTTTAAGTATATTTGCTATTCTTATGCAAGTTCAACATCAATTGTGTACACAAAAAACCCACAAACAGCAAATGAGATAAGTGACAAATGAATCTGTTTTTGGTGATGCTGGTTGAGGAAGGAATACTGGCCAGAACTAAAGGCTTTTCTTCAAATAGTGCCATGGAATCTTTTAAGTCTACCTTAACATCCCATCTAAAAGATGGCACCTCCAAAATTGCACCACCCCTCGAGTGCTGTACTGATGTGTCAGCCTAGATTACGTGCAATTTCTGGAATACGGTTTAAATGTCTGACTTTGACTCAGGCAATAGTGCTACCAAGTGAAGCAAGCTGACAATAAATACCAAAATACGTAGCACAACACTGATGCTGCAGGCTGGTATTGTATCAAGTGCTCTGTTGTGGTGGCATACCCAATTTTATACATTTTCATCCAACTCGGGTAAGTACACTCCTTTTCCCTCGATAAGTTATCCTGTTTTTCCAGCTCAAGACAAGGGTTGGCAATGTAGCTGATGACAAGTGAAGTTGAATAAAAGCAAATGGCAAATTATCACTTCAAAATACTGAAATTGTTGTAAGCTTTCTGCAAAGGTAAATGTACTGTGTGGTGTGGTACTCAGTCATACAGGTCATAAATCTGGGTCGAGTTACTTGATCTCAGCAGGGTAGCAACAGCAACACTACAACAGATCTCAGCACTGCCAGGCCATTTGTAACCCAGCCCTCCTCTTGCAAACTTGTTACTCCATGTATGGCATGCCCAGGTATAGGGCTGTAATTTACCTTCTCATGCTCTCTAGTGAAGGAAAATCTATTTTAAACATCCCCAACTGTAATACAAAAGAGAACTTTTAATGGCTAAATCACATTAAAATGCAAGTTGAGAACAGGAATATGGAGGAGCATTTTTAACATTACTCAGACAAAAAAAGCATTTGTAACCAAGGACAAATCTGCAGTTGCTATGGAACCAACCAGCATGGTCTTGAGATAAAACCCTCAATAAAGTGCAACAAGTGAAACACATGATGAAGTAACCCCACTAAACTCTGAACCAATCATGAACAAGGGGAAAGCCATGCTTGAATGAGCCAATCATTGAGGTGTGCACGTGAGATAAACTTATCCTGGTTTAACGAAGAGAAGACGTCTAAAGATTAACAGACTTCAAGTGATTGCCGGTTTGGCCACCGGGCACTTGAAAACTCCAGGACAGGTTAAGTTGGGTTCTTATTTAATCCATGAGTTAGTGGTCAAATAAAAGATCCGAGAGAGATGGTGTATCTGTGTGGTTTTCCGTTAAAGTGGATTCAGGTCTACGAACCCTACTCTAACACCTAATGTGGGAGGTGTGAAAGTCAATAATAATCCTACACTCGTAAAGGATAAGGGAATGCTAAGATAGGACAGGGAATCCTAACTTCCATACAGCAAACGAAAGGGCCCGGTTTAAAAGAAAACTGTTAAATAGAGCCATTACTATAGTTTATTTCACCCCCCTTTCTCTTCCCATAGATAAGTACCTGGCCTCTACTTCGTAATTGCTTTGTTGCATGATTGCAATCAAGAAGTCATGACAGAAGGAAGCACAGGATCAGAGTGGCTCTCGACATCATGTTAGCATTATTCTAGAGACTTAGGTTGGCATTTTCAATTCTGCTTTTTCCAAACAAAAACTTACAATGCATAATTGTTCACACCAATTATCAGGATCAAATTTCCAAAATTAACTTTTTGGTTACCTTTATCTGTTATTTGCCATTTCAGCCCTGATCAGATTATGTTAATATTTTTATAAAATTATGCAATTAAATAGTACTTACAGACTGAGGATTAGAAGGTGGCAAAAGCAGATAGTTGTTTTCCAGGCCAAGAGCTCTGAACACACTGGCGCTACAGTCCCCGCAAACAGGTTCTCCCAATTCAGGGTGAAGGTTAATAGTTACCAAACCACTTAAGTATATTTCAACTGGAGGATCAAAACTATAAACACAACATTCACCATAATGTAATCCTTCCAGTTTGTTTTGAGAATCTTTTCATTTACAGCATTCCATAAAAGCATTAAAGGAATCTTTCTTTGGCTTTTTAAAAAGTAACTGCCAGGTCTCCATTTTCCAGTGGATAATGAATAATGGACAATTAACCAGTTGAAAAGTATGAATAGTTTGCTGTAAAATCCCATGGTTAAACAACCTGCAAATGCTTGATGTCTTGGTGACGTGAAGAATGACCACTTGTGTTGGTTACTGGAAGGCTACTAACACTCTAGAAACTGTACTCCTGTGGAGTGCCTTTGGAAGAGGAGGAAAGTGCATTTTTTTTCTTGGCGAGAGGGAGGAAAGAAATCAAAGTAGAGGGGAACATACAGCACCAAGAGGAGGACAGAGATTTTTTGTTGGGGGAGTGAAGAAGGGAAAAAGAATAAGGATGAAGATTTCACCTACAGTTGGAGTTCACATTGGCCCGTCACACCAGTGGAGGTCATGGAGAAGTCAAGAGTCCTGGTGAGAGCGCTTAGCATCCAAGGATGTAGAGGAGGGGGGAAGTAAACAATAGAAAACCCATGTAGGATTTGGTTTCTGGCTAAATTTCCAATTTAAAAAATGAAAACAAATTCTTCTTGGCTGAAAGGATGAAATGTACTTTTTATACAACATGATCGCCGCCCCCAACCAGGCTCTCTTTTGGAGGTTTGCCGAGAGTCCACGCTCATCATACAATCTGACAACTTGTTGCAAAGATCTACTATCCTCCATGGAAAAAAGAACTGCCCAACATGTAACCTAGCTCTACCTTGTGTAACTTACACACACAACCCCTGGTCTTACCCAATCTATTAAATTGAAATCAGAAAGAAGTACACTATCTAGTTCAACTATTCTAAAACCAAAAGGTATACAGGATAGGCAACATATAGCAGACTGGAAATATGTGCAATTTAGCAGCAGCAGTAATGCAGGTTCTGCAATTTATCAGCATTAGCAGGGGTTCCTCAGGCTTTGGTAGCATTGAGGGAGGTTCTGCATTATGGCAGTACTGTAGGAAGACCCAAGGGTTTGGTAGCACTAGGATCTGGAATGTGGCGTTTAGTGAGGTATGGCAGCAGTGTTGGGAGCAGGAGGTCCCAGGGTCCATCAACACTGTGGGCAGAGGACCGCAAGGTCTGAACACTAGAGGTATCAGTGTCTCAAGCTCTGCAAGCTTTGGGGGACGATAGTGGTATCTGTCAGAATAGGGAGCAAAGGGTCCCAAGGTATCAGCACGGTGGTGAGATCACTGCTGGAATTAGGCAGGGGAAAAGAAAGACTGGGTAGATAGAGGATGGAATTCAGAGCAGGATCTAAGAGCACTGGAGTATGAAACATCCTTGGGTGGAAGAACACTAGCACAGCCAATGAGTTCTGGTAGTATCGAGGTAGGAGAATGTAGCCTGTGTGGTCCCAACCCGACCCTGGCCTGTTGCTGGCCATCTGCCTGAAGAACACACACACACACACACACACACACACACTTCTTTGCTTTAAAGGAACAGAAGGACCAACTGCCATTTGTGAAACAAAACTTAAGCAATTTAAATGCAGCAATGGCAAAAATTTATACATTAACCAAAGAAAAAAAAAACATAATTTGTTATGGTGCATTCTAGAATCACCTGGAAGAAAGTCAAGTAGTCAGAAATCTTGTCAAACCGTAGTGAGAAAATTCTATTGATGGTTTGTGGAGAATTGCACTGACTGCTCATGTTTAGTCATCTCCCTGAAGCTAAAGAGATAACTGTGGGCGAAACCATCAACTTGAAGCCGAGGCTTGAGATAGGCTGAGGCCTCGCAGTAAAAAGTAAAGGCTTTAAAAGACATACAAGGCCGTTCTGTGGGTAAAATTTACTATTATTCTGAAATACTTGATCTTATGTTTTTATTTTGTTCAAAACCTTATTTTGGATGTTACAGATTTGTGTTAGTGGGAATAAAATGCTGCACGAAAGATTTTTTCTTTTAGGCTACTTAATTGATTCACCATCATTTCTTTGATTAGTGGGTTGTCCTAACTGGTAATTCACAATTAACTGTTTCCGTAATTTTTTTGTAATAGATGCCCATTGGTAGTTTTCTAGCCAGTTTCCTTACTTCTGATTCGTATGTTCGCTACCATTTCAGGTCTGATCTGTTTTGCTTTGCAGCCAGTCAGAAAAATCACAAGGGGAAAGGGTTACATTTACCGGAAGCATGCACTATATGCAAGACTTAATAGCAAATCTTCTGTGGCCTTGCTCACGCCGTGACAAAGGATATGCTGTTCCATTCTAGATAACATTATCAGGACAACTGATTTATGGTGATTTAGTGAAGCTGAGTTTTTAATTACAAAAGTATCAAATTGAGAGATACGGTGCATGGAAATTATAAATCACTGGCATTTACTGGAATATGTAGGTTTACCTACGTACTTAATTTTATGCCTCTTTTTTTTTAAGTGCAGGGCGTACAGGAAGTGGAAGAAAAGGTGTAAAAAGGTGGCTTGTAGTGGGAAATTGGTCCAGAGGTCTGAAAGCAGTAGGAGAGGACTGTTCAGGAGTTGGAGACTCAAAGCAGTGTTAGGGAAGGAAGTCTCTTGGGTCTCTCAGTAGTGGGAGTGGGGGGGGGCGCGGGGAGTGGGAGGCAGCAGTGGTGGGAACCAGATCTTGGGATGTGGGAGGAGGGCCGTTGAGTATAGAATACTGGGGGAGAGATCTCAGATTTGGAAGAGGAAGAGTAAAGTTGAAGGGGAGGAGCATGCAGGGTCTGAGCGCACTGGGAGTGATGTTTCAGATCCAACAGCAATAGGAAGTGGATGGTGGAATTTTGGAGCAACAGACAGGCTCAGAGCATTGGGGAAGTGACCACTAAGGAATGGGATCACTGATGGCCATATAATGCTAAAGGCTTGGGAAGGAGCTACAAGGGTCCATGACAAATGGAGGGAGGGATTTTGGTGTCAAGGTATATAACTATTAGAGATGGGGATGAGAAAATCCTGGGCTAAATGTTTAGAAGTCTGGGAGCATGTTTAAAGGGAGAGGTGAGTTTTCATAAATTTTCCCACCACCTCCCAGAAGTTTTCTCCCATAACAGAGCTGGGAAGCCATGTTTTTCTTATTTAAAGCACACAGTCTGCACTAACAGCCAACTGTCTACGTACCTTAACTACCTAAAACACAGCTACCAGCTCAGTGCTGGGAAAGCCATTGCTGGTCACCAACCTCCCAACCTAAGCAAAGCACTATAGGCGAGCTCCACATCATGACCTGTCCAAGTTCCTTAAAGCATGAATGTGCTTGAAACAATAGTCAGTTCCCAGGTCATGGTCAGGCAGATGCAGCACTTTTCTTGGCAATGGAGGAGCAGAAAGACCACCACAGTGGTCCACTAAAATGGGAGCAGTAGCAAGATAAAGCATCAAGCAAGACACCTGACCTTTGCAGGCCTACTATGCTGGTAAAAATGTCCAAATCAGGTTTAAAAATGCAGCTTAAACAAAGTTCTATACTCAATATACAATCCATATGGATACAGAAAAGATGTTCAAAGACTTCAATTTATAGCCACATCTCAGCCGTACAAACATTACACATGACTGCTTTACTGACTTCATAATTTACAAAAACCCAAGTGGACAACCGTCATCTGTAATCCTTTACAAAATACATCCATTTTACTCACTATGAAAGCCTTAACCTAATCAAGAAAATAACACTTCACAACAAAAAATTACAGTTGGATCAAAGAGTCTGCATTGTGGATGGCTGACAACTTACTGAACCAAATACAAGTTGATATAATATAGAAAACTTAATTATGGGGAACTGGGTGGTGCAGTAGGATAAAGACTGGCCTTCTAGTATCTGGATTCAAATCCAGCCCAGACCAATGGCATGAAAGTCTCTTGTCTCACGACTGTAGAAGTCCAATGTGAAATGAGTCCGGGCAGTCTCAATCCAGTTCCTAGTGGGAAAAGTGCCAATATCACTTCAACAGGCCCAAGGTTGGCTGGTGTGGGAAATGAAAATGCAGTGAGGTGTGCACTTATGAGATTGGGGGAAGAAGGAAGTTGACTCTGCATGTGGCTGTACTATTCCGGACCTGGAAGTTCTTAACGCAGACACTGGTTAACTGAAATGCGAAGTGTTTCTTTCTCTAGCATTGACATCCCTCCCCTTGATGAGCCATACCATAATGAATAGATTTAAAAAAACAAGCTACTTGGTAGTTGCATCTGTTTTGGAAACAGTAAAATGCAAGCTTGAGGAGCAGAGGCACAATTATGTTTTACTATTTTAACTCTTGCAACATGTAGAACGCCTGAACCACATTGACGAAACTGCTAAACCAAAGTATACTGCCATTTCAGAATCTTAGTTAGCAATTTCAGTTGACATCCGCTTAGAGCTTTCACTGAAGTCACTTATAAAAGAAAACTTATGTTTTCCTTTCTATATAATGCAAAGTTTGCTTTGAACTTTCAAATCAACAAAATCACTGACTTCTGATATACAGTTCCTTGGATGCAAAGTGCTCTCCAGTACCTGATTCTAACTGCATTCTTCGTGAGCAAATCTGGATATTTAGCATCTGCAGGGACTCTGCAAGCATTGGAAGTGTCATATCCTTTGCAAATCCAGAAAAGCACATTTCCCAGATTACTGGATAGCACTCAAACAGTATCCATGAATCATTTATCCCTCCCCAAGAAAAGCACTGAGGCTGATGGGGGGGGGGGGGGGGGGGGGGGGGGGGGGAATGAAAGAGGAGTTGAGGGGAAGGGAAGAGGAGAGGGGAAAAGGAGAGGAAGGGTGTCGGCGGGGATTTCTGCCTCAAATCGGAGTAGGATTTTTGTATTTGCGGGGGGGATGAGTGCCTGGTAGAGAAATTTCCTCGAGAGGAGAACGCTGTCTAGTTAGATGATTGTTACCTTATTAAAGTTGCTTCAGTGGGCTGTCAAGCAGGTGATAAGTGATTCTTGGTTTCTTCTTCAAGAGCACCGTGTTTCTACATGGCTGGTTTATCGGAGGTCAATTTATATGCATAAATGGCACAGCAAATTCAGGCGAGGAGCAGATGTGCAGTTACATGCCAATATTCAAAAACTGCTGTTCGAGTTGCGCCGCTCCACCGTTAACTTCACGAGAACAGTATTTCGCTGTCAGCATCATTGACATGCATTGAATGTCGTGAAGTTGCTGTATTTGCGCGGTGGATACAAACGAAACATACCATAGACCGTCAAGTCATCATCACAAGTACCCTTTTAACGATGTGGTAATTGTTAATTGCTAACCAACCTCTGGCACTGAAAATTAACTATTACAAGTGTGGGGTCTCATTCCTTCAGGTATTAATTGTTGGAGTTTTTTTTTAAAATTAAAATTACTTTTCCTTTGTCTCTTT
The DNA here is from genome assembly GCA_030390025.1 of Squalus acanthias. Classification (NCBI taxonomy): domain Eukaryota; kingdom Metazoa; phylum Chordata; class Chondrichthyes; order Squaliformes; family Squalidae; genus Squalus; species Squalus acanthias. The sequence goes on along the minus strand of CM059435.1, from coordinate 80,283,838 downwards.
TTCTCTCAATCCAATCTTCGTTTCCCTCTATTTCTCTTTCTCTGTACCCGATTTGATCTTGAATTCACCCACTCTAATTTGTACTTCTTTCTCAGTCCTTCCGCTGTTTATTTCTCAATCCTTCAATCCGATTGAGATACAGTTGGTTGCCATGTTCACTCAGGTCCCAGATGCCCTGTTGCCTTCACTATGCAGTTATCAGCTCACACTTTCAGTAACTTAGTGGGCAAAAATGTTGAGCTGAAGGGTGCAAGGGAAAGTCTAAGTAACGGCAGAGGCCGTTAGATGCCCTGCTACAGCAAAATCTAGCCCAAAATGCTGTGATCAGAGCGCCACCTACAGGCGCCAATACGTTTGGAACGTGGCGACCACATAATACCTAGCTGATGCGCTGTTATTGACGGTCAATGTTTAGTAATAAGTTTGGCATTAGGTTCTGCCTTATCATCTATGATCTAGTACACCCAGGTTTCCCAATCTGCAGCACAGACATCAATAGTTCAGCTACTCCTCCAAACATTTTTGGCGCATTTATGGCCTACTCCTTTTCTAACTCTGGCTCTGGAAAGCACAAGTCACCACCTGCAAAGCACAAGTCAGGAGTGTGACGGAATACTCTCCACTTGCCTGGATGAGTGCAGCTCGAACAACACAAGAAGCTCGACACCATCCAGGAAAAAGCAGCCCACACTAATCGGCACCCCATCCACCACCTTAAACATTTACTCCCTCCACCACTGGCACAACGTGGCTGCAGTGTGTACCATCTACAAGATGTACTGCAGTAACTTGCCAAGACTTCCTCGACAGCACCTCCCAAACCCACAGCCTCCCACCTTGCACCCTCTGTAAACTGGAGATCATCCAAAACTCTGCTGCCCGTGTCCTAATTTGCACCAAGTCCCATTCACCCATGCTCGCTGACTTACATTGGCTACCAGTCTCTTTATAAATTTTTCATCCTGGTTTTCAAATCGCTCGATGGCCTCACCCCTCCCTATTTCTCTAACCTCCTCCAGTCCCAAGACCCTCCAATTCTGGTCTCTTGTGCATCCCCGATTTTTTTCGCTCCACCACTGCCGGCAATGCCTTCAGCTACCTAGGCCCTCGGCTCTGGAATTACCTCCCTAAATCTCTCCACCTCTCTCCTGCTTTAAGACTTTCGTTAAAACCTACCTCTTTGACCAAGCTTTTGGTTATCTGCCTAATAGCTCCTCATGTGGCTCGGTGTCAAATTGTTTGATAATCGCTCCTGTGAAGCGTCTTGGGATGTTTCACTACATTAAAGATGCTATATAAATGTATGTTGTTATTTGTGGAGTTGCTTTTGATTCATTTAATTTTACCCTACATTCAGCAGTGGGAGGCCTGTAGTACACCTCTAGCTTTTAATCAACTAGTCTGGATTCCAGCAAAGGGCCAAATGAGTAACGCTGCTCCCATCACTGCAAACATCAACCTTCTTCCCTTCTGAGTTTTGCAGCAGAAGAAACAAGGGCATTACCTTGGAACGAGAAAGAATAGGATTTGGAGAGAGGAGAAAGAGAAGTGATATAACTCGGGCAGGGGAATTAAGTAGAAGTGTACACTAGTGTGTGAGCGAGCGGGAAAATAAGCACTCTGCAACACCGCTGAGCAAGAAAATTTACTACGGCACCTAAACACTTTCTACTATATATTTGTACAGTATAAGGAGTTTAAATTACTCAGAGGTTGCTGATTTTTTACATTGAGTGGCAGTTTATGATTACAACGATAGGTCCTTAAAGCATGAGGTCACAGACAAAAAGGTGTAAAAGTAAGTAGTGGTAAAGGGAGGCAATGGGACTGGGAGGATGATCATGAAGAACATACGAAATAGGAGCAAGAGTAGGCCATTTGGCACTTCGAGCCTGCTGTGCCATTCAATAAGATCATGGCCGATCTTCTACCTCATCTCCACTTTCCTGCACTATCCCCATATCCCTTGATGCCCTTAATTTTCAAAAATCGTTCCAGAATCTATGGCATTTTGGAAAATGACAACCAATACATCCACTATCTCTATAGCCACCTCTTTCAAAGCCCTAGGATGTAGGCCATCAGGTCCTGGGGATTTATCGGCTTTCAGTCCCATTAATTTCTCCAATACTATTTTTTTTTTAAACGAATACCGATTACTTTCAGTTCCTCATTCTCGCTAGACCCTTGGTTCTCCACTATTTCCGTGAAGTTTTTTGCGTCTTCTTCCGTGAAGACACACACAAAGTATGTGTTTAATTTCCCTGCCATTTCCTTATTCCCCGTTATAATTTCTCCTGTCTCAGCCTGTAAGGGACCCACATTTACTTTTGCTAATCTTTTCCTTTTTACATACCTATAGAAGCTTTTACAGTCTGTTTTAATGTCTCTCGCTAGTTTACTCTCATTCTATTTTCCCTTTATCAATTTCTTGGTCCTCCTTTGCTGAATTCTAAAATCCTCAGGCTTACTGCTCTTTTTACATTATAAGCCTCTTCCTTTGATCTAATACTATCTTTAACTTCTCGTTAGCCACGGTTGGACCACTTTTCCTGTGGGGGTTTTAGTGCCTTAAAAGGAATGTATATTTGTTGTAAATTATCTATTAATTCTTTAAATGCTAGCCATTGCTTGTCTACCATCATACCTTTTAATGTAGTTTCCCAATCTACCTCAGCCAACTCGCCCCATATACCTACGTAGTTTCCTTTGTTAAATCTGAAACTAGGGTCTTAAAATCTGAACAATCACTTTCAAACTCAATATAAAATTTTATCATATTATGGTCACTCTTCCCTAAAGGCCCCTTTACTACAAGGTTATTGATTTACCCTTTCTCATTGCACAATACAAGATCTAAAATAGCCTATTCCCTAGTTGGTTCCTCAACATACTGATCGAGAAAACTATCTTGCATAGATTCCATGAAATCGTCCTCCACACTATTACTGCAAATTCGGTTTGTCCGGTCTATTTGTAGATTAAAGTCCCCCATGATTACTGTATTACCCTTGTTACATGCGCCTCTAATTTCCTGATTTATACTCTGCCCGACATTACAACTGCTGTTTGAGGGCCTATAAAACAACTCCCACCAACGTTTTCTGCCCCTTGCTGTTTCTTAGCTCCACACAAACTGATTCTACTTGTTGATTTTGAGAGCGAAGATCATTTCTGTCTACAGTCTTTATCCCATCCTTTATCAGGGCTACCACTCCTCCTTTTCCATTGTGCCTATCTCTTCTAAAAGTTAAGTATCCTGGAGTATTTAGTTCCCAACCTTGGCCACTTTGCAACCATGACTCAGTTATGGCTATTAGATCAAAACTTAATTTCTATCTGCGCTATTAGTTCACCTATTTTGTTGCGAATGCTTCACGCATTCAGATATAGTGCCTTTAGCTTTGACATATTTCTATTTTTCCCTGATGTCACCTTAGTCACTGATGCCTTATTACTTTTGTTACGCTGTCCCTTCCTGACCCACTCTGCTTATTTTTACCCAAAGCTCTACTCTGCTCTAGAGCCTTGACATTTCTCTTGCTGCTTTTAAATTTATTCTTTCCTGAATCCTCCCACCCGCCCTTCATCAGTTTAAAGCCCTGTCTACTGCCCTAGTTAGTTATTCGGTTCGCCAGGACACTGGTCCCAGCCCAGTTTAAGTGGAGCCCGTCCCAACGGAAAAGCCCCCTTCTTCCCCATTACTGGTGCCAGTGCCCCACGAACTGAAACCCCTTTCTCCCACACCACTCTGAGTCACGCATTTAAATCTCTAATCTGTTTGTCCCGATGCCAATTTGCACGTGGCTCCAGAGATTACCACCTTTCAATTTGGATCCTAGCGCCTCAAACTCCCTCAGCAGAACCTCATTCCTAGTTCTACCTATGTCATTGGTTCCTACGTGGACCACGACAACTGGATCCTCTCCCTCCCACTCCAAGTTCTTCTCCAGCCGCGGGATATCTTTAACCCTGGCACCGGGCAGGCAACACAACCTTCGGAACTCAGTCGCAGCTGCAGAGAACAGTATCTATCCCCCGACTATACTGTCTCCTACCACAACTAGATGCCCTTTCACTCCCCCCACTTGAAAGGCCTCCTGCACCACGGTGCCATGGTCAGCTTGCTCATCCACGCTGCAGGCTTTTCCCTCATCCACACAGGCAGCAAGAACCTCATTCCTGTTGGACAAGGGCAAAGGCTGAGGCTCCTCCATCACTGCACCTGGGGTCCACTTAGCTGCCTGGGTTGTAGTCACACCCTCCTGTCCCTGACCAGTAACCAGATTTGTACCACTACCTAACCTAAGTGGTGTGACTGCCTCCTGGATCAAAGTGTCCAGGTAACTCTGCCCATCCCTGATGCCCCGCCATGTCTGCACCTCAGATTCCAGCTCAAAAACTGAGCGGACGTTAAAGATGCAGGCACTTACTGCAAACATGGTTGCCCGGGATCACAATGCACTCCACAAACTCCCACATGCTGCAGTTGCGGCACACCACCTGCACTGCCATCCCTATATGACCTTGTTTTATTTAATTAAATCTGTAATTAGTTTCTTGACTACTTACTTGATCTAGCTAAAGCTAAGGGTACTGAAATTAAATATCTACCTGTAACACAAAGCACTACAAGTAGTGTCGGCAAAAAGCAACAACTTCTTCCCCCTCTTCTCCAAATTCTCAAATAAAACACTCTGTTCAAGTCCACTCAGTTTAATCTGTGAAGGGGTCAGAAATCAGTGGGTTGGGATGATAGGGTCAGTGGTTGCAGGTCATGATGTAAGAGTGAGAGGTACCAGGGAAAACTAACAAGGTGCGTCGTCCCGACCCCCAAATTGGCCCAATTCAGCGGCCAGAAAATGCCTGGGGTAAACCTTGGGGCAAGCGATCCCACACCCCTTCATCATGTGAAAAACAGGTTTTAAATGTGAAAGATACACCCAAAAATGCAGCTGCAAGGAGGGGGGGGGGGGGGGGGAGAGAGGCAGGGAGAAAGAAAGAGAGAATGGCTTCCAGAATTTGAAGACTGCCATGGTGGCAACTAGTGGCCAAAGCTTGCACCTACATTAAAACAGGCAGTAATCATTTACATACAGAATGTTTACATGGGCAATTCCAATGCTAAATTTACAAAGGTGACGAGGAAGCATGTGCCATACACAATTTTTTATTTTTTTTAAATCGATATATCTATCTCTTGCAAATGCACACTTTGTCATTAAACTTAGTTTCTCGTTTTGCAATGTCACTTTTTACGTCAATGTTTAACATGAAAATTTAAAAACTTGAGCTTCATCTAGATGCTTTTATTTCAGCAGCTGGAGAACATTAAACCACATCTGTACATTCTGAGCATGCTCAGTTTTCATAATTTCCAGCATGCAATCTGTGCACAAGATGAAGGTTGTAAGGGTGTGTCTACTCATGCTGTGAGGAATTGAAAGTTTCTTTGCTTTTTCCAAAAGACTGAAAGAAACTGGGGATTAAATAGTCAAAGCTTTATTTGAGGTAAGTCTACCATTTATTTAAATGTATATGAACAGACAACACCTATGATTGTGGTTTGTTGGCTGATGATTAGAAAACAAAAGATTATTTGTAGAGAATGGATTGCTGTTGATAATTTAGTTTTTTTAAATCTCTTCTGTACCACTTTAAGGCTTAAGGAGCTTTTTAAAACAAGTAAATAATGAACTTTGGAACATTTTATGAGGTAATTTTGTATGTTTATGAAATTTCTTTAAAGACTGTAAATCAGAAAACTCTGGTAGTGCACTAAATTTCCTTCTTTATGCTCCCGGCACACACCTGGAATGTACATCAGGAAATTGAAGCCCTCCAGCTCATGATTTTTCAACCATTAATTTAAGCAGAAAACTTGTATGTAAATGCTTTAAGGCAGGAACATAAAGACAGGAATTGGTTGACGATAGCAAAAGTAGTAATGGGGTACTTGAGGGCACAAAGGGGGATGGGTGAGGCCTGATGTTTTGATAAGGACCAATAGTTTGACTCCCATTTTCCTGGTACCACCCCCACCCACCAAGGATGTTAGAACCATCTCCCACACATACCATTAGATCAAGACATCCACTGATAGCATTTTATTCCATGTAATTGTATATGAGGACCACCAATTCAAACTGAGGTCACAAATCTCCGAGAGAGCACATATTTAACTCAGAGAAAACACGATCATAAAACCCATCCGGAACAAAGCACAAGTACAATGTCATTGATTTACTGAAACATCATGTGATCAAGGTTTAGCAAATCAAACATAATTGGGAATATTAAAAGACAGGTGGGCAAAGAACTTCATTGCATTTTCATGGGCAATACCAAACTGAAATGACTACACTTTGCAAGGCAATGTGGCAAGGTTATTGACATAACCCCCTGGCCAACCGAACAAACTTGGACCAGAATAAATCCAGTGACAAGGGTTTTGTTTATGCTACCACTAATTCAGAGCACATAACTCAGCTTGAATGCATCATACTGCAGGATTCATGTTTCTACCAGTTCTAGGCTGATCCAACAAAAATTGGACACCAATTTGATGATCATAGGTCTGTAATTGCACAACTATATTCAAGTTATTATTGTATCTAAATCACCCAAGTGTTTTTAATAGCACCCTTAATAAAGCAGTCATATGAACTGGCTGTACTTTGTGCACAAGGGGTGGACACTAACTTTTATGGGCACCTTTAACCAAAAACATCTAGGTTACTTGACACTTAATGATTACTACCTATTCTGTAATGCTCCCCGTAATGCACACCATCACAGTTTGTGTGCTAAATACACTTTTCTGACCAGTAGTTTTTCTGAAACTGGGAGACTTAGTTTTGTGTCTCATCTCCATTTCCAATCACTCCAGACTGTTTCTGACTTGCCTTTAGTGAGACAGGATTGGCCCATTGAGCTGCCAATCAAACCTACCACACTGGATCAGAAAACTTCCTCCCATGGCACCTACATGGCCTGATCGGACAATTCCCTGCTGTGCTGAATGAAAAGGCAGACATTCTAACATGTCTGTGAATGTATACTGGAATGATTTTAACAAACCCCCACTGTCTCAAGCTGACATGATACAGGGAAAACACCATTTGTCCAGCCGGTTTGTCTGGGTGTAATTCCTATGTGCTAAATTCAAAACTATATTCCCAAAAACTATATGTTAAGGATTCAATAGCAAAATACTGCGGATGCTGGAAAACTGAAACAACAGCAACAGAAAGCGCTGGAAAAACTCAGCAGGCCAGGCAACATCCGTGGAGAGAGATAAGGATTCAACCTCTGCTGAGCTGAATTTCACTTAATAGCAATATCCTAAAATTAATTTATGAAAAATTTCTTAGGCCAAATAGTCAAAAATTCCAAAATGCAACAGGTGCCCAAGATCTTCTAACTTATACTCAAGTGATCTAAGCAATATAATTAAACAGTTTATTAACTTTGCTCATTTCTGCTCCACATGTCACTAAGTACTGTGCACCTACAAATGTTCTTCATCCATTTAGTAGCAAAGTCAGTCAGGGAAAAAAAGTTATCACATTTTTGGGTAATTCAAGCCGAAATATTCTTGTCACAAGGGATCATGGCAAGATTATTTAAACTTGGTTTAAGCAATGCAGCTGTTGTGACTATGCAACAGAAATATTTCCCAACACAAGTGTGTGAATTCGTAAGCATGGAATTAAGAACGCAGTGAAATATTTCCAAAGCTCTCACTTCCAGAAGCAAAAGATTACTGTAATTTTAAGAGCAGGTTTCTAATGAGAAATTTCATTTTCAAGTTACATCTCAAGACCTTCCAGATCAGTAGAATAGACGTGGTTGAATTTTTTGCATGGAAAGAATTTTACATCTTTAAAATTCTGGTCCAGTTACAATATTTTTAAATATTTTCAAACAAGTAGCCTAAACACACTGCCTCAAAAAATATTGTCTATAAACAAACCTGGGCTGCTTATATTAGTGCTGATTTTCACTGGGATTTCTTACAATCTCTGCTGGTTTACAGAATATTATCTCAATTCCATGATGCACCCTCATTGAATACCCTGAGGTACTGTTTTACAACATACATTTCTTCACACCACAGCAATAAACAAAAAAAAATTAAAAAGTAGTTACACAAACTAAATTCTCCTCAAAGTTCTTTAAACATAATGACTTGCAATCTTCTTTCAAATCATACCCAAGCTGTTAGTAACTGTAACCTGCCATGTGCTTGGGACACCCAAAAACATAAGAAAAATGTACTTTTCCAATACACACAAGTTACTCTCAAAATATACACACAGTAATATGTAAACTTAACTCAGCATATCACCATCCTAACTACTGGAATTGCATCTCAATTCTTTATAAGACATGCAGTAAGGTGAATATTTTAAAATTCATTTGCAATTCCTCAGCTAATCTAAGCAGTCCAGATGTCTTCTAGTGACGTGCATGCCTCTTCCATTTGTCACTGGCCTAAAAACAAATTACCAAACAATAATCAGTATGTCCTTCCCATGTCATTTTCACCAACTGAAGATATTCAAAAGAATTAAAAGTTGATCATTCAAAATAAATTACAAAACAAAATCCACAGGTGATGCAGCACATACAGAATTTAACTCAATGTGGCAGAATGGCAGGAGGTGGGCTTGCAATTACAATTCCTGTACAATAAATAGTCTCGACCATATATTTAGGAGAATGTCTAGAAGTCAGGCCTATTATTTCCTCAAAGGAAGCCAAACATATGGCTAATTAGTCAGACTGCTCTTGTACACCTTCAGACACATAAGTAATAGAGCAGACCTTCTGTTCACCTGAAGAAACCATGTGGAAGAAGGCCATCAAAAGGTAAAAGTGGGGGAAGAAATTTAGTGTGTGTATGTTGGAACAAGGGATACAGCATTGTTAAAAGCCTGTTAGAGGTTACATTGGCTATTAAGTGGCAGCCAAGTTTCAAATAGGTGGCAGTCAATATTTCAATGCTTTCCTCAAGGAAAATGACTCCAATGTCTTAAAGGAATAGTTGGTAGCTTAAACTATGCTCGAAAATTAAACCCAGCACTGCCTTTTAAAATATACATTTTACATATACTGTACTATGCACACTTAAAAGCCAGGCTGGATTAACCCAACACCCCAAATTTATAGTTTTTCCAGCTTTTTCTGTTGTTATTTTAGATTTCCAGCATCCGCAGTATTTTGCTATCGTATTAGTGTTTGGTTCACTGCCACCTCTCTTCTAGGAATGCCTACCTTGAAGAAGTTCTGCTCTTCTCTTCGACGGGATTTCCGTTTGGCTCTCCTCGCATATCTCTTAATGTCTCTTAATGTCTCTTCATCTCCCCTTTTGTTCTTTTATCCCCTCCCCCTTTTCCCAGCTTTACTCTGGCCTTAAATCTATTTGATTTCCGGCTCTTCACAGTTCTGACGAAAGGTCATCGACCTGAAACGTTAACTCTCTTTCTCTCTCCACGGATGCTGCCTGGCCTGCTGAGTTTTTCCAGCTTTTTCTGTTGTTACCCCAAATTTAGTGACTGCACAATACAACAGTGCACCATGTGACATTACCACCATTCATTCTCCTTCAGGAAAGGCCTTCATCACTGGGTAACACTTTCTTCACTACTGCATAATTTTAAAACGGTAGAGTGTTGTAATATCTCACAAAAATCAGTAATTATAGTGTTGGTATTTTAGAAGTTCATGGGTTTCCCCGTCACACTTCTACATACTACACAGATTTCTGCATATCACTAAAAAGCCAGTTTTTTTGTAATGTAGGGTTAAATTCCAAAGAACAGAAAATGTAAGAGTCAGAATGTCTGTAGCCACTTAATTGCCTTTTATATAAAGTGTGAATATTTTGACAAGTAGCTGCATAGCAATTAAACTCTCCATGAACTCAACCAGTGTTCATAAGAACATAAGAAATAGGAGCAGGAGTAGGCCATTTGGCCCTTCGAGCCTGCTCCACCATTCAATAAGATCATGGCTGATCATCTACACTTTCCTGCACTATCCCCATATCCCTTGATCCCCTTAATATCCAAAAATCTATCAATCTCTGTCTTGAATATACTCAACGACTGAGGCTCCACAGCCCTCTGGGGTAGAGAATTCCAAAGATTCACCACCCTCTGAGTGAAGAAATTTCTCCTTATCTCAGTCCTAAATGGCCAACCCCTTATTCTGAGACTGTGACCCCTGGTTCTAGACTCCCCAGCCAGGGGAAACATCCTCCCCTGCATGTACCCTGTCAAGCCCTGTAAGAATTTTGTATGTTTCAATGAGATCACCTCTCATTTTTCTAAACTCTAGGGAATTATAGGCCTAGTCTACTCAATCTCTCCTCATAGGACAATTCCCCCCATCCCAGGAACCAGTCTGGTGAACCTTCATTGCACTCCCTCTATGGCAAGTATATCCTTCCTTAGGTAAGGAGACCAAAACTGTACACAATACTCCAGGTGTGGTCTCACCAGGGCCCTATATAATTGCAGTAAGACGTCTTTACTCTTATACTCAAATCCTCTTGTAATAAAGGCAAACATACCATTTGCTTTCCTAATTGCTTGCTGTACCTGCATGTTAACTTTCAGTGATTCATGTACAAGGACACCCAGGTCCCTCTGAACACCAACATTTCCCAATCTCTCACCATTTTAAAAATACTCTGCTTTTCTATTTTTCCTGCCAAAGTGGATAACTTCACATTTCTCCACATTATATTCCATTTGCCATGTTCATGCCCACTCACTTAGCCTGTCTATTTCCCCTTGAAGCCTCCTTGCATCCTCACAACTTACATTCCCACCCAGCTTTGTATCAGCAGCAAACTTGGATATTTTACATTTGGTCCCCTCATCCAAATCATTGATGTAGATTGTGAATAGCTGAGGCCCAAGCACTGATCCTTGTGGTACCCCACTAGTTACAGCCTGCCAACCCGAAAATGACCCGTTTATTCCTACTCACGGTTTTCTGTCCATTAACCAATCCTCAATCCATGCTAGTATATTACCCCCAATCCATGAGCCCTAATTTTGTTTAATAACCTCGTGTGGCACCTTATCGAATGCCTTCTGAAAATCCAAATACACCACATCCACTGGTTCCCCCTTATCTATTCTGCTAGTTACCTCAAAAAATTCTAACAGATCTGTTAACACAATTTCCCTTTCATAAATTCTTGTTGACTCTGCCCAATCCTATTATTTTCTAAGTGCCCTGTTACCACGTCCTTAATAATAGATTCTAGCATTTTCCCAACTACTGATGTCAGGCTAACTGGTCTGTAGTTCCCCATTTTCTCTCTCCTTCCTTTCTTAAATAGTGGGGTTACATTTATTACCCTCCAATCTGCATGAACCGTTCCAGAATCTATGGAATTTTGGAAAATGACAACCAATACATCCACTATCTCTATAGCCACCTCTTTCAAAGCCCTAGGATGTAGGCCATCAGGTCCTGAGGATTTATCAGCTTTCAGTCCCATTAATTTCTCCAGTACTTTTTTTTTTTACTAATACTAATTTCTTTCAGTTCCTTATTCTCTAGTCCCTTGGTTCTCCACTATTTCAGTAAGATTTTTGCATCTTTGTCCATGAAGACAGACACCAAGTATTTGTTTAATTTCTCCGCCATTTCCTTATTCCCCATTACAACTTCTCCTGTCTCAGCCTGTAAGGGACCCACATTTACTTTCGCTGTTCACTTATCGAAGAGGCTTTGTGGCCTTAAAGGGACAGCAAAATATATGCCGTACAAAATACATGCCATAATGCTCCTGTCCTAAAAACAGCCCATCACTGACATACTATCAGAAACACCATAGGCGATCTACTAATATGGAGTCATATTTTAAGTGCACACAAAAGTTACATTTTCATAATTTGGCTCCCGAGAAACTGGAGCTATCAAAAAGCACTTCACCATTATCCACTTATCCTGATTAACTGGCTGACCACTACCCACTTAGTTCACGGTCTCTCACCACATTTTCACAAAGTTCTACCGCATCCTCTGATTCGACACGAGCAACCCTATGGGAAATCAGCTCGTGTTTAAATTGTAACTACTCCTTCAAGATTTTGAAAATGTACACTTTGCTTCAAGGATTTAAGTACTTACTGCACCCATAAAGCATTGCATGTTTTGTATAAAATATACACTGGCCTTGCATTCAAACTTTGTACCCATTTTGATGCAATTATTAATACCTCTAAATTGCCATCCAATATTCTGCACAACTGATTTTTCACCCAGACGATATCAAAATACATTGTAAGCATATTGGAGAATAAGATGAATTTAATTTGCAGCATCCTGCAAACTATAACATTTTAAACAAATACAGATGATCAGTCAACAAAAACAGAATACACAACTGATGCAGGACAAAAATTAAAAAAAAACAGTAATTCAATCTACATGAGCCCTTTTTGTACTTACTATGGATCATGCAAAATATCTTGTAAATAATGTAAAAACAGTGACATTACCACATTAAATATGAATAGTATTTTTTAAGGGGAACATTCTAGCAGAAAACAGTTACTACAATAAACAGAAAATGTTGGAAATATTTAGCAGGTCAGGCAGCATCTGTGGAGAGAGGAAGGTTGGGTTAACAGTTCAGGTCGATGACCTTTTATCAGAACAAAAAGTTACTATGTAAGACTGGAATAAATCTCCAAGTTGCACCAACTATTATCACGGGAACTTCAGTAATTGACACATTGTAAAAGAAGGAATAATAAATATCTTATTGGAAACAGGATTGACGGTTATAAACAAAGAATGAAATAATTGGAAGCCAGATTTAAAATTCACTGCTGCTGCACGGGTTTCTCAGAGTTCAGGAAACCCAGCAATGAAAGGGAGGAAGGAGCTACCGGCTCCCCAAGGTAAGTGCCTTTCTCAGCACTCCTTGTGGGCCAGGAAGCGCAGGAGTGCCTACGGACTTGCCCCGCCCAAACCCCAGCCCCGATCGGCAACCTTCCACACACCCACTTCCCAGCCCCAATCGCCAACCATCTCCCCCCTCCTCCCAGCCCCGATCGTCGACCTTCCTTCTGCGAGTGTGACCTTCCAACCGCCGACAAGGCTGTCAATGTGACTGGCTGCTGAGCGGGAAACAGATCCAAAAAATGATGAGGCCCTGCCGAAGTCCCAACCTGGTCAAGTTCTTTGGCCGTTTTTGGCCTCCCCGCACCCTCCCCATAAATATGAGTCAGAAGGTTGTGGGTTCAAGTCCCACTCCAGAGACTTGAGCATATAATCCAGGCTTACACCTCACTGCAGTACTAAGGGAGTGCTGCACTGTCGGAGGTATCGTCTTTTGGTTGAGATGTTTACTCGAGGCCCCATCTGCCCTCATTTGGATGTAAAAGATCCCATGGCACTATTTGAAGAGCAGGAGCGGTCTCCCCGGTGTCCTGGCCAATATTTATCCCTCAACCAACATCACTAAAACAGATTATCTTTCATTATCTCATTGCTGTTTGTTTGACCTTGCTATGCACAAATTGGCTGTCGCATTTCTTACATTACAACAGTGAATACACTTTTTTTTTTAAAGTACTTCATTAACACTGGTCATTTCTCACCACTATACATTAATAACCCAGAAATAAGTAAATATACACATTAACAAGGCACACTGCACAACCCCTTGCATGGATTACCACATTAGTGGTAACTAACCACACAATCACAAATGTTTACTGAAGGAGAAGCAAAATTCATTTTGGACTCCACTTAAAAATTCAGCTATAAAGCAGTAAGTTCTGAGCCACACAGACCAGGAAGGTGCATGGTGTAATACCCAGTCTATCCCAAGTTAGCCGATTTCAGCTATGGTGGCGGTAGAAATCCAATGGCCTCAGCACCCCGTGACAAGGGGGGGGAAAAAAACCAAGAGGTTCCCTATTCAGATTATAATCGAGCAATCCCCTTTAGAATTGTTCTTGTGCAGACGTCCAATGTGATGGCACCAGCCATGGTCAAATCTGCCATCACTCACTGTCTAGGTTTACACAGGGAAAATACCAGAGGGCCATTACCAAAACTAAATCTGAGCAAGGAAAGGTAGAATGAAAATCAGAAGAAAGCCAAATGGCTTTTAACAGAATGTAAATCATTACATTGGTAATCCCTTTAAAAAAAATTAAAACTAAAAAACAGTTTTCTCTACTTTTTAAACTATGCTTCCAAGTGGCAAGTGTCAGGGGATTAATTGCCAGATCCCAGTTAATGTTTGTGCTAAATTTCACATCACCTTTGGTACGATTATGATTCCTTCGACAGGACCAGTACTGATGCAACATGGAATTATTTAAATAAAGAGGGCAATCTTCCTAAAGGATGAATACAAACACGACCTCCAACAGAAGCATGAAACTTACCTGCAACTCACACCAAGCTACTTCCACTGTCGTTTCTGTGTCTAGACCTTTATAGACGGTTTTGAAAGATCCTCTCCCAATTTCTATGTCAAACTTCAAAAACCTCCCGTCAGGAGAAGTTGCCACAGCCTTTGTCTCTATTTCTTCATTATCCTCCTGCGCCTTCCTCTCGAGATTTCTCGCCTCCTCCGCCTCGCGGCTCTCCGCACTGTCTTCTTCGCTGACTTTCGACTCGACTTCCTCCTTGATTGGGACAGCTTTTTGCTTTCTTCTGTCTTTGCTGACAGTGCTGCTACTGCTGGTTGTACTCCCGGCATGATTGCAAACATTGACATCGGGTGAACGGACGGGGGCCCTAGGTGGTTCATCGCCAATTCCCGCGACTGTGCTTCCGTCTTTCGTACTGCCATCAGTGCAGTTTTCGCATTTTTCTTCGGCAATTACAGGAACTGCAGCAGTGACGGGGTCAACAGCCGTTGCTTGCACTGGAGGCTGCGCTTCGTTATTATTAGTGACACTGCTTATTAATAAACTTGCATTATCCGATTCGGGTGGAGAAACGATAATGCAGGTCTTACTAGGCAGATGGTCCAAAGCGGTCACGTTGGAATCGCAGATCACACTCCTCCTGATAAATCGTTGGTGCTCTGCTTTGCTGTCCTTGTCCATAGTATGTCTCCGCCTCCTGAGGGCGTTGAACTCTTCCTTTTTTCTCAAATTTACTCCAAAACGTTCCCCTATTGTCGTATCCGAACTGGAATTGGTACCATTTTTAGGGGGGCGCAGTAAAGACCCAATCTTGTCTGCACTTTCCGACATTGCCACAAAAATGCGATTGCCAACAGGGTTCAAAAACAAAAAAATTGCAGTGGTTTCTCTTTAGAACAAGATTTCAACGCGAGACATAAGTCAAGCGACTGGTGGAAATGCAAAAAAAAAAATCACAAGAGAGTACCAACTACGAAGAGAGACAAATGCAAACCAATTTTTTTTTAAGTCAAAATAATTCCATACTATTTTTGTGCAAAGGGTCGGGTCCCTGGAACAGAGGCGTTCCTTTATAAAAAATAAAAAGGAGACACACAATATTGTCCAACTCAATCAGTTGCGATGCAGCCAGATAAACATGGACCATCTGATGTGATCCATCCATCCTTAATTAAAAACCCCAAACAGTTTTCATTCAGTCTTCATTTCTCTCAAAAGGGAGATAATGAAAGAAATTTAAAATGAAAAAAAATCCGACGATGGAAACAGAGCCAAAATAGTTCCTTTCTCTCCAATAAACTCCAAAAAGTTATATATTTTAAAACTGCCAAAAAAGAGGGGCAATCAACGCAACAATCCGTTTCACAGCGGTGTAGCGTCTGTTCCCTCAACAGCAGAACAATTCCACAGTTACGGGTAATATGTGGAGACGTTTTTTTAAACAGCGATGATGTACAGCGCCACAACTGTTCCGTCGATGTCCATAAGGCTCTGCTCTTCCAAGCTTTCAAAATGGATGCGATAAATGTATATAGTTTAAAAAAAAAAGTCAGCAAAATTGAAGTAAGCAAGAGCAGTCCGGGCTGCCAGATAGAGTAGGCCTGGAAGCAACAACAATGGAAAACCCCAGGTCGAGTTGCCCGGGGAAAAGCTCTCACTGCAGTCCCGTCCACATACGTAACATCCCGGCTTCTTCTCTTCCTCTCCCACTAGGATTTAATTTTCAACTAAAAAAAGAAAATCACCAACTCTTTTCCGCTACGGACAACTAATAATGAAAACGAGCCCGGGCCCCCCGCGAAGGAGAGGAGGGGGGCGGCGAAGATAGGTGCTTAATCCGCCTCTCAGCTCCGAGATACACACGCTCTTCTTCCCAACTGTAAATGGCGGACACACTGTCTTTCGCTCACTGACTGGGACTTACCAAGAAGCTCAGCGCTCGAGCTCAAGGTAGCTAATTCACATGCGTGCCGCCGGCCGCACAGCCATCTGGGAAACGTAGTTTTTATTTTTCAACGGACGACGTCGGGATACAATTCAATTTGGACCACGCAAGGAGAGAGAACTACAACTCCCATCATGCAGCGAAGACTTTTCAGTTGGTTGGCGTTTATTTATTCCTCCCACTTTGCGTAGAACGAACTGCAAGCACGTTGAGACCAGCACGTGATTCGGACAATAGGGGGAAAAAAGGATGCGTACAGTGCACCGAGGGAGGGGGTGAGGCTGCTGTTTAAATCCTTAGTCATTCATTTTCCAGCCTTGATTCTTAAAGGGGAGATACTATCTTAATGAAAAAATGTGCAATAACTCCCCCCCTCATTTTTCTTAAATACGCAGAACTTAAATTAAATAAATCGTACGGAAATACATCGTTGCGTGATGGCGTGGTATTGAAATTCTCTCCTGGATGGTCTACCGCCCCAAATTCCAAGTGACCTCAGTTCACCATTCCAATAAAAAATAAAAATCTGAAATAAAAAGCATAGAATGCTGGCAACAGGACACAACGCCTGGAAAGAGAATAAAACAGGTGTGAATCATTGATCAGAATTCATCTTATTCCAATTTCTGTTTGTTACCAGGGTCCTACAACTGGGCCTCATTACAACCACTTAACTGGGTATTAATGCACCATCACAGTGAAAGAAATTAAAATAATTTTTTTAATACTGGTGAAAACTCTGATCTTTCTCATTCATTTTGCTCACTTTATGCTTATTTCTTGGTGTAGGTTGTTTTATTGGTTACACTGCCCGGCCGCAGTGTTAGACTATGGGCCAACTTTTGAAGATGGTAGTACACGCAGGATGTGTGTAATGTAAACGTATGGCTATGACATTACAGTGGGACTTAAAAAAAAACACTGTTTTATTTCGGCTAATTTTGTCCCTTTCATAAATCTCCCAGTCAAAGGGATGCATCAGTGGCCTCCTACCTGGCCAATCCTGTAGGAAGGTACATGAGAACAGATGAGTCGACAGCAAAGTGCAAGTATTCACTTGGAATATCTTAGATGGCCCAGTTGAAATCAGAAGCTCCCCATATGGATGCTGCCCGGCACAAACTCATTTTATAACTCTATATTACACAAGAAGGTTGTTAAGACAAAGGTCAAAACTGGGCATCCATGAGGCACTGTGGGCCATCAGCAGCAGCAGAATTGTATACCACCACAATCTATAACCTCATGGCCCAGCATATCCCTCACTCCACCATTACCATCCAGCCAGGAGACCAACCCTGGTTCAATGAGGAGTGCAGAAGAATATGCCAGAAGCAGCACCAGGCATACCTAAAAATGAGGTGCCAACCTGGTGAAGCTACAATACAGGACTACATGCATGCTAACAGCGGAAGCAGCATGCTATAGACAGGGCTAACCAATGACACAACCAACGGATCAGATCAAAGCTCTGCAGTCCTGTCACAACCAATCGTGAATGATGGTGGACCACTAATGAGAGGAGGAGGCTCCATGAACATCCCCATCCTCAATGATGGTGGAGCCTAGCACATGAGTCCAAAATTCAAGACTGAAACATTTGCAACCTTCCTCAGCCAGAAGTGCCGAGTGGAAGATCCATCTTGACCTCCTCCTGAGGTCCCCACCATCACAGAAGCCAGCCTTCAGCCAATTCGATTCACCCCATGTGATATCAAGGCTGAGCGCACTGAATACAGCAAAGGCTCTGGGCCCCGACAACAATTGGCTGTAGTGCTGAAGACATGTGCTCCAGAACCAGCCGCGCCTCTAGCCAAGCTGTTCCAGTACAGCTACGACACTGGCATCTACCCGACAAAGTGGAAAATTGCCCGGGTATGTCCTATCCACAAAAAGCAGGACAAATTCAATCCAGCCTATTACCGCCAACATTCCCTCTAAGCCGCGAGGCAGCACAGCTGTCTGCCAGTCCCGCACAGCCCGGGACCAGCTTTTCCATTGTAAAATTTCACGTATGTGCAAAACTTTGAGTGGGCCGCACAGCCTGTTAAAGGGACTGTACACCCAAATTTATAATTAGGTGGAACATTGGTTACCACCCCATCTGCCTACTCTCAATCATCAGCAAAGTGATGGAAGGTGTCATTGACAGTGCTATTAAGCAGGTGGGCAAAGGAAACGCTTTAAGGACACACTCAAAGCCTACTTGAAAAAGTGCAACATCCCCACCGACACCTGGGAATCCCTGGCCCAAGACCGCACAAAGTGGAGGAGAAGCATCCGAGAAGGTGCCGAACACCTCGAATTTCTTCGCCGGGAGCAAGCGGAAGCCAAGCACAAACAGCGGAAGGAGCACACGTCAATCCAAGCACCCCACCCACCCGCCCCTTCAACCACCGTCTGCCCCACCTGTGACAGAGACTGTAGGTCCCGCATTGGACTCATCAGTCACCTGAGAACTCATTTTTAGTGTGGAAGCAAGTCATCCTCGGTTCCGAGGGACTGCCTAAGAAGAAGAGTATTAAGCAGCACTTACTCACCAATAACCTGCTCATCAAAGCTCCGTTTGGGTTCCTCCAGATCCACTCGGCTCCAGACCTTATTGCAGCCTTGGTCCAAACATGGACAAAAGAGCTAAATTCCAGAGGTGAGGTGACAGTGACTGCCCTTGACATCAAGGCAGCATTTGACCAAGTGTGGCTTCAAGGAGCTCTAGTAAAATTGAGAATCAGGGGGGAACTCTCCACTGGCTGGAGTCATACCAAGCACAAAGGAATGTTTGTGGTTGTTGGAGGTCAATCAACTCAACCTCAGGATATCGCTGCAGGAGTTCCTCAGCTCAGTGTCCTAAGCCTAACCATCTTGAGCTGCTTCATCAATGACCTTCCCACCATCATAAGGTCAGAAGTGGGGATGTTCGCTGATGATTGCACAGTGTTCAGTTCCACTCGTAACTCCTCAGATAAATGAAGCAGTCTGTGCCCGCATGCAGCAAGACCTGGACAACATTCAGGCCTGGGCTGATAAGTGGCAAGAAACAGTCACGCCATACAAGTGCCAGGCAATGACCATTTCCAACAAGAGAGAGTCTAGCCACCTCCCCTTGACATTCAATGGGATTATCATCACCAAATCCCCCACTATCAACATCCTGGGTGTCACCACTGACGAGATACTTAACTGGACCAGCCACTTAAATACTGTGCCTACAAGAGCAGGTCAGAGGCTGGATATTCTGCAGCAAGTGTCTCACCTCCTGACTCCACAAAGCCTTTCCACCATCTACAAGGCACAAGTAAGGAGTGTGATCGAATACTCTCCACTTGCCTGGATGAGTGCAGCTCCAACAACACTGAAGAAGCTCGACACCATCCAAGACAAAGCAGCCCGCTTGATTGGCACCCCATCCACCACCTTAAACATTCACTCCCTCCATCACTGGCGCACCATGGCTGCAGTGTGTACCATCTACAAGATACACTGCAGCAACTCGCCAAGGCTTCTTCGACAGCACCTCCCAAACCCGCGACCTCTACCACCTAGAAGGAAAAGGGCAGCAGGCACATGGGAACACTACCACCTCCAAGTTCCCCTCCAAGTCACACACCATCCTGACCTGGAAATATATCGCTGTTCCTTCATCGTCGCTGGGTCAAAATTCTAGAACTTCCTCCCTAACAGCACTGTGGGAGTACCTTCACATCACGGATTGCAGCGGTTCAGGAAGGTGGCTCACCACCACCTTCTCGAGGGTAATTAGGGGTGGGCAATAAATGCTGGCCTTGCCAGCGACACCCACATCCCAACAACAACAGAGCCAGCATGGATTTGTGAATGGTAGGTCATGCCTGACATACCTGATTGAATTTTTTGAAGAGGTGACTAAAGTAGTGGACAGGAGAATGCCTATGGATGTTTTTTATATGGACTTCCAAAAGGCAATTGATAAAGTCCCACATAAGAGACTGTTAACTAAGGTAGAAGCCCATGGAATTGAAGGCAAATTACTGACCTTGTTAGGAAATTGGCTGAGTGGCAGGAGACAGAGAGTAGGAATAATGGGTGGTTCTCTAATTGGCAGGATGTGACTAGCAGTGTCCTGCAGGGATCTGTGTTGGGGCCTCAACTATTCACAGTATTTACTAACGACTTAGATGATGGCAGAGAAAGCCATTTCTCCAAATTTGCCGATGACACAAAAATAGGCGGTACTGTAAGCAGTGTGGATGAAAGCATAAAATTACAAAGGGATATTGATAGATTAAGTGAATGGGCAAAACTGTGGCAAATGTATTTCAATATAGGCAAATGTGAGGTCATCCACTTTGGATTTAAAAAGGATAGAACAGGGTACTTTCTAAATGGTGAAAAGCTAAAAGCAGTGGAAGTCCAAAAACTAGGGGTCCAGGCACATAGATCATTAAAATTTCATGAACAGGTACAGAAAATAATCAAAAGGGCTAATGGAATGCTGACCTTTATATCGAGAGGACTAGAATACAAGTGGGTAGAAGTTATGCTGCAGCGATACAAAACCCTGGTTAGACCACATCTGGAGTACTGTGAGCAGTTCTGGGCCCACACCTTGGGAAGGATATATTGGCCTTGGAGGGAGTGCAGTGTGGGTTTACCAGAATGATACCCGGACTCCAAGTGTTAAATTATGAGGAGAGATTACACAGATTAGGCTTGTATTCCCTAGAATTTAGTAGGTTAATGAGTGATCTGATCAAAGTTTTCAAGATATTAAGGGAAACAGATAGGGTAGATCGAGAGAAATTATTTCCACTGGTTGGGGAGTCTCGGACTAGGGACATACTCTAAAAATTAGAGTCAGACTCAGGAGTGAAATTAAGAAACACTTCTACACACAAAGGGTGGTAGAAGTTTGGAACTCTCTTCTGCAAACGGCAATTGATGCTAGATCAATTGCTAATTTTAAATCAGAGATTTTTGTTAACTAAAGGTATTAAGGGATATGGGCCAAAGGCGGGGATATGGAGTTAGATCACAGATCAGCCATGATCTCATTGCATGGTGGAACAGGTTCGAGGGGTTCAATGGCCTACAGCTTAGAACATAAGAACATAAGAAATAGGAGCAGGAGTAGGCCATTTGGCCCATTCAATAAGATCATGGCTGATCTTCTACCTCAACTCCACTTTCCTGCACTATCCCCATATCCCCTAAATCCCTTAATATCCAAAAATCTATCAATCTCTGTCTTGAATATACTCAACAACTGAGGCTCCACAGCCCTCTGGGGTAGAGAATTCCAAAGATTCACCACCCTCTGAGTGAAGAAATTTCTCCTTATCTCAGTCCTAAATGGCCAACCCCTTATTCTGAGACTGTGACCCCTGGTTCTAGACTCCCCAGCCAGGGGAAACATCTTCCTTGCATCTACCCTGTCAAGTCCTCTAAGAATTTTATATGTTTCAATGAGATCACCTCTCATTCTTCTAAACTCCAGAGAATATAGGCCTAGTCTACTCAATCTCTCCTCATAGGACAATCCCCCCATCCCAGGAATCAGTCTAGTGAACCTTCGTTGCACTCCCGCTATGGCAAGTATATCCTTCCTTAGGTAAGGAGACCAAAACTGTACACAATACTCCAGGTGTGGTCTCACCAGGGCCCTATATAATTGCAGTAACACATCTTGGGGGCTAAATTCGTTTGATTTGCGCCTCCCGTTAGCGCCCTAAGAGGGCGCTAGCGGGGCGCAAATCAACTAGAGCCTGGGCGCGGTGCCACTAACGCCTCCCGCGAAATAAGGGGAGGAAGGCCTGCAGTACCGCAGCCCGACGTGCCGCCGCAATATTGGCTCGCAGCGCCCCAATTTTTACCCCCTTTACTCTTATACTCAAATCCTCTTATAATAAAGGCCAACATACCATTTGCTTTCCCAATTGCTTGCTGTACCTGCATGTTAACTTTCAGTGATTCATGTACAAGGACACCCAGGTCCCTCTGAACACCAACATTTCCCAATCTCTCACCATTTTAAAAATACTCTGCTTTTCTATTTTTCCTACCAAAGTGGATAACTTCACATTTCTCCACATTATATTCCATTTGTCATGTTCTTGCCCACTCACTTAGCCTGTCTATATCCCCTGGAAGCCTCTTTGCATCCTCCTCATAACTTACATTCCCACCCAGCTTTTTATCATCAGCAAACTTGGATATATTACATTTGGTCCCCTCATCCAAATCATTGATGTAGATTGTGAATAGCTGAGGCCCAAGCACCGATCCTTGCGGTACCCCACTAGTTGCAGCCTGCTAACCCGAAAATGACCCGTTTATTCCTACTCTCTATTTTCTGTCCGTTAACCAATCCTCAATCCATGCTAGTATATTACCCCCAATCCCACGCACCCTAACTTGCACTTATATAGTGCCTTTAACTTCCGAGGGCGCTTCGCACAAGTATAATGACATCGAGCCAAAGGAGATATTAAGTAGGTTGACCAACAGCTTGGTCAAAGAGGTAGGTTTTAAGGAGGGCCTTAAAGGAGGAGAAGGAGCTGGAGAGGCAGAGGGATTCAATGGTGTGGGGCCTAGGTGACTGAAGACATGGCCACCAAAGGTGAGATGAAGGGTGGGGGTATTGCACAAGAGGAGCAAGAGTTCGGGGAGGGAATTTGTAGAACTGGAAGAGGTTACAGAAATAGGGATGGACAAGGTGATGGAGGGAGGCTTTGGGGAACTAGGAGCCAATGTAGGCCAGAGAGGACAGGAGTCATGGGTGAGCAGCACTTGGTGCGGGATAGGATACAGCCAGCAGAATTTTAGACGAGCTGAATTTTACAGAGTGTGGAGAAGGGGAGGCCAGCCTGGAAAGCATTGGAATACTTGAGTGTGGAGGTGACACAGGCATGGATGCGCGTTTCCTCAGTAGATGGGCTTAGGTAGGGGTGGAGGCAGGCAATGTTACAGAGGTGGAAGTTGACAGTTTTTCTGATGGAGGGGATATAGGGTAAGAAGCTCAGTTTGGGGTCGAATAGGACAAAAATGTAATGAACAGTCTAGTTCAGGCTGAACTAATTGTCAGAAAGAGGGAAGGAATTGAAGGCAAGGGTACAAAGTTTATGGCAGCAATAAAAGACAATGGTTTTGGTCTTGTCCATTTTTAACTGGCGGAAATTGCAGCTCATCCAAGGCTGGATGTCGGACAAGCAGTTGGACAACACAGAGGCAGTGGAGGGGTCAAGAGAAGCGGTGCTGTGGCTAGGGCAGAAACCTGATTATGGAGATTCAATCAGGGATTTGTGGGAAAGATGAGTGCAGATTTGGGAGCCCCAGAAACCCTCTAAATTCTGTTAGTAGTAAAAAGGATTTAAATCATTAATGTATTTTTGTCATAGGGATGTTTTAAAAGAGATAGCCTGTGATGTTTTTTTTTAGAGGAACTACACAGTTGAATAAATCAATATTTTCAAAATCGTTATTTAAATATTGTGGTTTTTAATTTGAGCTGGTTGTTACAATTTTCAATTAACTTCCATAATACTATGGCAGTGAATGGAAGCAGCAGCAGCTGTTGCACCATCACAGGAGTGATTGTGTGTGAAACAGGGAGAAATAGCTTGTGACATTTATTCACAGCAACCATTACAATGTCCCATGTGAGCATTGCTCAAAGTGTCACAAGGAAACTCAGCAAGACTGAGAACTCAGTGTCGAATCACAAACGCTGTACAATAACAATGGTACAAAAGCCATTGTTCTAAAGGAAGGAAAAACAAAAAGCTGAACAGACTAATGCATCATGCTTGAACCACATACTTCCTGTGCAGAGTGTGGCAAAATAAAAATCCACCGTCTTGCAGCAAACCATTACAGTTAGTCTAAGTTGCTATGCTGCATTTTCTGTAGAAAGTGTGTGCCTCATTAATACCATCTGTGTTAATAGGCTTAGTTTTTAGGTAACTTAATAGATCTGACAAATGCTTTTATTGATAATTAATTCAAACTCCAATTTAGTATATTGAATTAATTAGAACTGTCCAGTTTATATTACTAAATCTCTAATTAAAATGCTTCTATTTTTATATTGTGCTGCCTTTCAAATTGATCCAGGGGATATCTACCCAGGCATGGGTTTACTTGATCCTGAGACTATTGTGCAGCATTGTATAATTACAGTTGGAGGCAACATTTAGGCAGACCGCCAAATTGTGCTCCTGTTGAGGCTGCTGCGAAACACGAATTAAGACTGAATCCATGTGTGGAAAAACAGAGACTTTTTAATACCACTGCATGGTCCAAAATGGCTGAACAGCCTGCTCCCAGAATTCTCTGGAAAAACCCTGAGGCCCCGCCCACTCCTTCTCTCCTGCCTTAAAGGCAAGGTGCTCGATATATTGTCCACGGACAGAAAAGTGGATTATGCCCGTTTAGGTGGCGATCCGCCACACTCCCTTATTTAACAACACAAATGAGATACTGCTGTAAGATTAACTCTGATAAAGTCAAAAAATGTTTAAGATCAACATTTTTCTGCTGTAATTTTAGTTAATGGTAATTTGAAAACAACTGTCAAACCCAGTTAATCAGTGCCTTGGAGCTTTGTGGGTGAAAACCCAGATCTATCATAATAACCATTTGCATTTATATAGCACTTTTAACATGGAAAAACATCCCAAAGCATTTCACAGGAGAGGGAAAGAAGGGAACAGCAAGCTTTTATGGGAGGCGACTGAAAGCTTGGTTGAAGAGATGGGTTTTGAGAAAGCTTTTAAAGCAGAGAGAGGCAGAGGGGTTTAGAAATGAAGTTCAAAAAGGCATGAGACAATTAAAATGGGGCGGAGGGAAGCGGGTTTGCACAGGAAGCCAGAGTCAGAGGACTGGAGAGCATGCTGGTCTGAAGAAGGTTGTTGTAAGGCATTGGCTGTAGCTCAGTCTTAGCACTCTTGCTGCTGAGTTTGAAGGTTGTGGGTTCACGTCCCACATCCAGAGACAAAAGCACAAAATCTAGGCTAGCATTCCAGTGCAGTACCGAGGGAGTACTGCTTCATTTGAGGTGCCATCTTTTGGATGAGATGTTAAATCGAGGCCCCGCATGCCCTCTCAGGTGGATGTAAAAGATCCATGGCACTATTTCGAAGAAGAGCAGGGGAGTTCTCCCTGATGTCCTGGCTGATATTTATCCCTCAACCAACATCACTAAAAAAACAGATTATCTGGTCATGATCACATTGCTGTTTGTGGGAGCTTGCTGTTTTCAAATTGGCTGTCGCATTTCCTATTGTTAAAACAGTGACTACATTTCAAAAGTACTTCACTGGCTGTAAAGCAGTTTGGGACATCTTGAAGTCGTGAAAGGTGCTATATAAATGTAAATCTTTCTTTCTTCTTCTTTGCTTCCTGTTACATTTCCCAGACTGTAAACAGTTGCAGAAGTGACAGAGATAATGGAGCAGGTTCAGGGGAGAATGAATATAGCCAAGTTTGAGGTGGTTCATTTTGGTAGAAGGAATAAGGTGACCACTTATTCCTTGGAAAATAAGAAACTAAATGGGGTAGAGGAACAAAAAGATCTGGGAATACAGATACATAAATCACTAAAAGTAGCATCACAAGTTGATACAGCCATAAAGAGTTCAAATGAAGTACATTTCTAAAGGAATAGAATACAAAAGCAAGGAGGCAATGTTAAATTTATATAGAACCTTGGTTAAACCACACTTGGCAACCACACTATCTGGAAAGATTAAGCAGGCTGGAGTTCTTTTCTCTGGAAACCAGAAGACTAAGAGGAGGCCTGTTAGAGGTGTTTGATAGGGTGAATGTAAAAAGAAAAGAAAGACTTGCATTTTTACAGTGCCTTTCACGACCACCAGACGTCCCAAAGTGCTTTACAGCCAATGAAGTACTTTTTTGAAGTGTAGTCACTGTTGTAACGGCAGCCAAAATTGCACACAACAAGCTCCCACAAACAGCAATGTGATAATTACCAGATAATCTGTTTTTTTGTTATGTTGATTGAGGGATAAATATTGGCTAAGACACCGGGGATAACTCCCTGCTCTTCTTCAAAATAGTGCCATGGGATCTTTTACGTCCACCTGGAAGAGCAGATAGGGCCTCGGTTTAACGTCTCATCTGAAAGACGGCACCTCCGACAGTGCTGCACTCCCTCAGAGTGTAGAGAAACGGTTTCCACTTGAGTGAGTCCAGAACAAGGAGGCATAAATATGAAATAGCCATTAACAAATCAAATAAAGAATTTAGGAGGAATTTCTTGATGAGAATATAGAACTCACTGCCGCATGGAGTTGTTGAAGCAGATACCATTGACACATTTAACAGGAGGCTTGATGCATACATGAGGGAGATGGGAATAGAGGAATACTGGGATGGGCATGGTGGGAAGAGGTAATTAGAGTAGGAGAAGGCTCATTGGAGTATTAACACCAGCATAGACATGTTGGGCTGAATGGCATGTTTCTGTGCTGTAAATTCTATGTAATTCTATACAAAGATTATCCCATATTAAGATAATTAAGCCCCCTCACGGAAGACCAACAGCAAATATGGCCGAAGCAGTTGTAAGGCCATCTCAGGAACCAGCACTAGGATGTACAGATCTACTTCAATCCCAAGTGCACCATACTGAGATCCAGTCGCCAATCAGCAGATGTAGCCCTTCCACTGGGGTGTTACTTAAAAGAAGTCACTAAGAAATAAAGAATTTGCATTTATATAGAGTCTTTAATGTCATCAGCACATCCCAATAGATGAAAACATTGTCACAATCACAAATATTATCCAATATATGTGTGATATTTTTACTTCGATTCCCAAACAAATCTACTCTTTGATAAGCCTTTCCTTTGTTCCCTTCCTTCCCCAGAGCGCTGAACAAAATACAGAGTTGAAATTCATTACCTGTGCACCCTAGGTTTAGTACAATATTATAAATAATCAGAAGACATAAACAAATATCACTGTTTTCCTTTAGAGAGTACAATTTCTTTATTTTTCCGATTATTTGTTTTGAGACTTAGTCGGGGAAAGTTACATCCACATTCTTGTAGCACATTAAAGTAATGTGTTTGAAAAATGTTTTAATTTCATACTGTTTCTTATTCATTATTTTGCAGTAGTAGGATTGTCTACCTCTTTGTTGTTTTTCATTTAGTCTTCATTTTATTTATGAAGTGAGACCTTGCCTCACCTTGTCAATCCCATTTATTCTCTACCTCACTCAATGAATGTAACAAATCTTCTGGGCATCCCCACCAACTCAGTACTAATGAGCTGTATAGACCAGAAACGTCTTTGGTTTGGTCTCTGGTTTGTTTTATGTTAGTGGGCATTGCAGGGATGCTTTATGGTATTGGTGTGGGGTGGTGCCAACATGGCGCATCATGTGGCAGTCAGGGTGTACAGCGTCAAGTGAAGTTAATGTGGCCATGGTGAGGCCATCCCTGGTGTCCCGGGCAGCAATGTGGTCGGGTGCTGATGCCCTGTGTCCTGTGCAGCATCAGTTGATTGCAGAGAAGGTTGGTGTTGTTGTTGGTGCTGCTGGTGTGCCTGGTGATGCTGGTGTTCAGGCTGATCGTGGTGGGATTCTGAGGACCAATGTGAGAGAGTATAAAGTGCACCAGTGCTGATGGAATAGATGGCAGGTGAAGTAGAGATGACAGATGTGATCTGTCAATGGTGGGAGAGGTAATGAGGTCAGACTGGATGGAGACTTGTGTAAAGACTTGCAGCATTCTGAATGTGTAGTGGAAATGCAGTTTAGAGAAGCTAGTGGCTAAGGGAACATTTCTGAATCAGCTGGGAGCTTTGACTTGACATTTGAAGCTGCCAACTCATCAGCTGAAACAATGGCCAATGACCTCCCTCCTCAGCTTCACTGACGAGGTCTAGGCGCAACAGGTGGGCGACCTGTCAAATTCAAAAAGCTGGGAAAAAAGTATTGTTAAGTGGCTGTAAACAAGCCACTAATGATTTTAATTGCCTCCCCCACCGCTGCGTGTCAGGTCTGCTCAGGCCCGACATTTGGTAAAGATGCGTGGTGGCGGGTTGACAGCGGGGTCCCGACCCGCTGTCAAAAAAAAAAACTTTTCCACTGGACCCGCCACCAATCGTGCCTGCTACCACCCTGGAAAATTCTAGCCAATGGCTTTGGTCTTCCCAATATTTAGTTAGAGGAAATTTCTGCTCATCCAGTACTGGATGTCGAACAAGCAGTCTGACAATTTAGAGACAGTGGAGGGGTCGAGAGAAGTGGTGCTGAGGTAGAGCTGGGTGTCGTCAGTGTCCATGTGAAAGCTGATGCTGTGTTTTCAGATGATGTCACCGTGGGGCAACATGTAGATGAGAAAAGGAGGGGGCCAAGGATAGATCCTTGGGGGACACCAGAGGTAACGATGCGGGAGCGGGAAGAGAAGCCATTGCAGGTGATTCTCACTCCGGGTTCCAAGTCAGGATTGGGATATGGAGGGGTAGACCTGTCACTGGGGTTGTGAGTCTTCCCACTTGGCACTTATATTGCACATAATATTCCAAGTGAGGTCTGACCAGTGCATTATAAATTCTCAGCATAACCACTGCAGAATGTTCTGGCTATTTAGCCCAGCATTCTATTTGCTTCTAGAATTGCTTATCCACATTGTCTCAACATTGAAAGTGTTCCATCAATTGTTACTTCCAGAACGCTTTCCTTCTGTGTTAATGTTCTTTCCTTCAATATGCAATATTTTTCATTTGTCAGTATTAAATTGAGTTTGTCATTTGTCTATCCTGCTACATAAAAGATCTAAATCCACTTGCACAATCTTAACTGCACCCTCTGATCCTCCAGTTCTCCCTATTTTAATTTTCTGATGAAAGGTCATCGACCTGAAACGTCAACTCTCTTTCTCTCTCCACGGATGCTGCCTGGCCTGCTGAGTTTTTCCAGCGTTTTCTGTTGTTACTCCCTATTTTAATGTTGTCTGCAAATTTAACAAGATTACAATTGTTTTTTGCATCAGGTCATTTATGTAGATCAGAAACAACAAAGGTCCAAGCAGTGATGGCTGCAGTACTCCTCATCACCTCCTCCCAGTCTGAGACTATGCCTCTCATGAGTACACTGTTTCCTCTTTTTTATTCAAGTTTCTTATTCAGAACTACATTCAACCCTGGATTCCCTTGGACTTCGGTGTAATTAATAGTCTACATGTGGGACCTTGTCAAAAGCCTTCTGAAAGTCCAAATAAACTATCCATTATCTATTTTATTCATAACATCCTTAAAGAAATCAAAAAGATTTGTCAAGCAGGACATTCCCCTTTTAATTCCATGCTATTACTTATGAAGCTATTTCTACATAGATTATCGTCCAACCTGCTTTTTAATATAGGTCCCATTGTTTGTCTTCTTTTGAACTATAAGTACTACCTTTCCCTTCTTCCAATCCTGTGGATCCTCTCCAATACCCTGTATCTTTCATTACTGTAGCCAGTGTCCCACAAATTTTACTCTCTTGAAGAGTCATCGACCTGAAACGTTAACTCTGTTTCTCTCTCCACAGATGCTGCCTGACCTGCTGAGTATTTCCAGCATTTTCTGTTTTTATTTATATGTATTGAAGTGCTTTGATGTTTCTGAGAGATGTGATAGAGTGCTATATAAATGCAAGTCTTTCTTTCTAGCAATTAGTGACCCATACTGTCCCCACTTCTAGCTCCAGGAAAATGTACATGGTAAATGGCTCGGACCATTGCACTCTCCTGGGTGGAGTACGATATTTGTTGAGAACAGCTTGGAATGTCCCACTTACATGACTGCAAGCAACTAATGTAGAATCCTCTGAAAAGGATGGTTTTTGATGCAGCTGTAAAATAGCACTTTCGGGATACAAGTTTAAATTGGAGCACTGCAGCACAACCATTTAAATATTTGAGTTAGTTAAACTTAATTTCCAAATAAATGAAACTATCTGAAATCCCCACTGAATCTACACTAATTATATCTTTAGTTCTTCTTACAGTTCTATATCTGATAGCTTTGAATTACAGATACAGTTACAAATCATTAATATTTAACTTCATCTGTATCTGTGTACAAATGGATGGAACAACAAGGTACCATCTTAGTGTTTGGTGAGCTCTCCTGGTGGTGGCATAGTGGATAAAGATACTGCCCACCATAAGTACATGAGTCATACAGACCTGAAAGTTGCAAATTCAATCCTGTGTGCTGTGTTAACTGATCTCAGCTGCAGCGGTGGGAATCCTGCCCTGTTTGCTGTCAATAGTGGATGAAGACAGGATTAGGTTGTGCTGTAATTGTCTTCGGTCTCCTCCGCAAATTCTGTTCCCTAGCCACCGACTCCATCCCTCTCCCTGGCAACTGTCTGAGGCTGAACCAGACAGTTCACAACTTTGGTGTCGTATTTGATCCTGAGATGAGCTTCCGACCACATATCCACGCCATCACTAAGACCGCCTATTTCCCCCTCCGTACCATCACCTGACTCCGCCCCTGCCTCAGCTCATCTGCTGTTGAAATCCTCATCCATGCCTTTGTTCCCTCTAGACTTAACTATTCCAACGCAATCCTGGCCGGCCTCCCATCTTCCACCCTCCATAAACTTAAGCTCATCCAAAACTGCCACTCATGTCCTGACTCGTACCATCCTGTTCACCCATCACCCCTGTGCTCGCTGACCTACATTGGCTCCCAGTTAAACAATGTCGCGATTTTAAAAGTCTCATCTTTGTTTTCAAATCCCTCCATGGCCGCACCCCATCCAATCTCTGTAACCTCCTCCAGCCCTACAACCCTCCGAGATATCTGCGCTCCTCCAAATCTGGCCTCTTGTGCATCCCCAATTTTAATTGCTCCTCCATTGGCGGTCGTGCCTTCAGCTGCCGAGACCCTAAGATTTGGGATTCCCTCCCTAAACCTCTCTGCCTCTCTTTCCTCCTTTAAGACACTCCTTAAAACCTACCTCTTTGATCAAGCTTTTGGTCATCTGCCCTAATATCTCCTGACATCAGTTGTCGAAAAAATGCTGGAATCCTTATTAAGGAAGTGGTAACAGGGTACTTAGAAAATCATAATATGATTAGGCAGAGTCAACATGGTTTTATGAAAGGGAAATTGTGTTTGACAAATCTATTAGAGTTTTTTGAGGATGTAACTAGCGGGGTAGATAAAGGGGAACCAGTGGATGTAGTATATTTGGATTTTCAAAAGGCATTTGATAAGTTGCCACACGAAAGGTTGTTACACAAGATAAGGACTCATGAGGTTGGGGATATATATTAGCACAGATAGAGGATTAGTTAAAGGACAGAAAACAGAGAGTAAGAATAAACAGGTCATTTTTGGCTTGGCAGGCTGTTACTGATGGGGTGCCGCAAGGATCGTGCTGGGATCTCAGCTATTTACAATCTATATTAATGATTTAGATGAAGGGACCGAGTGTAATGTATCCAAGTTTGCTGACGATACAAAGCTAGGTGGGAAAGTAAGCTGTGAGGAGGACACAAAGAGTCTGCAAAGGGATACAAGACAGGTTAAGTGACTGGGCAAGAAGTTGGCGGATGGAGTAGAATGTGCAGAAATGTGAGGTTATTAACTTTGGTAGGTAGAATAGAAAAACAGAATATTTTTTAAATGGTGAGAAACTATTAAATATTGGTGTTCAGATGGATTTGGTTGTCCTTGTAAACGAAACAGTAAACATGCAGGTACAGCAAGCAATCAGGAAGGAAAATGATATGCTGGCCTTTAATCCAAGGGGATTGGAGTACAAGAGTAAGGATGTCTTGCTGTAATTATACAGGACTTTGGAGAGACCACAGCTGGAGCACTGTGTACAGTTTTGGTCACTGTACCTAAAGAAGGATATACTTGCCTTAGAGGCGGTGCAACAAAGGTTCACTAGATTAATTCCTGGGATGAGAGGTTTGTCCTATGAGGAGAAATTGAGTAGAATGGGCCTATACTCTCTGGAGTTTAGAAGAATGAGAGGTGATCTCATTGAAACATATAAGATTCTGAGAGGGCTTGACAGGGTAGATGCTGAGAGGCAGTTTCCCCTGGCTGGAGAGTCTAGAACTAGGGGGCTTAGTCTCAGGATAAGGGGCTGGCCATCTAGGGCTGAGATGAGGAGAAATTTCTTCACTCAGAGGGTTGTGAATCTTTGGAATTCTCTACCCCATAAGGGCTGTGGATGCTCAGTCGTCGAGTATATTCAAGGCTGAGATCGATAGATTTTTGGACTCTAAGGGAATCAAGGGATATGGGGATTAGGTGGGAAAGTGGAGTTGAGGTCAAAGATCAGCCATGATCTTGCTGAATGGCAGAGCAGGCTCTAAGGGCCATATGGCCTACTCCTGCTCCTATTTCTTATGTTCTTATGTTGCTCAAATTTTGTTTGATAATGCTCTTGTGAAGCACCTTGGGACGTTGTACTAGTTAAAGGCACTACATAAATGCAAGTTGTTGTTATAGTTGTTGTAGTGGTCCAGTGGTTGAATAGCCTATTGAGCACATAGGCAACATGGGCGAAGTACCAGACTGCAGCTGCTGTCTGTGGAACTGTACTCCAGCTAGAGTCAGTGCTTTCAGGGGAGAAAATTGGAAAAAGAAGTATTTGGCATTGTTTTCGTTTAGTGAAGCAGAAGAACCGCGTGTTACTCATTGTGATAATGCTCCGTAAAAGTTAAATGAGAATGCATTTGGTCGCAAATTGTGTTGAATGTTGGTAAACGAATGGAAAGTTTTTGCCAACATATTTTCATGAAGACATTTAAGTCCTTTAAGTATTTACCTTTAAGTCTTAGCAAGCTGTTGAGCCACGTGTTTGGGGGACACGAGCGGCACTTCCAGCCACACCCTGGATGGGCAGCTTGAAAGCTAAACAAATCGTGAGAAACATATTCCCGCCTCCAGAACCTTCTGGTGGGGGCAGATGTTTCAAACTGTTTTAATTGAACCCTTAAGGACACGGCGAGAGGGGGGATCAGCCCCCCCCCCCCCCCCCAAAAAAAATATATCTAACAAAAGTGCCATCTTTTTAGAGGGGCACAACTAATAACACCCACATCATACACAAAAAAGAAAACTTTTCAAATTAAATCATATTATTTACAGTATCGACCAGCAGATGCTTCTAAAGTGCGGTGTAATCAATACACCGGAATTAATAATCGTGTAATATTTTATTTAGATTTATTTCAATAAAATACTTTGTAAACCAGACATTTTTTTCTCGCAAAAATTGGTACTTCTTATTATGTAACCCCCTCCTCGTCCCTCCCCAGAATCGCCCCCTATTGACACTGGATCCCATTACATCAATCACAAGAACACTTGTTCAGCCGCCGGTTCTCCACCCACCGCCTCCAAGGTCAGAGACAGTGAACGGAATTCACTCCCAGACCCGTTGACTGATCATAAGAAGGCGGGGGGGAGACAAAACAAATTAACGTCGGCAAGAAACCATGAGCACTTCGACGGCTGGGTCCCGTGAGCGCACCGTGAGTAACCGCTCGGCACACATTGTTGGTGTATTTGTTTACTCTTTCGAGCCATTCCCTGCAACTGTTGAATTTATCACAGATGTGAAAGTCTCATTAAAGTCATTCGCAGGCCCCCGCCATTCTGCGAGTTACAGCATGGGAGCGCCCGCCCGCCCGCTGGCTGGGTGTGAAGGGGATTCGGGGGCGATGCTAATATCGGGAGGAAGGGTTACTCGGTGCTTTACACTGACCGTGTTGTAACAGCGTCCCGCTTTCACAGGGTTCTGGCCTGACTACGTGGCAATAATCCCCCTACCTCAATGTGCTATTTATTGCCAGTATATGTACTAAGATTGTCGAAGGAGTCTTTTGTGGTATTAACTGTGATTGTGAATTCCTTTTTTGTGAAGTTCTAAACAACCTCAGAAGACGAGCGGATAATTTCAATCACATCTTTTCACTTGCACTTCGCCGCGCTCCATTGCGTTCCCTTGACTTTGCTTGGGTCTGACTATTTATTTGCAGCTTTCTCACCGATAACGAAAAGAACAGCTTGAATATGATGACAGCATTATTAAGTCATCTCTCGAGTGGTTCGGGCACGTTAGCCCTTATCCTGTCATGTGCTATCCATCAGCGCCTTCAGTTTATGCGTGGGAATTTGCCACGGTGTGAAGTTATGACTAGATCGATATAAATTTGAGATTAAATTCCAAAAGAACTGCTCATGGAAGCTCTGAAATATCAGGTGTTCGTGCTGACGGACCTTTGTTGTGTGTGTGTGTGTAGGTGCACGAGTCACCTCTTTAAATACTTTCTAAAGCAGTGCCCTTCAGCCAAAGCACTTCACATTTAGTATGGCAGGGAGATTTCAAGAAGTCAAACGAGATTCCATTTAACATTGATTCTTCCTAAACA
Source organism: Squalus acanthias (assembly GCA_030390025.1). NCBI lineage: Eukaryota > Metazoa > Chordata > Chondrichthyes > Squaliformes > Squalidae > Squalus > Squalus acanthias. The sequence continues at coordinate 80,249,072 of CM059435.1, read as the reverse complement.
GAAGACATTCGAATCACTGTAATCCAGAATAGTCGATATTTGGGAATAATTATATAAATAGGGGGTCAAAGGGCATTTGAGGAGTGTTGCGTTGCCTCCGGTGATGTACGTCGCTAACCGGTCCTCTATGCCGTTCGTATGGGATGTGATCAGTATTTGTTTAATGTGGTTTAAAGCGCGCTCTTCGGGTCTGTATGTTGTGATGCTGTCAGTCAGGTGACGTACTCCAGCATAATCTGCATCAGTCTGAGACTGGATTAACAACAACTTGTATTTATATAGCGCCTTTAACGTGCTAAAACGTCCCAAGGCTGTGCAGGAGTATTTTAAGACAAAAAATTTGACACCAATCCACATAAGGATAAATTAGGGCAGGTGACCAAACGCTTGGTCAAAGAGGTAGGTTTTAAGGAGCGTCTTAAAGGAGGAAAGAGGGGTAGAGAGGCGGACAGGTTTAGGCAGGGAATTCCAGAGCTTAGGCAACAGAAGGCACAGCCACCAAAGGTTGACTGATTATCATCAGGTATGCTCAAGAGGGCAGAATTAGAGGAGCGCAGATATCTCGGAGGGGTTGTGGGGCTGAAGGAGATTACAGAGATAGGGAGGGGCGAGGCCGTGGAGGGATTTGAAAACAAGGATGAGAATTTTGAAATCGAGGCGCTGCTTAACCGGGAGCCAATGTAGGTCAGTGAGCACATGGGTGATGGGTGAACGGGACTTGGTGCGAGTTAGGACACTGGCAGCCGAGTTTTGTATGACCTGAAGTTTACGAGAATTTAGGAGAATTCGGCTGTGCGCTAGAGCCAAACACCAACAAAATTGGGGATTAATTGGCCCGGGGGCTTGCTGGTAGAATTTCTACTGGTGTGGCCACATTGCCAAGTTTCATGCCTTCATGTTTGTGATGTGCCTTTTTCTCCTGTCATCATTTTGCAAGGCAGTTGACAGAATCTTGCGCCTAATGGTCCTGCTCATACTCGAGGGAAAAACAGTTCCAGTGGTTGCTCAAAGGAACCATGTAGTCGTTTGGAGGCTATACATCTGAGGCACTCAGTTAATTTGCTAAAGGTCCATGTTACATTGGTGGCTTTATTCACATTCAGGACTGGACTGAACTTTCCATAAGCAAACAGAGTTTTATGAACCAAAACCTTTGAGTCTTCATTCACTGCCATGTAGGAGTTGGTGTAACCCAGTTCTACCTCGAACCCTAGTGAATTGTTTAATGGAGAATACATGAGATACCCACCACACTCTCCCAGCACATCAGAAGACAGAAAAATAAGACACCACTAAGACTACTTGTCCAGACATATTTATACAAAAAATTTAAATACAAAAGGAAAGTTTGCCAATATATTAATCAAATACAATAACCAAGCTTACACTTTATATGAATTGAGTTGAATGTTTAGAACAAAATAAATGGAGTCTAGAATTCGTACAGCACCTCTCAGCAAGTTCTGGTGATAATTCGGCGAGATAAATTCTCCGAGTTCCTTTTGCCCTCAGGTACAGTGTATAGAACACTGAAGTCATCAGACGGTCCTGAATTATTAGGCTAACCTTTTCTTTAATGTAGAATCACAATTCTTGCCAGTGACATTGGCTGTCAACTTTGTTGCTCTGATGGCTAATTGAATCAATGATGTTTTACCCCCTCTTCAAGATAAAACCTTGTCCCCTCTGTCCATGTTAACTAACACCCCATTTCCAATCACCATTTCCTCTCCTATATCCTTAAACCAGTTGTTGTATCCCAGATCTTTGCCCATCTTTCCTGCAACTTCCTGTTTGAATCCCTCCAGTCAGGTTTCCTTAACCCTCTCCACCTTTATACCTCCTTTAAGACCTTCCTTCATACCTACCTCTTTGACCAAGCTTATCGTCGCCCTTCTAATCTCTCCTTTAGCTCGGTATCCATTTTCCTTGCGCCTCTGTGAAGCATGTTGCAAAGTTTTTCCATGTTAAAGGTACTATGTAAATACATGTTGTTGTTGTGACAATGATGCCTATCTGAAATCTTACGTTACAATGGATTTTTTAATTGCTATATTTATCCTATGGAATTTATTTCATATAGACAAATGACAAATAATCAAAATGTTAACCATTTTAACATTTTGGTAGTGGCTTCTGGCTGACATAATAGCCGACTTGTTTTTGACAGTAATTCAAAATCATATTTTCTTCTGCCTTCATTTTCTTTTGTTCAGGAGCAATGCAAATAACAGATCCCATTGGATCAAAGAAAGTTCTTTTTGAGTCAGGTGAAGTGTCTCTGCATAACAGAAACATTTTTAATGCACTGCTTGGAGTCCCCTTTTGGAGCTGCCTCAAATGTGAAATGACCTATGCAGAATATATATGTCTCGAAGGACAAAAACTCTCCTGTTACATTTGACTTCCCAAAAATGTTACTAAACCTTGGGTCCAGAGTCCAAGTTTTAAGCTTTGCAGTCCAATTATTTATCCTTGACTTTTGTGCAAGGACAGATACGAGAGCACTATTATACTGATCATCAGGTATCCCAGAAGCAGGCACATCCTACTGGTTTAAGACTGCTGTACTATGATCATTTGAAAAGTGTGGTTTATTTAAAAAAAATTATATCATCTTGGGGATTCAATTAACTTTTTCCAAAAAAATTTCAAACACATGGCTTGCCATTCCTTTAAAGTGAGAAGTTTGCAGAGTCCGGCTAGATACTTACCAAACTGGGTAACACATGAAAAACTCCTGTACACTACACCATAAGATAATAATTCACAAGAGGCCTTTCAGACACACTGCATGGTTTGACATTTCATTTTCTAACAGGACTTTGCCATGAAATAATGCAAAATGAAAGTTATTATTGTAATGAACAATCTTTACATGAGAAAGTGTTTTGAATGCCTGGCTTAAAAATAATGGTCACAATAATATTTTGTATACCTCTGGATTTTACCTTGATGCACATTGTGCATGCTGTGTAATGCTACATTTTTGACGTTTTGTAATATGGTTCAAGCCAATAATTTGTGCTCTTCCCACAAGTATACCCATTTCATTGAACTAACAGCCATTTCCTTCCAGGATTTGAAAGCAACTTGCAGGGTTTTCTGGAGTCAAATGGAAAGAATCCCAGTCTCGAATGACAGATCTTCACCTCCAGGTTCCATTACTGAACTGGTCAAGCATTAGCAGTGCTCTGGAGTACTGTGGCCCACCTGACTCGGGTATCAGATTAGCGAGTCTGCCACAGTCCTTTGAATTGGTTCTGAACTTTCATCGTCACTTCTGATCTTGGAGTCACCTTGACCCCAGAGACCCCACTTATCTCCTTCTCTTCCCCCCACCCCCCAGCCGGACAATATTGATAAGTCGGATTATTCAATAACTGCTAATTGTGAGTTTGAACCCTCACGAGACAGACAGTAGGTACCATGAATGAAGCAAGCAGTATGGTGAGCATTGCAGCTCACCATAAAATGTACGAGTGCATGACCACCATCCTCCTAATCATATCAAGGAACAATGGTTTTGACAGTTGAAGGTGCGGAGCAATTGCATGCTTCTCTGCAACACAATCATTGTAGGCACCAAGCCCTTGAAATATGAAAATGTGCTCTCTGGGTAATGTCTTCGAACAGTTGTTTACCCCAGTCTCTGACTTTCCTCATCAGTGTAGTGGAAAGGCCTACAGCGGGCAGCTAGCAACATGTCAACCACCTTAATATCCGAGACATTCAAGTCCAGTGTCACGTATCTGATTTCTTGGCAGCAGCTACTTAATCCAGGTCCTCATGTGAGTTGCTTTGCAATGAGACGTGCTTGCTATGAATCGCTCTCCATTATACTCAGTGATGGATTGGTGTAGGCTGGAGCTCTTCCTGATTGCAACCATTTCTCCTTTTTGCCACAAATCCACCTCACTAGATCTCCTATATGGGACAAGAGAAGTTCTTCTGTTGTATGCCTGGGAGTTCTAAACCATGAAGGAGAACTGTTTGGCATGTGTTTTGTAAGCCACAGGATTAAACTGCGTTGGCCCTTTCCTGCCACTGAAGAAAGACAAGAAAGATCAAAGTGCCCTTTGCTCAGTCTCATTATGGTCCTGAAGGACTGTGTCCAGGCTGAACTTCGCATCCTCCAGGGGCCAATAAAATCAATAATTGCCCCTGTAATTAATTCTTTTGAGATCTTCTCTTGAGTTGTCTGAAGCCATTATACCCCATTTGGCGGCACCCACCACCACATCCCATTGTTCAAGATGTTGATCTGGATAATGCACTAGATCCCCAGGTGAGCCCACCAATAACAAAATATAATCTGTAAAAACGAGCCTTGTAATTTTTTTTAAAAACGGACTATAGGTGAGAATCTACAATAAAATATGAAAATAATAAGTTCTTTTGAAGACGTGTCAGAAAAAACAATGGCCATAAGTGGAAACAGTTCTATCATAAAATATGTAAATTTGGTGGTTGAGGTGCTAGGTATTGATTAAATTAAGAGAAGGAAGCGATGAATACAATTCTCATACTAAACAATTTGTTCCTGACAGCGCCTCCAAACTGAATGTAAACAAGGTGGTGATTGCGTTGCCAGTCACACGGTGCATCACCAAATAGATGGTTCCAACCCACAGCTCTGATTGTAGCGCTGTCCTCAACAGAAGCATTTGTGCAAAGTGGCTTGAAGTTGGAGGTGAGGGGAGCAGAGATTGCCTGTGTGTTTTGTTTGCCAGTGGACTGAACAGCTGAAATGTTTCTGCCTACCTTTGTACAAACCAATTGTTATTTTGCGGTCACTGACAGGTGCATAACATCCCAACCACTAGGGAAGGTACTGGCCTCACTGTTTATGGCTTTAAAACAACAAAGTGTATCTGGTTGCTGTAGAAACCACCACACAATACAAATGGAGTGCTTTCTACAGCAGCAGGAACATTATGTAGTATTAAAAAACAGCTACAGAAGGTGTGTTTCTAATATAAATACATTTCAGCAATGATTCACCTGTTGATAACGTGCACAGGCTTTGCTCAGGGTGTTACTGCCTCTTGATGTCATCCTTGGAGTATTGCTGTTTTCAGTTTTGTATTTGACTGTTGGGATGAATTTCTCACTAAATGCTCCAATACAGTGAGGTGTTTTGGCTTGTTTTGTTCGAGGGTGTAGAATATTATTCGTTCCAGAATTACACATGTAATAAGGGTATGACTGCTCAATAAATAGATCCATTTAAATTACCCACACCTGTATCCTGGCCACATAACCCTGTTCCACACTGTATGCCGATGATGTAATATTGCAATATCATGATGTAGTTAAGACCAAATGATATAAAAGTGACTGTGTGAATGACGGACCTTGAGCCTTGCTTTACTTTCTGACTGTGAAAATGAAATGGGGGCGGAGAGGTATTTGTCATAACACAATTCCAAACTCTGACTGGGTATGCACATACAAACTGCTCAAATAGTCAGAAAGCGAATATCCAGTTGTCTGGATAATGTGAATCTAAAGATGGAAGTTCTCCACAGCTGGGTTAAGATGTTGCAAGGTATAAATAGAATGCACTGTTGCCTTCAAGACCTTTTGCGGCCTCCAGGTTGCGATGTGTAGGATTACATTGTCCTGTGAGACCATGTGATTCTTGCACCTGTTTGATAGCTGAGGTCGCATGGAGGGCTTATGTACTGAACCACTGGGACAGCTAACTATATTTAACATTTTATTCTCATTTCGGTCTCGTGTTTTTAATTTTCACTTGTTAAACATTAATTTGTGCAAGTGATATATATTTCATACTTGCTTCCTTGAAATCACACCTCCCCTTGTCCATCCTCAAAATGGTACTAACTGCTGTCATGAAGAAGTCTGTAACCTAATTCTGTATCTTCCCAGCAGGCAGCTGGAAAATAAAATAAAACTCCAAAATGTATGCATCTCTGACATGTGCCGACTTTATTTTATTATACTTTGCAAATTAAAGTGGTTTGGAAGTAAGAATGTCACTGTCAGTGTGTAGCATTACAAATAATATATAGCAACTCTCTGGATCGTGGTGGTACTTATTAAGGGTGATTTAAATAATATGCCTCAGTTCAGATTTGGCAGTGTAATGTAGGCTTTGCTCCAGTTTAAGTATCTTGTGTGTGGGAGATGGCAGTCAGGCAGGTGCAATAGAAAGTCTCAAGCAATCGACTCATGCTTCTTTGTCACAATTATAGTCGCTGTCTTAGACTGATACTGTGTAACCAATATAAGAAAGGCAGATGGTAGGGTGTCAACTCAAGACATATCTGCGTGTTTGAGATATCACAGCTAATTTATGATGTCTCTATGAATAATCCACTTTCAGATGACAATTTTCAAGACAATAAAATTACAGCCAGCTTTAATTCCTGTGGATATTAAAGTCAAAAATGTTACAGTTTAAATCTCTTCTTGAGGATAATATTCAACAAAAAGCCCTATTTTTTTCAAAAGTTCACTCGTTTGAGCTATATTATCACCCGGCTTTGAGTACCTGACTTCAGCTGCCCTGCTGGGTAAGTGCTTCCCCCACAGGAAGGGAAGGTGAGAAAATTAGAGCTGACATTATCTTGGACAGTGGTCATTTACAGACCAAGAATGCTAGCACAATCATTTTGTAATAAACGGTAAATCACAGATCTAGTCAAATTAATTACATTTTATTAATCAATATGTGCAAGTGACATGGGTGTAGTGATGTCATGTACACCATATCTGCCAGTTTTAAGCATTTAATATAAAGCGTATCTAAGGCAATGGCTTATCTTCCTCCCCCCCCCCCCCAGTCAGTCTGGTCACCTCTACATTTCCCCAAGGATCCATCTTTGCTCACTTTGTTTCCTATTGTCACATGTTACTCTTTGATGACATTATCCACCATCCGGGATGTCTTTATCTTCCATATGTCAGCTGATGACACCCAGCTCCACATCTCCACCACTTCCATTGACTGCCTATCTGACATTAAGCCATGAATGGGACAGAATTTTCTCCAGTTGCACATTGGAAAACCAAAACCAAAAACTTTTCATCCTTGCCACTGACTCCATCCCCCTCTCTGGCTGCTTGCTCGGCCTCAACCAGACTGTACACAGGCTTTGTGTTATGTTTGACCCATGAGCTATGCAATGGAAATAGTACAGTAAAGCACTTTATATGCCTGATATTTCTGACTGACGAAAAACATCACACTAACTTAGCTGAGACTAAAACTAATAATTAATATTTATTAAGAAGTAAGATTAAACAGAAGCAAGAGCAAAGCAATATTCAGATAGATTACAATTCTTCAGTTGATTTTATACTGTTCCCAAAACAATAAAAACTGTACTGCCTTAGTTATTCTCTTCAGTAACTTTTGACTCTGCTTCTGTTACGAAAAGTTTTACATGGGACTGAACCCTCCTGGAGTGCCTTACTAGCTCCGGCCTATGTAGTAAAACAGTAAAGTAGGAAAACGCTGTGGAACAAAGGCTACCAGTCCAGGTTACGTGGTTACTTTTCCCTTGAAGTTCAAACTAGTACAAAGGAAGATTAAAAAAGGAACCTCCAGAATTTATAAAAAAAACTGTCATCCAATGTAAGCACAAGAGCAATCTCTCAGAATCCTGACTCAAGCAAATCACGTGTTCAGGATGAAGCAAAACTGAAAGTCTTGCTCTCAGAACTCTTGCTGGGACAATCACGACAGAAGTCTATGATAATTAAAAATGCAATGAACTAAGTATAGGCAATTGTTAGTCTGGTGATTAATATTAATAATTTCTATCACCTGGGTGGGCTTTGTATCTTCTAACACTTGCTAAACAACCATCATAAACATTTGTGATTCATCCATCTTTGAAGCAGGCATTTACATATGAGACTTGATTGTATATTCCCCACCTTCCTCCAATACAAAAACATGAAGACCACAGAAAATCTCTCAGAAGCCATTTTTGAACATTATTATGTGGGAGTAGCTGCAAAGTTCTATTAAAAATCTAAAGTTTAGAGGTTCTGATACCAGATGGATTCTCCGCATCCATCACATTAAATGGAACCTGTAGTTTTGTTAGGACTATTGATTTTGTTTTTACAGTGCAAACTGTTGGGAATCAAAGCTTTGCAATACATTACAAGAAGAAGCAAGCCTTGTTTGAACTAAGAAACTACATCGAGAGAGGAGGCGAGAGGAAGGAAAGAGGAGACGTACAGACTCCAGCATTGGATGCCTTATTTATTTAACCATGCTGCTGTTGACAGCATCCTGACTGGGACACAACTCAGTGTAGTGTTGCTGCCTTTGGCGATGCTGAAAAAGCCTGCCTGACATCACATAAGCAAGAATTACATTTTTGCAATTGATCTATGCAGTGTGCCATTTGAGCAATGATTCCTCTGTAATCAGAGAATCCGTGGCATCTTCTCATTTTACAAGTGGCAAGCCGTATTATTTTACACCTACAAAGTGCTCCTTCTTCACCCTCCTCCGTCTAAACATTCCTCCAGTGGAAGTGATTGATTCCAGAATAGTTATCTAGCCTCATACACTATCATTACTCTTAACAAAGCATTGTATGTAGCTGTTTTCTAGCTTCCAGAAAGAACATAGATGATACAGTATCAACATTGGAGTAGTAGTGGTTTGCTTGACAGTTTGCCAGATGGGGTTTTGACCCCACTCATCTTCTGATTTCCCAATACTGGACATGTTATGTGGAGCAGGGCTGAGTGGGATCCATGCTTTCCACCAGGAGGAGGAAGATTAAAGGGGAATCTCCAGTTGGTCTATCTAGCAGGTGGCCAAGAGTCGCATTGGCAGAGGGTTTGTAACAGGCCGCTCACTTTTCTGTTTAGCTGCAAGAGGTGCAGGGCCTCGGGGGGGTGAATGAGGGTAGTAAATGGGGAGAAGAGAGAGTGCGGTATTATAAGAGAATACATAAGTTCAAAATATGGTTAGATGCGATGCCCAAAATATGGTTAGATGCCAGCAGCAGTTAACATTAAAGATTGTGGTAGACTGAATATATCCAATGCGTGTTGAAGAGCAGTAAAAAAAAATATTGATTCACTGGAGGATCGTTATGGTCAATGTGAGTGATGCTAGAGAATGGAATACTCTTCCACCTTAGCACCCATTATCATGATCGAGCACTCTGCTGTCAGTTCAGAAACAGAGTGAAGCTCCCCCTTCTCCATGCCAATAATGTGTCAAAACTATGAAAGTATCCATCCCTGCAGAACCCATTTGAATGTTTCCATTTACCACATCAGATTTTTACTTGTGAATTTGTGAGCACAAGGAAGTGGGTTGAGACTAGCTCAAACGCATTTCACGTGTGTTCCTTACAGTTGGCAGAGGCTGATTTAATTCCATCAGTCTATTGGATTCAAACCTATGTGCCTGTAGTGACAGGTCAATGTGCTAACCTGTTGTGCCACCCAATTGCTAAAAGAGAAAACGTAATTGCAAGTCACATTCTGCTGCAATTTTGCAATGAGATTTTCTGCCTCTATCAAAAGTGAAAGTGCTGCTACAATAGCAGTGAGAACCTACATTCAGCAGTGTATTTGCCCCTTCCCCTCAAAGCTAAAGCCAATAACTTACTGAAGCCATCTAGATGCCATAGCTCTTAACAGAGGTTTCTGCTTTTGCAAAAACAAGAGGCTAACTCCATCTTGTGCTGATGTAGATGGGTTTGTGATTATGGTTTTCTGTTCTAGGAAACTCAGTTTTGAAGGGACATTGGCACCCTGCTGGGAAGTGGGAGATTTTCTGGCGCTGCTTTATCGCAGCCTTATCTGTTGACCTAAGTGACTGCAATTTCTGACATACTAGCAAGTTGCAAAGCCAGGTCTTTACTTTTCATAACTACTAATTTGTTTCCAGACAAGATTCTGAAAGAGTTCAAACCATGCAATCTTATCCAAGCTTCTGTCTAAACAAGTCAAAAACTGATTATTGAAGAGACACTGGGTGACTTGCAACATATTGCCCCGTTGTATTCTGTAGATAGATTACAATTCAGCCTTGCTGGCCCTGAGAATGTTTGGGAGGGTTTTTGTCTCCAGCACATAGTGTAGGAGTTTTCCCTAATTGGAGGCTTTTTACCACTAGCTGGAGTTTAGTGGCGGAGATTGAGGCACCAAGCAACTGTGTGTTTTCTTGGAGAGGTGGGGGAGAGAGAGGTTGGAGAAGTATTGTGCGATTTCTTGTGTTGTGGCCTGGCACTTGGTGGAGTAGAGTGATGTGCAGTATTTTTCCAGCTCTGTTTGTTTCGGTAAGGTCTGAGGTGAGGTTACCATCAACTCATTTGATTGCTAGTGATCCTGATATGCATTTGCTTCTGAAGGGTTTATGTGAGGAATTTCCTTGCCTTATCATCCTGTCCATAGTATTTGGCTTTGGTATACTGGAGAAGCATTTCAGCACCCATTGGTAAGAGGCTATTTAGTTCCCTTCTGGCCTGTATCTAGGGCCCTTTCCGTGCTCTCTATTCAGTGTCACCTGTGTTGCAATTCTAACTCCTTTACCTTTTGTTTCAGGTCTCTGAGTCTGCAGCCCTTTACGGTTCTTGGCAGAGGTGATGGTGATGATATGACCGCTAAGGACTGCTTTGGTGGTTTCCCACAGTAGTGTGAGGGAGATATGGGGTCTCTGGTTCTCAGCAATGCAGCAGGTGAGCTGAGCTTGGTTGTATGGTAAGAACTTCAGGTTGCCAAGAAGGGCGGAGTTGAAGTGCCCATGTCTGGTGGAGTATATCTTGTGGGGGTTCAAGTAGGTGAATGCCATCTTTGTGGAGTGCAGGGATTCCCTGACATCACCAGCCCTAAATCAGCACAGTGCTCTCAGATGGTTCTAGTTGCTTGTCCTTAGTGCGCTGTATCTGGTCAGAGTACAGACGGAATTTTGATTATTAAATTTAACTTTGAACTTTTGAGAGTTGGATTTGTGATGGTGGTTTTTTTGCTGCATTTTTGCTTGATGTACTTTTTAGTGGATTTTAATAGGAAGGTTTTTGATTGTTATAATTAAAAATCTCGATATGGGAATTATTTTGGGTACTTCTTGCTTTCTAGAGGAGGAAGAAGAGGATGAAAAGAGGAATACTAGGCAGGTTCACTTACACTAAGGCCTGACTGTCTGCACCTGCCATTACCCTCACAATAGTATGTACACCTACTTGGGAACGTCTGTGGGAGAACTGTCTTAGCAGATTCACGAGGGAAGCAGTGTGTTGTCTGCTGGAACATGTCCTTCTGACAAATTCCACCACCAGGAGGTTATAGAGTTAAGGTCACCACAGACCTCCACTTTTACACCTCAGGCTTATTCCACACTAGGTTCACTAGATTGATCCCTGGGATGAGAGGGTTGTCCTATGAGGAGAGATTGAGTAGATTGGGCCTATACTCTCTGGACTTTAGAAGAATGAGAGGTGATCTCATTGAAACATATAAGATTCAAAGGGGGATTGACAGGGTAGATGCTGAGAGGTTGTTTCCCCTGGCTGGAGAGTCTAGAACCAGGGGGCATAGTCTCAGGATAAGGGGTCGGCCATTTAAGAATGAGATGAGGAAGAATTTCTTCATTCAGAGGGTTGTGAATCTTTGGAATTCTTTACCCCAAAGGGCTGTGAATGCTGAGTCTTCTGAGTATATTCAAGGCTGAGTTAGATCGATAGATTTTTGGACTCTAGGGGAATCAAGGGCTATGGGGATCGAGCGGGAAAGTGGAGTTGTGGTCGAAGATCAGCCATGATCTTATTGAATGGCGGAGCAGGCTCGAGGGGCCATATGGCCTACTCCTGCTCCTAATTTATGTCTTATGTTCTATTACATGGAACATCAGTCAATCCATAGTGCATGGCTACATCAAGCATGTCTCTGATGTGTTGTTCACCTGGGAAAACAAACATTTTTTTTCTCTGGAAGACTGGCAGCAGAATGAGGACAGTGCAGTTTTTCCACATCCAGGATATTTATTTATGGCACCCATGTGGCCATCTGTGCCCGTACACACAATGCCATGGCCTTGATGAGCTGCAAGAGCCTCCATTCTATTAATGTATAGGTGCTCAATCACCAACAATACAGGATCATGCAGGTCAGTGACTTTCCAGGCAGAAGTCATGACTCCTTCATTTTAAGACAATCTTTTGTGCCTTGGCCATTTGAAGGAGAAGGCAGATTGGATGGATAGCTCCTGAAACCAAGACACCATTGTGACAGCTGCGAAATACAACAGAAAAGATACAACGAGATGCATGCAGCTACCAGAATCATTCATGAGCGTGCTACAGGCATCTTGAAGCAGTGTCGGGAACAGAAAATATATACTGCAATGTCATGTAGTCCTGTTTTAGGAGTGAAGAAGTTTGTATGAAATCCAGTGCTTTACTTTTTTGTTGCGATTCAATAATCATTTAAAATTGCTAATAAATGGAAGTGAACTTGATGCTTAATAAAAGTGCACATTAATGCTTTATCTTTGTTAAGTGAAAAGATCCATAGCTCAGTTTTTGACTGATTACTGTGTGTGTGTCTGTTTGTGTGTTTGAAGGTCAGGGGGAGAGAAAGCACAAAAAACTCGCTACAACCATTCTCTTCTGATTCTTATTATGAGGAGTTTTGTAGGCTTCTGGGCCTGATGTACTGACTCTGGCTACCGATTCTCCCCTTTAATCCCTTCCCTCGACTTTTCACAGGTGGAAGTTACCCTCATCATTTAGAGTGTTGACAGCAGTAGAACAGTACTGTCTCACAGTGGCTAAATATAGCTGGTGCTGGAGGCGGAGGGTTTGGTCTCTGCCCTGATAGATTTAAAAATCATTGTACACTGCTACTTTCACAGCTCTGCTGGGAATGTGTAGGTTGCTCACTAATTGTACAGAATGATGCAAGTCACACATCTTCAGAACCGGCTCACCTGTGTACATTTCAGCAATGCGTCAACCTCCGAGGAACATGTGAGGTTCACTTGGACATTTTGAAGTAAATATCTATTCATCTTTTCAATAATGGATAAATAAAAAGATAAAGGTATTTAACTGAAATAAAACGAAAACTTTCAACAAGATATAAAGGAGATTAGAAAGGATAAGAGAGAGTACGAATTTCTGGGCTGCACTAGATATTCTCTAAGGTTCAGCATCAATGTTCCTGCTAAGCTGCGTGGCCTTGCAGCGGTCTGAAAGTCCCACGCAGGTCGCTCACCGGCTTTTAAATGGAGAAACCGTGCAGGCGCGAAAATTTGAATAGGCCGCGCAGCCACTTAAAGGAACTGCACCCCCCCCCCCAAAAAAAAATTAGAGGGAACATTGTTCAGCATCATCTGTCTCTTCTGAAAACAGACCCCTATGATCAGGAGTTTACCTTCACTGTCCAATATATAGTCATACAATAATATCCCTCGTGAGTGAATTGGATACTGTAATTTTGCACGTGGTCGCATGTGTGTTTCTCCTAGCTTCTGGAAAGCAAACTGATAAACACTCTAGTGAGATGTGGCCAATTGTAGACCAACAAACTGATTTATTTTATATGAATAAATAAGAATATAGTTTACAGTGAACGTCAATTTATTTTACAATGTTCCCCTGTTAACAGGCTAAAGTCACTTTACAGACTAGCAAAACCCCTGAAACTAGTTATTTCTAATCTTAGAAAACAAAGTTCTCTCCTTCTGTGTCTGTTTCCACACCAAATCCTTTATTATTTTCACTGCAGATTGGCCCTATCTCAGCTTGATCAGGAACCAAAGACTTGACCTTTGACACTCCCCCAACTCTTTGTATCTAGATTGGGCAGTTGAGCTTCCATCAAACTTACTACTACTCTGCTGGAAAAGTCCCCTGGCAGCTATTCCCTGCTGTGTTCAAATGAATGAGGCCATTTCAACTTCTTGTGTATGAATACAATTGAAATGTATTAACAAACCCCATTGTCTCAAACTGATATGGCCAATGAGCAATGTCACTATCAGTGAATTTGTCTGGTTCTGGCTACTGGTCACATATGCTTTCCCGATATATTGTGTGTTAGGTGGATTTATGTGCTAAATTTAACTTAGTAGCAACATCTTGATATGTTATCCCGAAATTCCCCCTAGGCCAATTAGTCAAAAATCTCAAAACATGATGAGAGGGTATGATGAAAGACTGGCAGGTAAATATAAAGGAAAATAGTAAAAGATTTTATAAACATGTTAGTAAAAAATAGTAGGGCTGATTAGAGACAAAAAAGGAAATAATCTTGTGGATGATGAAGGAATGGCAGAGATACTAAATAAGTTCTTGCCCCAGTTTTAACAGAAGAGTGTGATAGTGGGAATGAAAGAGTACATGAGGAGGAAGTGGAGCAATTAGATAGGATAACTACAGATAAGGAAGTAGCATTGAACTCAAAATTAGAGACAGAACCAGGCCCTGATGGGGGTTTGCATTCTAGAATGCTGAGGGACGTCTTTCAAATATCCTTGGATATGGAAATTGTGTCAGAGCATGGTTAACTGTGACGAGGACTTCAAGAGCACATATACAGGTTAGTAGGTTAGGCAGATAGAGGATTGCAAACTTTGGTTCAAGAAGGGAGAAAGTAACAAACTGGGTTACTATAGACCAGTCAGCTTAACGTTAGTACAGTAGCAAAATACTGCGGATGCTGGAAATCTGAAATAACTGACGAAGGGTCCTCGACCCGAAACGTTGACTCTGTTTCTCTCTCCTCGATGCTGCCTGACCTGCTGAGTGTTTCCAGCATTTTCTGTTGTTATTTCAGCTTAACATTAGTAGTGGCTAAGCTTCCAGAGACCATAATACATGATCACCTTAATACTCACTGAGAAAGTCATTGGTTAATTAAGAACCACTAGCATGGATTTGTAAAAGGCTAGTTACGTCTGACAAATTTAATGGAGTTTTTGTGGAAATATTAGAGTGAACTGATAAAGGAAATGCAGTGGATGTCCTGTATAGGATTTTCAAAATTTGTTTGTTTGGATGCTGTATAGGAGGCTTGTTGATAAATTTAAGGCACATTGTGTTAATGGGAATGTGGCAGCATGGATAGGAAGTTTGCTAAAGAACAGAAATCACAGATTATTGGTTCGTGGATGTTTTTCAGACTGAAAGAATGTAAACTGTGGTGTTACCCCCAGAGATCAGTGTTGGGGCAATTGCTCTTAAATGATTTGAACACAGTATAGGGGGCAGGATATCAACATTTGCAGATGAAGTAAAAAGAGAGCATTGTTAACTGTGACATGGATTTCAAGAGCATATAGATAGGTGAGTAGGTTAAGTAGATTTCAATTTCTAGTGCTTGCAGCATTTTAACAGGCCAAGCAGCATTGCCACAGTTCTCTGTCTCTGGATGCCTCAACTAATGGGGTGAAATTGTGCCAATGAGGGTATTTGTCTCAATTCTGCTCTGGATTAAAGTGTGTGCTTTGGGCAAAAAAGCACTTAAAAAAAACCCCATCGCCTAGTAACACTGGGTGCCTGTTGTATACAGACATGAACCGCTTCCAGCATTACTGAGGTGATAATTATGGAGTGATGTCATTCGTATGCCAACCTTTCATCATTATTGCCTTATTTAAATTTGTCCACCTATATTTGGGCAAGGTTGACTGGCAGAAGTGGTGCTGAAAATCAGAACAAACATGAAAGTAGGCAGGGATCTGGTGTAAGATGTCCTCACCCCAGAACTTCAAGGAATACCAGCGGTAACGCTGAGGAACACCCTAATTAAAGTATTTTGTACCTTTCACTGGTTTTTGCTGTGCACTTTATAAATTTGTTCAAATCCACCCTATCATTTTCCTTTTTACACTCTGATCTCTTTGCTCCCAGTCAGCAAGAGTAAGACCTGATTTACTAAGATAAATTGCAAACGAGAAAGGAAAAGGGCCAATAGCAATAAGTTAAGGAAAGGATTCAAATTATTACTGAGACAGGAGACATTAGAATTATAAAAAAAAATCTAAAAATTCCACAACCAAGTATCAAGATAAGAGTTGAGTAAAGCCTGTGAAGATTCCAATATCATCCTGTCCCAACATATTTTAGAAGTTTTATTCCCTTCTTGCAGTGCTGGTAGACATAACGTGGAGCTCAGGCAGCTCCAGATATTATCCCAGCGTTGAATGGCTTTGAACCAAACCACTTCCTATTCACTCCACCCCAAGTCCAAATGTTAAATGTTCTTCAATCATTCCTTTTAAATCCGAGATGCACAAATACAGAAAAAGCCCCTCCCACTGGTGGTGGTACATTTTAAAATGGATTTTGTTTTGTGTAAAAGTGCAGTTTGAACAAAATCACAGCAGCCTGAATGAATGATTAGCTGGGCTGTAAAGCACAGACTTGCCGCTTTACAGAAGATTTGATTGTAGCTCCTCGTCATTACCTCTTCTATCCATCCAACATTTACAGAGCTGCTGCCTTAACATTCTGTCTATTTCTGTTGATTGATGTTTAAAATGAATACTCCAGACATCATCGCAGGAAAAAGTAACCTAACCCGCCCGGCTCAGGAAGCTGAGTTTTACGAAGGCTAATTCTAGCCACTTGAACTGTTTTGAGCCCAGCCATTCGTGCACGGATGACGTCTGCATTTAACATCACAAGAAAAAATATTCAGCAACAAAAGTAAAATCTTACCAGTCACAATTTTTACAGCTAGTTTTAAAAGTCGGACTGACAGTGAGGCTTCCCCCTTCTCCCTCCCCGCTTCATCCTCCCCTCTTCACCCTGCCGCCTTCCCTCCCCCTTCCCTTCTTCCCTCCCTTTCTCTTCCCAATCCCTCTGCTCTTTTCTGGCTTTGGCCTTGTTTTTAATTCTCTCCTTTCAGTAACTCTCCGTACAGCATACCTAGTGTCAAGTTGTCGAACATCAACCTGAAAAGCTCAAGTTAACCCTTTGATGTCTGCGAGGTCCTTTCTGCTTTCAAAATACATCCACCATTGCTTTACATTATAAAGCGCGGATTCTCTGTAAATGTCTAATTTAACGTTATAAGGTAGACTGCACAAATGTTTCATGGTTCATATCGCAAAGCATCGCGGTTGTAGCAGCCCAGTGACCTATATCAATATTTTGGCAAACCTCTATGGGCAGTTAATGTCTGCATATAAAAAAATTAGTTTCTATCGAAAAGTTATTTCTGGATATTCTTATTTTCATGTTTTGCCTCCTAGTTCTGTATCTACAATTAGGGACATGAGACCACTGAGTGCATGTGTTTCAGCTTGTTATATTCCTGTCCCTCTCCTGCCCCCTCCCCCCATGTGAGCAATCAATTGGCATCTGGTTACTACCTTCCCACAACAGCATAACTGAAATCAAGGACCCACTGTGTCTGGAATCACTGGTAAAAATGGATGTCATGTCACTACACGTGTTCCAGTATGACATTGCACTCTTTTTCCAGTATTTTGGCTCTCTTGTAGACGTGCAATGCAAAAATGGGAAGAATGGAGAAAAAGGAGGTTTGACAAATATGTTTTCATGAAAATAGTGCCTCTTTACATTATTTTGAATATAAAACATTGGATTTTGAGTTGTTTCATTTCTTGTTTTGCACATCTTTATTCTGGGGGGTTGGAAGTTGTAAAAAACCCAAAATAAAACAGAACTCGTGTCTAAATACAGATTAGAATCTTGTGCTTCACAAAGTCTGGTTATATGTTTGGCAGCAGCTAACACATGATTCATGCTACTGTTGTTTTTGTTTGTTGTTTCTGTCATCAGTAAATCCCAGAAGTTTGTACAGTACTGCACTTTCCATTCAATTAGGTTAACAGATGTACCCAGGCATTGATCTGTACATCCCCACAGGCAGAGGTCTGGGAAAAGGTCACCTTGGACTTGTGCTATGCTGTTCACACCTAAGGATGTGGGGGCGGGGGGTGGGTGGAGGGGGACGAGTGGAATGAAAAGAAAAAATAAAACATTTAAAATTGGATAGTAAATTTAAGATTGTTCCCAAATTATTCAGGAACACACATAGAACTGGAAACAGAATCCCCTTTCCAACAGAGTTCCGTTTCAAATGTCATAATCATCCAATAACAACAAGGGAGTTGTATATTTCACAAATTACCTCTCCTATTTTTGGCCTGGATTTCTGCTTGTACTGTAATAATCCCATAGTTAAAAAAAAAATGGAACTGCATTTATTTTTAAGTTGAGTTATGCCAAAATAATTTTGATTTTTAACCAAAATCAGCGAATTTCACTCGAAACAAGTGAGACTTGACAGACCTGCCCAGGGTAAGGTAAGCAATAGAGATAGAAAAATCAGATGGACTGTTTGAGGGAGAAATTCATTATAGCCCCGTTTGGGGCGCTAACTTTTAAAAGTTGAAAAAATTAGCACCAGGCGCTAATGTTTCTCAACTTTAGAAAAATTCAGTTTTGCGCTCCAGTAAGGAAGTGAAGCGTTAAATCAAGCGCTCCACTTCCTTCCTGGAGAGCAACAGGCAGCAGGTGGGGTGGTAGGTGAGCAGCGCTGTACACTGGGCCGTGCAGCACTGCCGCGTTGGAAGGCTCCTTCCCTCTCTTAACGGGCAGGGCCATCGCTGCAGGCTCTGCAAGGGAAAGCAACTTACCGGGTCCCTGACGGCAGCCGTGATCCGGCCCGATCAGCCTGATGCACTGTAGCAGAGTGCCGGGCTGATCGAGCGCTGGGGAAAAAAAGGAGAAAAAAAACAGAAAACGAGCATTTGATTATTTTTTTCCCTACCTCGGCCACCTCGCCTTTAAGTATCGCCCCCGAAGTGCCCGGCATCCCGATGAACGCCTCCTGCAGCTGCCGGTGTTGTCGCCCGGCGATGCTGAAGGGGGCAAAACCAAAGTTTGGGTCTGGGCCGCAATGGGGCGATGCGCACGGCGATGACGTCACGATCTCCAGGTGAAGGAGATCAGGCCGCAATGCCATACCGCCGCTTCAAACCTTCCGCTGAATTTAGCGGGAGGTGATATTTTCGCCGCGCCCGAGCGGTAAGTGGTTAGCGCCCCGTTATCGCTCCCCGGAGGCATTAATGGGAGGCACAAAGGTACCCAATTTCTCCTCCTTTCTCTTTTAAGATCTTTTATGGTTCTGAAAACAAATGATCCTTACTGACGATGACATCCACTTTTAGTTTTTTCACTACACTTATTAGGATTTTTCCCATTTTGTGTTGCCAACCCACTGAAATAGTGGAAAATCTAGTTAGAATGACATGGTACAACATGTGCAGTGATACAATGTATATTTGTACTTGTGATTTCCCCACAGAGTGGATTCTTGATCTCTGTCTTACTGTTGTGGGAAGGTAGGAAGCAGTATTTACACACACGGAGGAGGAAAATATGTCCCAGTTCACTGTTGCACCTCCTTGCTGTTTTTTCAGATCAGCATTGATAGGCCTGGGAGCAGATTACCTGTCGCCAATCACAGTTGCAGCATTATCCATCCCCTGAGAAAACATGGAGAGAGGAAATGGGAGGGAAAAAATATAACCATCTTCAGCCAGAAGGGCCGAGTAGATGATCCATATCGGCCTCTTCCTGAGGTTCCCACCACCACAGAAGCCAGTCTTCAGCCAATTCGATTCACTTCACGTGATATCAATAAACGGCTGAGCGCACTGGATACAGCAAAGACTATGGGCCCCGACAACATCCCGGCTATCGTGCTGAAGACTTGTGCTCCAGAACTATGGTTTTGCCTCTAGCTAAGCTGTTCCAGTACAGCTATAACAATTACTGCCCCATCAGTCTACTCTCAATCGTCAGCAAAGTGATGGAAGGTGTCACCGACAGTGCTATCAAGCGACACTTACTCACCAATAACTTGTTCATTGATGCCCAGTTTGGGTTCCGCCAGGACCACTCGGCTCCAGACCTCATTACAGCCTTGGTCCAAACATGGACAAAAGAGCTGAATTCCAGAGGTGAGGTGAGAGTGACTGCCCTTGACATCAAGGCAGCATTTGACCGAGTGTGGTATCAATGAGCCCTAGTAAAACTGAAGTCAATGGGAATCAGGGGGAAAACTCTCCACTGGTTGGAGTCATACCAAGCACAAAGGAAGGTGGTTGTGGTCAATCATCTCAGTCCCATGACATCGCTGCAGGAGTTCCTCAGGGCAGTGTCCTAGGCCCAACCATCTTCAGCTGATTCATCAATGACCTTCCCTCCATCATAATGTCAGAAGTGGGGATGTTCGCTGATGACAGGACAGTGTTCAGTGCCATTCACAACTCCTCAGATAATGAAGCAGTCCATGCCCGCATGCAGCAAGACTTAGATGACATTCAGGCTTGGGCTAATAAGTGGCAGGTAACATCCACGCCACACAAGTGCCAGGCAATGACTATCTCCAACAAGCGAGCGTCTAACCACCGCCCCTTGACATTCAACGGCATTACCATCAATATCCTGGGGGGTCTCCATTGACCAGAAACTTAACTGGACCAGCCACATAATACTATGGCAACAAGAGCAGGTCAGAGGCTAGGTATTCTGCAGCGAGTGTCTCACCTCCTGACTCCCCAAAGCCTTTCCACCATCCACAAGGCACAAGTCAGGGGTGTGATGGAATACTCTCCACTTGCCTGGATGAGTGCAGCTCCAACAACACTCAAGAAGCTTGACACCATCCAAGACAAAGCAGCCCGCTTGATTGGCACCCCATCCACCACCTTAAACATTCATTCCCTCCACCACTGGCGTACCGTGGCTGCAGTGTGTACCCATCTACCAGATGCACTGCTGCAATTCACCAAGGCTTCTTTGGCAGTACCTCCCAAACCCGCGACCTCTACCACCTAGAAGGGCAAGGGCAGCAGGCGCATGGGAACACCACCACCTCCAAGTTCCTCTCCAAGTCACACACCATCCCGACTTGGAAGTATATCGCCGCTCCTTCATCGTCGCTGGGTCAAAATCCTGGAACTCCCTCTCTAACAGCACTCTGGGAGTACTTTCACCACATGGACTGCAGCGGTTCAAGAAGACGGCTCACCGCCACCTTCTCGAGGGCAACCAGGGTTGGGTAATAAATGCTGGCCTTACGCCTGCATCCCATGAACGAATAAAAAAAGACTTGCCCCTTTTTAGGAAACAAAGCCATCTTTACAAGTTATGCTGCATTTTATACTCTCGTTTCTTTTCCTTCTCTAACCTCCTCTCCTGAAACCGCTTGCTCATCCTAGGATACAGTTTCATAGTTGTCGACAGCCCACCAGTACCTCACTTAAGTGTGAGTCTTTATAGGGAGGCTTGACAGGCTATTCGATTGAGAAGGGAGCATCACAGCTATGCTTGATCCTGTCCTTAACAAATGTTCACACAAGTGCTTTTTTCCAGCAGAGGTCACTGATTTATTTTGTTTACCACTGAAGCCAGTTGTAGCGTCCTAACTCGATTAACATGAACTGAGGATTAAGCCGTAGAGCGCCGCACTACATTCAGTGGTGCTTCTACTTACTAAGAAATTAGGGAACTCTACTGTCTTGCTTTTTAAAGTTTGTTTAATATGTAGAGTTTTAATGAATTTTTGGTTATGCTTTCTCTGCCACAGACTTGGCCAGACACATCTGCAATTTCACACACATACACACCCAACAGCCTGGCAACAGGTCATCTGCCCATTCTTCTGTTTGGAGAATGGTGTCTGCTGTGGGAAGACTCAATGATGTTGGGGAAAAACTACCTAATGTCTCCTGCTAATCCAGAGGTTCATGGCCTGCAATCTATATCGGTGTTTTTATGATCTCTCAATAATGATCGAAAAAAACTTACCACAGAGATCAGAAACAAAGATTTAGGCTCGTATGAAAGAAACACAAAGGTTTTGAAAAAAGACCACAGTCTTCCTCTGTCACCGATGGTTCATGTTTATGCAGATCAACCCAATGAATATAACCAATACATTGGGCGCCAGACCCAGATTTGTCTCGAGGCCTTTCCTTAGGTGGCTAGCTTTTGAAATGTGCCTATTGACTGCTGATTTGGAAATGGAAGAAGAAAACAATTCCCCACAATTTTGTATCGCTCTCCTACCTATAGATAGAGAAAATTCCAGAACACTTCCTGATGAATGGCAGTGTGAGCTGATGATGTCCATTAGCCACAATGGGGCTCTTTCTAAGGGGCCACTGAACCACGCAACTAATGGAAAGTACTAAACCTTGCAAATGCATGAGACCCCCTAGTTAACTCAGTATCCGGAAAAGGCTAACTGTAATCACTGTAACTTTGTGCCCTGTAGTAGGATCTGATGTAATCGCTATATTGGCTTTCAATTTATAGTTTGTAGCTTCAACTCTGGTATTGGAGCAAGTTACTGTCATCGTTGCATTTAGCATTTTTCAATTCTATAGGTGGGTGTCAGGAAATCAGTGCCTCTTAAATTAGGCGAATGCAGGTAGATCAAGATAAATATGATGCTCCTTGTTCTATATTAAAGGCATTATAATCAATGTTCCAAAGTTCTTCACAGAGGCGTAATCAAAAAGATGACACTGAGCTAAAGAAGGAAATATTAGAAGGGGTGACCAAAAGCTTGGACAAAGAGGTGGATTTTAAGGAGGGTCTTAAAAGAGGAGAGGGAGGTGGAGAGGTTTAGGGAGGGAATTCCAGAGTGTGGGCCCTAGGAAACTGAAGGCATGCCTGTGAGTGAAGGACCAAACCGAGGGAGGATCCATTGGAGTCCAGAGTCCGAAGAACAGAGATTCTTGGATAAGGATAGAGAGAGCTGAGAACATAAAGGGATTTAAAAATTAGTATGAGAATTTAGAATTGGAGGCATTAGGAGTTTGGGAGCCCAGGCAGATCAGCGAGGACTGAAGTGATGGGTGAGTGGGACTTGGTGTGGGATAGGTTAAAGGCAGCAGAGCTTTGGATGAGCTAATGTTTCCGGAATATGGAGGATGG
Source organism: Squalus acanthias (assembly GCA_030390025.1). Classification (NCBI taxonomy): domain Eukaryota; kingdom Metazoa; phylum Chordata; class Chondrichthyes; order Squaliformes; family Squalidae; genus Squalus; species Squalus acanthias. The sequence continues at coordinate 80,226,135 of CM059435.1, read as the reverse complement.
GAGGTTGGCCAGGAGAGCATTGGAATAGTAAATGATCACTTGGGCTAAAATCTCCACCCATTCATTGTTAATGGATGGAAAATCTAGGCCCAGTTTTGGATTAAATTTTGGCCAAGGGGATGGACACTCTTATTTTCTCATTGCTTATCCCATCTAAGTGCAATATCTTCACTTAAAGGAATCTTTTTTTAAATTAATTTTCTAGTACTCCCTTCCCTCCAAGAGTTTCTATGCCACACACTTTTCCCAGCCGAGAAAATAGGCTAGGTCTCAGCCAAGCTACTCTGTAGCTGACAGCTGGAGGTGCACTGAAACACCCTGCGGTGACTGAATTTTTTTTGTTGAGTAGTGCCTGGTCTTCACTTGAATACTTTCCTATAGTGGCATGGTTGATCCGGGAAGTCAATTTGTGAAGTTCAACAGTGTGAATCCATATCCTTTCTCTAGAACAGCACTTTAGCACACTGGACTGGGCCAGCATGTTGTTGACTCATTTTAATCATATAAAAGTTAAGTATGAATATTTTATCTTTTTCATAAATGTAACACTAACTTTCCATTTGCTTTAATCTCCCATGTATTAAACTTTGTGTTCAGAATGTCCACATAATGCCCTGTTCTTTATTATTAAAAAAAAAGCTCTTAAAAAGAACATTAATGATTGAAGTATGTCATGCAAATATATGATTTTTTTAATATGTTGTGTTGGTAGCTTGTTCAGTGCATAGTTCACTTTCTAGCCCACAGTTGGTTCTGCCTGGTAATCATTCTGACCTTTCTTGGCATTGAGACCTTTTATTTTAAATGGGTTAATTCCTTCATTAAAATAGTGGAGAGAGGAATTCAATATGAGCTGCTCTTCTGCTGTGGAAACAAAGAAAATATTTTAAAGATACAGCTAATTCAAAGCCAACTTTTAATTCATGTTAGTCTGTCTGCTTTAAGCGTTCCCTATTTGTCAAAATAAATAATAGAGGTTTTCTCTTTGACATGACTTCACCCCACCTCAAGCAAGAAAGAAAAGAAAGACTTGCATTTATATAGCGCCTTTCATGACCACCAGACATCCCAAAGCGCTTTAAAGCCAATGAAGTACTTTTGGAGAGTAGTGACTGTTGTAATGTAGGAAATGCACTTCACAAAACATGTGGAGTCCTTTCTGACAGACACATTTCCCCTGTAACTGGCACCTCCTGTAATTTATGTTTAGTCATGGTCTCTCATACCATGTAACATGGGCTTTGCGCATTGCTAGGTTGGTGTCCTGTTGTCTGTGTTTGCCCTTTGTGTAAATTGCCTCGTGTAGGCTGAAAGCTTTGCCAGGGATCTGGGGTCTGCTGTCCTTGTCTCTACAACTCCTGTTCTTGTCACTACAACTGCTGTCGAGCTCGAGCAAATCCCCCACTGAGGAACTCACTGTGCTCTCGGCTACTGCACTAATTACGTGACCTCCTGAGTCAGCCTTTGAGCAGGCAAGACACAAGGCTACTTTGTCAACGACATGATGTGTTGGCCCTCATCGTGTTACATCAAGCATCCTGATGAACCGATAACATGCTCTCAGGATGGAAAACATCACATGAGCTCAAAGACTGTGTTGCAAGGTTACTGATTTCTGCCTCCCTTCACAAAGCCTCTCAGCATGGTGAACTTCAACCAGTCCTGCTCAGTTCACACTCCGCAGGTTCTCCATGACAGTCTGCGATGACTTGCTACCACTCCGCCTGCATCTGCTGTGCTTAGAGTTAATGCACTAGGCTACCAGTGCTCACCCATAACCCTCCCCACAACAGACTGGTTCTCTGATAAAAACAGAAAATGCTGGAAATACTCAGCAGGTTAAGAACCAGAAGATGAGTCTAGATGAAGTGTAATTGGCAATGGCAGAATCATCAACAGTTGCCATGTGAAAAAAAAATAGCTGTTGCGTAACACTTCCGTTCAGTCCATAAGGGTGACCCCGAGCTTCCGGTCGCCTGTCACTTTAATTCTCCGCTCCACTCCCACTCTGACCTCTTCGTCCTCGGCCTCTTGCACTGTTCCAATGAAGCTCAACGTAAGCTCGAGGAACAGCACCTCATCTTTCTATTAGGCACTTTACAGCCTTCTGGACTCAACATCGAGTTCAACAATTTCAGACCATAACCTCTACCCCTATTTTTTTTTTCACATGGCAGCTGTTGATGATTCTGCCATTGCCATTTACACTTCATCTAGACTCATCTTTTGTTTCTTAACTTGTCCCATTACCATCTCCTTTTGCCTTGCACCATCATCCCTTTTGTCTCTTAATCTCTCCTGCCATCCATCCAATCACAGACCTTCCCTTTTGTTCTTTCCTCTCCTCCCCCCTCCCCCTGCCCCTACACTTGCTTAAAAACCTTTTACATCTCCAACTTTTTCCAGTTCTGACGAAGAGTCATCGACCTGAAACGTTAACTCATTTTCTCTATCTACAGATGCTGCCTTGACCTGCTGAGTATTTCCAGTATTTTCTGGGTTTTATTTCAGATTTCCAGCATCCGCAGTATTTTGCTTTTGTAGACTGGTTCTCTAACCTTGTTCAAGCTAATGAAGCCTCTGCCCCTGCACAATGCTGCCAGTATCCACCGCAGTCAACTGTGCTGATCCTACACAGGTTTAGCTCTGTATTCCAGCCCCAGTCTGGCTCCTATTAACTGCACAGCTAGAGATACACTAACATTCAAATCGCTCCCAACACCGACAGTGAATCATACAGCAATGATGCTAAAACTTCAACTTTTTTACCCATCCAGAACAGACACTCTAGGTATAGTTTGGCCAAGAATACATTTTTTTCCCCACAATACCAATGAATGTGGATACTCCTTCCCTCTAAGAACAGACCACTCCAAGCCAAATCCGGGTGTACCAGTATCAGACTACATCCCATATCATGCTAGCCTTCTGTTAGACACTCATTCATAGTGATCAGGTGTAAGTACTGCACCAAATTCAGTGAATTTGGAGTCACTGCACAGCTCCCGACAATCTCATATCACTGAAGCTGGATTTTCTTCTACAATGCCACTCAAAATCAGCAAGATAGCCATGGAGAATCAAGGAAAATTCTAGTGGAGAGTATTTAAAAGCACTTTGTGAAACTTGCTGAGAATTTATAGTGAAATAATGGATTTCCCTCTACAAATTCCTTTGTTTCTGTGGTTTGAGGAAGAGGACAATGAGGACATGGAGAAAGAAAGGATGGAAACCAGGAGGGTGTGGCAGTGTGCACGCAGGCAACACCCACCCTGCAGGTATCTGAGCTGCAGGTTCTGCAGAGCACAGAGGACTTATCTCGATTTTTCTTAAAGGCAGTGTCTTGAGAAGTCTGTGTTTTCCTCCTGCTACCGTCATGGAGATGTGCCAGCTGTTGGAACCTGACTTGCAGCCTCTTTCCACCAGGAGCACTGCCTTGTCTGCAGCTGTGAAGGTGACAACAGAACTTAACTTTTATGCAGCTTGATACTTCCAGCCTTTTCCTGATGTCTTGAGGCTGCAGTGATCTCGGGGACTGCTATACGGCTGTTCCTCGGGGCATTGTGATGCAGCTGCGGGTGTGGATTCCTCCAACTTTTCCAGAACCTGAGAAGAGACTGTCCCTACAGCCTGCACATGAGATCTGTGCTCCTCAATCATTGATCTTTTAAAGACTGGGCCCCTGAGATCTTGGTCCTTGGGCTCCTCAGCCAAGGGCAGTCATCTCTGCCCCTTCTGGGGAGAGACAACTGTTTTCTCATAATTCCCTCCCAGCTCCTTCTCCTCACTGGTGCTCTGTGATTCACGCATGATATCCCCTCCGTCTCAGCAATGCTCTCATCCCGAGTGGATTTACCTGGTTTGCTGCTGGAGTAAGTAAAGTGGTATGATGAAGTGGGTGAATCCAATGGAGGAAGGGTCCCTCTGGAGGTGCCAGCACCTGTGATGGACACAAGAGACATTCATTTTTGGAATGTGCTGACTGATTTGTGAATCAGAAGATATGACTGAGCAATAGCAGAAGGCCTTTCAAGTCATCAGAAAGTCTGCAGACAGCAAAAACTCAGTTATGTCAGCGCTCCTTCCCATTACCGACCTGAACCTGACAGCTCTCCTGAAGCTGCTCCGTCTCCACAGGCTCCATGATGTGTCTGCCCAGCAGTTGCAGAGCTTTCTCCTCTTGCTGAGAGGCCTGATAGTCGCCATTCCCCTACCTGTGGCAGTCTTTTGCCTTTGGTTGTGCACATGTTTCTCCTTTGCAAAGAACGCACAGATTTAAACATTCTATAGACTAAAAAGAAATATCTTGAATTTATACAATTCGCAACGTGTTTTTTCACCAAGATGCCTCTTGTGAACTTGCTATACATTGCAGGCATTGCCGCAGTCAATATTCCAGTGCAACTTTCTCTGTCTCTGTCTCCCTATCTCTTCCTTCTGAGTGCTCTTTTTGTGGCTACTTCAGCTGCAGCAACCTTTTAACGGCCATAGCCTGGCTCGATTTCTCTCTCGCCCAGTGACGGAAACACAGTCAGGAGTGGTTCTTGCTGAAATTCTGCCCTGCGTACTTAATGAGGCCCACTCCCAAGGAAAATGCAATCAGATGCCACCCCGCCATTTTACTGATGATGTCTGGAAAATCCCCATGACTGTCAGTTGTACAAATTAAAACGGAGTTGAAAGCAGAATTTGAACACTGAACTGAGGATGCATAGTGATGACAGTGCTTTTATGACAAAGAAGCCTTTCATGGCACGAATGTTAAACTGCCTTCCTTTCAAGATGACCCCCAGTGGGTCAGAATAGATATAATGAATTTGCTTACACCCCTCTTCTGCAAACACCTCAGAAAGGATCTGACCCAGGCATACAAGTAATCTTCTGACAATTAATTTGTGAATGCAGCAACACAGCAATAAGCAAAACCATTGAGGATGACTTATAGAAATACAGATGAATTAGGAGAATTTTGGCTGTTCTTCTGACACAGAGACAAATATACCCTTTTCTGGATATAGCAATCTTTAATTCACATTATTCTGCTTCTCTAAAGTCACATCAAAAAGGCGTAATAGAGAAATGTTCCCTACTTGGTGCAGGATGGAAGCCCTGCTTTCACTAAAAGGTGTATTGTACAGAGCTTCAAGGGGAGAATTCTGGTTGTTTTTCTAAGGAGCTGAACAACTTCTCATGCAGCTGGTGCCATGAGACCCAGTGCTTAGATGGTGTATCTTAAACATCAATTTTCCAAACAATGTCAACTTTTGCCAACTGACAGTAGCCTTCATGCCAATGTCCTCTAGCGTTGAGACTGTGGGTTCTGTAATCAGGAAGCCAGGCCTCTCATGCTCTGCACATCTTTCAACAAGGGTTTGATTAAACATCTAGTAAGTTCAAAAGGACGAATGAAATGGTGGTGTCAGAGCGATAATATATAAAATTGTGCTTATAATCCACATCGAATCATTTGACTGTACTGACAATCTGGATCATGGAATAGCATGGTCTTTCTCTCCCAGCTTTGTCTCAAGAATGGATTTGGCACAGGCTGCTTGTCATCTTCTCAGTTGGGACTAGCACTGACATAAAGAACAGGTGGAGACAACAGGGCACACTAGTAGCAAAGCCAAGAGCTTCTATCACATTGAAGAGACTAGATAATGTAAACCATGACAAGTTATTTCACCTTGTCCAGAACAGTAGAGCTGGAGGACACGGCCTGTGCTTGAAGGGAAGTAAATTCAAAATTAATCTGCAGAAACAATATTTCAGTGAGCAAGTGGTCAATCTATGGAACAGGCTCCTTAGGGAGATGGTGAAAGCAGTTAGTGGTGATTCATTCAAATGCAAATTAGATTATTTTCAGAAAATAACATTTTGGATGACAGTATTTGAGTAATTTGAGATATGCCATATGGTAAGGGTAGCGTGCATGGGAGGAACAGGTGATTTTGGACCTATGGTTTCCAAATCTCTCCACCACAGGGGTTTTCCTCATGTCTGGGTCTGTTATAGATTAATGGATAGAGATTGATTGCTATGATTGGCCAAACAACTCCATTATCGTTGTATCATGCGACTACCAGGATGGTAGAAGGCGAACTAGATGGACCTTGGTCTTTATTTTCTAGTTATTCCTATGTTCCTAAATTGCTATACCTGCATACATTAAAGTTGTTGTGACTGAGTTGATCAAATGGCCATGCAGTTTTGTAATCTGCAATGCCACATGCTGACTTGCTGTAACAGAACAAATTTTGTGTACATGGTTGTGGCCCAAAATCTCCACTCCAGCAATAGTCGCTACTTTGTGTGGATGAAAGAAAGACTGTTCAGCAGCCATTGTGTGTTTTTTTCTGTATGTTAATTGATTTCTTGATTTTTCATGCAGGGACTTGCCTTGCTGATAAGTATTAAATGTAAATTTATTTCACTCGCATTTCATCATTCCACTTGACATTTAACACAAAGATCATAGGCTGAAGTTTTATCTTGTAAACTGAAAACAAAAAATCGAAAAGGGAGGAACATTGGTATTTGCCGTTCCCATGTATATCCCTTGGCAAAAAGGAGTTATTTCACCTTGTTCACACAGATAGGGCAGACAAATGTTGGAATATAAACTATTAACGACTTGAGTACGCCAGAAACTATGGACTCAAATTTACTCATGCTTTGCAGTGAGTTTGGGGCATAAGTACAATGTACCAGCAATTTGTGGAGTGCATTTTGGGGTGGGACTCATTTCTTCCCTGTATTGGCTGTGCCAGGATTTCATTGTGGGTCTTGTACCTTACATGTGTGCATGTTGATGCTGCCAGGTCATTTAATGTATTAAATATGAGGATGATGAGCGTAAGAGTGGCCAAAACTCATGACATTTGCCCAATGCACCAAGGGTATCTTTGAGCGAAAAGGCATTTCTGTTGCCAGCATTAACTGATACTGGTGGAGGCACTTTACTTTGGTGCCTGCAGCCTGGAGAAGCTTTGAAAAGTGATTGCTTAAGTTATAGGAGAGATTTTGGAGTGTTACTTTTAGTTGTACCTGGACAGAAGCAACTGACCCTGCCTGTGACAGCCTGAGGGCCTGTGAAACTATCTGGATATCTCCCTCCGCCCCTCCCCACCCGCCTACCCGCTCACAACCGACCCACAGTATAAAGTTCTGACTAATAGTCATGGGATTCTCTTGTTTTCTATTTTAATGGAGGAGGAGGAAGAGGAGGATAAGTACAGGAGGGAAGAAAGGCAAGTAAGACACTATTTGGGGAGAATGAACCGTACAAAATATTACTCTTCCTGCCCAAAGAGCTTACCGACCACACAGATCTGATGAAGATCTCAGCGAGGAGCTCTGCATGAGAAGAGTGTGCTTCACCAAAGAGTCTATCGGAGAGCTGTGCCAGTTACTACATGAAATCTTGCGACGAAGATCATCTGCCCAGACTGCTCTGCCTATGGCTGTAAAAGTTACTCAGTGCCACTGCCACATCTCCCCAAATGGTGCGTAAGACACTTTTTTCAGGTTTCCTTCACTTGGACACCCAGCAGTTTTTCTCTCCTTTGCCGCATTTTATCCAGGAGTGTCTGAAGGATGTTCTCATTAACATTTTGGGCTTCTCTTCTCTGCTTCCTTTCAATGTCCTGCTTTCTTCTTTGAGTGCTTCTACCTATTCCTCCACTTGATGACATTCTTTAAATCTCACATGAGCCATCTATTACAGCTACTGAGCATTGCAAAATGTTTATTACTTATCTGCTGTTCTTCCAGCCTGCTGTTAGTCATTCTACGGCAGGGTCAACGTTGGGGTGGATCAGTGGGTGGAAGTCCCATTGTTGCAACGCATCATCAGGGCAAAAGGCCCTGTGGAATTTTCCTGTATTTCATTAGAGGAATAGGGCAGTTGATTAATCCTGTGCTATTTCAGTTCAGGGACCATGGTTCAAATCCAACAAAGAGTGGTGAAATGAAAATCTTCCTTACTGGCTCTTTTCAATGGTTTCTTTCTTCTTTCTTCACCCCATCTCCCCACGCTCCAACTGGAGCACTCAGCACTGGGTTAAGATACACTATCAGCCCTCTTCCATTTCCTTCTCCTCCATCTCTGCTGAGGTGAAGCAACCCCACCATAGTGTGCCATTTGGAACTGTCTCTTACTGGAAAAATGTTCTCTCTGTAGAATGTGGAACAAAATCGTAAACATGTTTACAAAGAACAAGTTTATGATTTGTGACACATGGTGCAGGGAGGAAATTTTTGCTATGGAGAGCACACTGAAAATGTACTGTGCTTTCATTCGGTCAGATTATGAAATCCAGTAAATGGAGTTTTGCAGACTGTACAGTTTCAGGGACTTGTGGTAAATATTGTCACCTCATCAAGGTGAGTGGATGATATTTTCCACGTTTAATATGTCTGCGACAGAAACTCATCTCTCAGCAACTCATTTTTCAAACACACTGGGGGCACTGGGTGAACACACATTTAGAGTACTTCCTTAAATCACCTTTATTTAAAATGAGATGTGATTATTGAAGGAAAAATGGAAACATCACTTGCTTTACGATTGTAGAAAGAATGCACTTACCACAATTTCACAAATGACTAAACCGTGGTAACAATTAAGAAACAGAAAATTGCATCTTCTTCACTTCAAACCCCCTCTTCCCCCCAGCAGATTTGGTTCCATTGAATGTTGTTTTGCTGTTTGGGCTAATGTGTTCCGATTTCTCTCTTTCCACAATCAGTGTAGTCATGAGCTTCACTGTATTATATAATTGAGGATGTGTGTAAACTACATTTACTTGCAATGAGTATGTTCAAGATAGTATAATAATCAAAGTGGATTGTGATAACCTTGGCTAAGTTCACATGTTACACCATATCAACCATGCACTTTCTCATTGCTGTTTGTGGGACCTTGCTGTGCGCAAATTGGCTGTCACATTTCCTACATTACAACAGTGACTACACCTTCAAAAAGTACTTCATTAGCACTTTGGGTCATCCTGAGGTCATGAAAGGCGTTATATAATTGAAGTTCTTTTTTTTTTACTTTGTGATTTATTGCTATTTTGAAAAATTGGCATGGGTTGGGGTGGGGCTAAGGAATAAATACTTTCAAATATTATTATTGTCTTTGACCACCATGATCATTAGTCAGTAGCATGGGTGGTTTTGGAACACCACTTTCTCTGTGGTCACTGTCCGTGCTGCTCTGTGATGGACGAATAACGGGCGAATAACGGATCATAGCGAATCAGCAGCCCGTTTTACACCTCACCTGATTTTCTTTTCTATTGAGGTATAAACCAGGCTGCTGATTCACTATGACCCATATTTCACCCAGTGATTGAAAGATAAAATTACCCTCAATGTTTTCATAACCTTGACTGTTCTAAACTGTCTGCTTCTCAGTCAAAACATGCTCACTGTTGAACAGGTGTCATTTTGAACAAATTACTGTAATTTTCTCTTAAAACTGAAAAAGAATTAAAAAAATATGTATTAAGGTTAGGAATCGCCCTTGTTGTTAGCAGGTGGGCGAGGTTATGATTCCATCCTGGTACTCTCTCCAGTGTGGAAAGTGTTGCAGCAGAATGGTGCAGGAAGCAGCTATTGACACGTGTTTCTGTACACCATTGTGTTATTCCTTTAAAGGTGGTTGTTCCTGCTCTGGGGAGGCAAAACCTGAAAGTACAGAGCAATGCAATGACATTTTTGTGACAGGGATGGCAACCCTTCTTGCTTTTGTCAACGGAGCTAAGAAGCTCTCTTGTAACTTCACAGAGGTGATGATGCTGGTTTAAGTATTAAGCATTCGAGAGTGTTGGTCAGGTATATATGAAGCATGCTTAGTCTTTAATCAAGGCAAGGTATGGCCTATTTCTGATAAACTTATAGGAAGGATATTCGAGCCATGGAAAGGATACAGTGATAGTTCACCGGAATGATTTTCAGGAATGCGAGTTTATAATTAGACTTATAATAAGTCTTGAAAAATAAGGCTTTTTAAAAACTGGAACGGGGAAGTTTGGGCAGAAATTTAATAGAGGTTTTCAAAATTATGGACAGTTTTGAGAGAGTAAATAGTAAAAGATTTTCATTGGTTGTCAATCAGTAACAAGGGGACATAGATTGAGAATTATCACTAGCAGAATGAAGGGGCAAGTTAGAAGAAATGTTTTCACATAGAGGATTAATAGATTATTGTGGTAGGGACTATAACGTCATTTGAAAGGGAATTGGATATATATTGAAAAGGAGAATATAAAAAGATACAGGGAAAGGGTTGGGAATGGGACTGGAGTGGGTAGCTCCAGTTGAAGCGTTGGTATAGGTGTAACAAGCTGAATGGCTTCACTCTGTCCTGTAATTTCTGATTCTGTGGTCTTTATTTCATTATTTTAAGTTTGGTTGTAAACTCATCTGCATGATTGTATGAATTTTATTTGGTTTTTTTTCTTCTTTGCAGCTCCTCTTAAGATCATTCCCCTTCCCACCCATGCCAGGTACAATTACCCGATGGAAGGGGAAGATGAGGGACATTCTGTTTAATGTTTTGCTTCATTTTTGCTGTGCATAGTGACTGAGATAAATCCACTTCTCTCTCTAGTTAATCCGTCTGCTTTGTTGAACACCTTCTGCTGATGATGCAACACAACCTCCACTGATACAACTACAAATTGTGGGCAGGAATCCATGTTGTGGAACTCCATGACACACACACTGGCAATATCAATGTGCAACGTCACAGAATTGCCTCTATATTCTGTTAAATCTTGACTGCAGCAATCTGCAGAATGTGACAGAGCCACATGCAAACTACTGTGTGGTGCCAAATCCATCGTGGTGGTGGTAGGGCTGGGGAAGAATGAACATTAGTTGTTTCGAGTATTTCCTTCATTTCCATTTCCTTCTAAACTGAGCTGAGACAGAGTAGCTTTTGCATGCAAGTAGGAGTGTGGCTTCTGTACTCCTCTCTTCCGCCCTCCTCCAATCAACTAGTTATTCATGGAAGAGTGTCCCAGCCCAAAGTATGCTTTGGTTCTCTCATGGTGCTATGCTGCTATATAGTTATTTTGTACAGAAATGGAGCAGGCATTTGGACACTCAGTGATGATTTTCACCATTCAAAATACAAATTCATTGCAGTTTTTTTAACATTAAATTCCTTTTTGAACAGTTTCATAGTTTTAGCCCTCCAAGAAAAGTTTTTACAACAGAAAACGCTGGAAACACTCAGCAGGCCAGGCAGCATCCGTGGAGAGAGAAACAGAGTTAACGTTTCAGGTCTGGGACCCTTCATCAGAACCTGAAACATTAACTCTGTTTCTCTCTCCACGGATGCTGCCTGGCCTGCTGAGTATTTCCAGCATTTTCTGTTGTTATTTCAGATTTCCAGCATCCGCAGTATTTTGCTATTGTAAGAAAAGTTTTTACTTGTTCTTCCCCATCTCTTGTTTTAGAAAGTTTTAAAAAAGTACAATGTTGCACAATAAATCTCCATGCATAATTCTTCTAAATGCAATGATTGAGAAAATGTATTTGCAAAACTAAAACCTTTGAATGATGATTTTTCTCTCTTGGCTGATTGTGTTTTAATGTGCTTACATGTTAATCCTTTATGACTTCACTTGCACAGCGAAATTTGTTTCATATACATTTGATACTTCTCTTTGAAAGCAATTTTGTCAATGAACCTTTCTCCTGCAGCAAGCAAGGTGCGAGTATCTGTAAGTGGTTGAGTCACCCTGTTTTAGGATAGCTGTTGTCAGGATATCTGGATGACTCGGACTTTATGGCTAATAACTCATCAGTCTTTTCGAAAACTTAGACTGGTGATTTTGTTTCTCACAGTAACAGAAACATCTATTTGATTTATATTAATTTCTGTTATGGTGTTTTTTTTAAACAGGCTAGAATAACACAGTGAAGTGATGGTTAGCAGCACGTTTATTACTAGAACCATTGAGAAATTATTTGTTGCTTGCAGGATTCAAGATATTCACATGCTCCATTTTTTAAGTGATGGTTCTTTGCTGCAATTTTACTCTGTACAGTGACTTCCAAGGTCCGCTCTCAGCTTTGTCTGTCTGTGAGGTGGGAGGCAAAGCATTTAAGACTTATTTTCCCAACTCTTCCATTGCAAAACATGATTCCAACATAGCACCCCATGCTCCCAAATGTTTATTCTTCTTCTAAGATCACCCGGCTCTGCCCTGCCTCAGCCCATCTGTTGCTGAAACCCTCATCTATGCTTTTGTTACCTTCATGCTCAACATTCCCACTGTTCTCCTGGTCGGCCTACCATCTCACACCCTCCATAAACTTGAGCTCATCCAAACCTCTGATGCCCATATCCTAACTCGTACCAAGTCCTGTTCACACATCACCCCTGTGGTCGCTGACCTACATTGGCTCCTGGTCCACCAACGCCTTGACTCATTTTCAAATCCCTCCATGGCCTCACCCCTACCTATCTCTGTAACCTCCTCCAGCCCTACAATCCTCCGAGAAATCTGCATTCCTCCAACTCTGGCCTCTTGTGCACCCCCCCCACTTTCTTCGCCCCACCATCGGTGGTTGTGCCTTCAGTCATCTAGGTCCCAAGTTCTGGAATTCCCTCCCTAAAGCTCTCTACCTCTCTCTCCTCCTTTAAGATGCTCCTGTCCTTTAGTCACCTGTCCTAATATCTCATCCATGCTAACATCTGTCCTTCCATGAATGTTACATACCGTACACCACTTGCTAGGGCAAATTAGAAGTAACATCAACCAAACTCCCTGACGTTGCAGCTCATTAGCTAAATTTTTGCGTCACCAACTGTGAAGTGCCTATTGTGGGGGCGGGGGGGGCTGCTGAAGTGCCGATTGTGAGGGGGGGAACTGAAGTGCCAGTCACTGGGAGGGAGGTAGGCAGATCGTGGCAGATAACCTTGGGGGGGCCGGGAGGGTGTAGGATGGGAAGCACTCCTGCTCCTCCTGGCCCACAAGCAGTCCTGGAAAAGCACTTACCTGCTGGATCTGGTTGTTCTCGCCTCCCTTCGGGTGCCGGGTTTCCCAAACCCTGAGAAACCTGGCCCACAGGCCATTAAATCCACATAGCTGCTGAAATCTGAGGCAAGTGACCTCATTTAAATATTATAATTCCAGATATGCCTCTCAAGAGCAGGTTACTCACCCGACCCCCAACCCGCCCTGGTTAAACCTGAAGCAGGCGCGTTTGCGGCAGGTTGGGGTCGGGTTTCTCTCATTTAAGAGTTTAACCCCCCCGCCGCCCCTCTCCCGCCCATCCAGGGAGGTTAAAATTCCCCCTGTAAGTTCTGAAGGTTACATTATCACCCTGGATCAGACTAAATTGAGGACACTCGTAGATGTAGTGGGTATAGTGAAGTTTTAAAATGAACCCCATTTTAAATTGGCGCCAGAACTGGATGTTACAACCAGAGCCAACAAAGAACAGTGGGTAAACTATTCTATTTTACTTTTCTTTTTGAGAGATCATTCACATTTGTTTTTTTCCCCACATTTCTAGAAGTCAAACATATATTTTAAAATGTTTTAAATTAATCCTCAGTTCTCAGGAGATTTGCTTAATCAAGGGTGAATAAGCAGCTCTCTGAATAATACTCGACCATTAGCTCTGTGAAAAAATCATTTGATTGCAGTTACCTTATCCAACTGTAAATTATGATTAACTAGCATTGAAAGGTTCCAATCAACCTCGGATTTTTTTCAATAAACTTTTTTTCTGCTTTAGTCATTTTTTGAAAACAATCTACAGGTTCAAGTGCCACAATCAGAATGGTTGCCATATTTCCACTTACTCAATTCAAAATTCTCCCCCAGATCACATAACCCAGCTGCATTTAGTCAATCAGTCAAGTGAATAAGTAATCTGAATTTTTCACTGTGACTTAAAACACGTTTATTCAAGGGAAAGGTTTTGGGAGTGAGGCCTGTGATTGTAAAGTCACGGTAGACTCGATCTGTAGCTGCCTGACTTGACTGTTGCACAGCATGGTGTTGGAACAGCAGCACGAGGGACCTTAGCCTGCACCACAGAACTTGTCAACAGACATTCCTTCGAGCAACAAACCCCTGATAACAAAGAGTAAATAGTGGCAAGTACGTAAACAGAAACCAATCCTTCCACACACCATCAAGCTGGTCAGTGAGAGGGTATGTTTTGTAGATTTGAAATGCTGTTAAGTCAACAGAAGTTTCTGTTCATTAACAAGCTAACTTATCTGATTAGCAATGTCCAAAACCAGCAGGTAATGAGGGAGAGAGAAATCAAGAGAAATGTGAACCTGCTGTGAAAATTATCTTTATCTAAGTTGGTAGTAGATAAGTCCGATATGATTATTTTCAGTGGCCCTGGGTGAGAGAAATGTACTCATAGGAACAGGAGTAGGCCATTTAGCCCCTCGAGCCTGATTCATTCAATGAGATCATGGCTGATCTGTGACCTAATTCCATATACCTGCCTTTGGCCCATATCCCTTAATACCTTTGGTTAACAAAAATCTATCAATCTCTGATTTAAAATTAACAATTGATCTAGCATCAATTGCTGTTTGCGGAAGAGAGTTTCAAACTTCTACCACCCTTTGTATGTAGAAGTGTTTCCTAATTTCACTCCGGAGTCTGGCTCTAATTTTTAGACTATGCCCCCAGTCCTAGACTCCCCAACCAGCGGAAATAGTTTCTATCTACCCTATCAGTTCCCCTTAATATCTTGAAAACGTTGATCAAATCACCCCTTAACCGTCTAAATTCCAGGGAATACAACCCTAATTTGTGTAATCTCTCCGCGTAACTTAACCCCGCAGTCCATCCATTTCTACAGTGATACCTGTACTTTAAAATGCACAGATTGGCTGACTGGTGATTTGTTGGGCTATGGGGGTCAGGGAGCAGTAGGAACTGGCTGAGGGAAAAATAGGCGTAAAGCAGGAACATATGAAAGCAGAGAGACTGGGGAAAACAAAACAAAGTTGCAAAATATTATAGGCTGAAAAAATAACGGCGCACGCTGCTATTAATGTGCAAATCGGCCAGCAACCTGTGGCAAGGAAGAGATACCTGTGAATTGAGAATTGCCGCAAGTTTCTGTTCGATTTGCGCTGCTCCACCGTTAGGTTCGCGAAAACAGCATCTCACGCATAACCTCTCCGATTTTCATGGAGTTGCTGCATTTGCACATTAATTACTCATTATACTCATCACAGAAAGTTAAGTCTGCTGATTAATAATGACTGCCAATCAACCTCTCTGGCATAGAAAGTAAACAATTATGAGGCAGAGTTTGCTGTAGTAGGGCATCTAACAGGGCCTACCGTTAGTTAGACTTTGGCCCTGCACCCTTCCACTCAATTTTTTTTTGCCCACTTAAGTTGCACAATGTGCGAGCTGATAACGGCGCAGCGAGGGAAACAGGGCATCTGGGACCTGAGTGAACAGGGCAAACAACAGGGTATCTCCTTAACCAATGTGATTTAAGGATTGGAAAATAAACAGTGGAAGGACTGGGAAGGGAGGGTGAATTCAATGCCAAATCAGGTACAGAAAGAGAAATAAAGATGGGGAAAGAAACTTGATTAAGAGAGATAAAAAAGAGACAAAGAAAAAGTAATACTAAAATTTGACATTTTTAAAATATACTAAAACAATTAACAACCTCTTATTTTTTTCCTTTCTTTCTCTTCTCTCTTTCGGGCAGTGACTCTTACTGGGCACAGTTCCATGGGTGCAGGCAGTGCTCTCCCCCAAAATGGCTTTTCTTCATTTTTGTGCGTGCAGTGAGCATCGGCGAGCTATTCGATCATGGGAGGTGGAATCACAGTCGACTCCGATCCTGTCCCCATCTCTCATTCTCACACACACACAGGCACTTTGCAGCGGGGACGCTAAAACTGTTGTCTTTTCTCTAACCTAACCGTCTGGTCTTCTGATACTGGCGTTAATTGTAGTGTCGCATTGTGACCTGGTTGAGAACAGCAGACTTCTGCGGTTGAATTTTGGACCTTTCTCAGTAGGTCTTGATTCCACCAGAAAATTCTCTATATGTGAGTGTCATTCACAGGATGGGTGACAAGAAAATTAATTCTCTTTTTGTGTTCATCCTTCCGTAATGCCTGCTACAAGGTTGGTCCGGTTTTTTTGGGGGGTAGATCAATCAAACCTTGTTCTTTATGAGTGACATTCATTCATTTTTGTAGGCCCGGAAACTCTCGGGTTCCTGCTTCTGCACCCGAAATGCAGCGGAGCTGGACTCCCATCCACCAGGCAGCAAAGAAAGACGCTGATCCTGTCCCAGATCGCGGGGATGGGGTAATTTAAATAGGCGTCGTCGGGGCCCAGCCTCCCTGGCCCCCAGAATTATAGGCCCTCTGTTTCCTGAATTTTAATGCATTTCATTCTTTCAAATGAATAGATAGGTTCTTTTTTAAAATGTATTTGGAATCTTGGTTACCTTTTGCGATCATAATCTTGCAATTTTCTTCAGGAATGAGCAGTTGTTTTTAGCAGAATATACTGTGTCAACATGGTCAAGTTAAGTCTGTTACAGATTTAACCACCATGACTTCATCCTTGTGTGTACATCTGTTTCCTGGCTGACATGGATCTCAATCGACTGTAAATCACTACTTCTACCCTCGAATCTACCCTCTATTCTACCCTACCTCAAACATTGGAAGTGGATAAATATTGCAGTAAGGATTGTGGTGTAAAGTTCTCTCTGGGAATATACACGGTGTGCTGAAATGCAGCAAATTGTAGATTATTGTCCCTATAAATCACTGCAGGTCACAAAGATCAGCGAGGCTGTGTTGTCTCGATTTCCACAACCCCTCCCCAAATTTTACAAGATGGAAAATGACAGCTGTAAAAAGTCAGACACACTAGCAACTGATGGAATCAGCCACAAATTACATAATCTGGGTTTTACTGAATGATTTTTGCTCTCTCAAGGTAAGAGTTTTAAGACTGGGACTGGAATATTTTGCACTTGTTGGCTGTCATTGTCCAAATAGAGCACTCCCAGGTCAGATGGAGAGTAACGCTCCACACCCTTTATTCTAACAAAGAATCTTAACCTGAACTTTGGAACAACAGCCGCTAGGGCAGTGATACTGACAATATAACCTGGGGGGTCACTTGATGACCTCCTCTTCAGCTGTGGCCATTGGCAGATTTCCTGTGTCATGTATCTTAGCGATTCCGTTCATACTCTGCCAGCTTTAGAATATTGCCAAAGTTATTCCCTCTCCTCTAGCTCTTCACCTAGGGAAAGTAAGCAAATTTTATAAGGAGGAACATCTATTTCAGTATGAAAGAACTCTATTAAATCTGAGAGGCCAACAGTTGTAAGGAATTTATATTAAATTGGAGGCTGTCCAGTTGGGGAATGATTATGGAGACATGCAAATAATCACTGTCCCTATAGCCTCATAAAACGACACTGTTGATTTGTGCTCAATAATGGTAATATTTGTGTTGTAGACGTGCACCCACTAGGAACTGCCCAGACCCATTTCAAAAGGAACCCTCGCAGCCACCAGAGACAAGATACTTCATCCCTTCATTCTGGGCTGAACCCCTTGAGTTTGAGATCAAGTTTCAGAGGTGAAATGAATAAATCCATTGGGGTAGTAAAAGGTTATGGCCCATTTTCCAGGGCATAGCCAGTAGTATGCAGAACGCGCGCGCCGCAACCGGAAGGCCTGAGGCCCACCCAAAATTGGGCCTCAGGCTTCATTTCAATAAATTGGGTGAGCTGCCGGCACCTGACATGCCTCTAGAGGCAGCTCGCCCATTTTAAAAGGATCAATTTTGGGCCACTTGCCTCGTCGGCAGAATACCGCAGGTAAATTCCAGGGTGGAAAAAGAACAGGAGGAGGGCAGATCATAGGCTGGACGAGGCCTTTAGGAGTACAGTGGAATTGGGATGAGTACTGCTACTCTTCCTGGCTCCATGTCAAACTTCAAAGAAATGTACTTACTTTTTTGTTGGTGGCTGCTGCTTAATCGCTGAGACCGCTGAAGATTCCTTGGGCTCAGCGCCTGCTCCACTCAACACCAGCCAATTTAGGAGTGGGGTCCTGAAACAGGTATTGGCCCCTCATTTACATATGTAAGGGGGCCTAACGCCTGCTCTGGGCAGCTGCCAGGGATGCCTCTGCAGTGCTCGAACCAATATGGCGTCAGACGTGTTTCCAGTGCTGTTTGGGCGCATGAAATGAAACTGAATTTGCCCACAATTAATACTTTAATGAAGAATGAGGCTTATTTTAATTTAGAGTAACAGAGGACAGGGGAGAATTCCATGCTTACATGTGCTCCTGAGTTGGTTTTAGGTCGCTGAAAAACAAACCTGAAGGGTTCAGTGCAGTATTTAGATGAGTCTGGGAGGAAGCAGTCTGCTTACTGGCTCAGATTTTCCTGTCAAAATAATGGTGAGGCTAATGGCGCTCGCCATTATTTATGCACAAATGGTACAGCAACTTCAGGTGAGGGGCAGATGTGCAGTTAAATTCAAAAATCCAAATGTTGCTGTCTGAGTTGCGCTGCTCTACCGTTAGCTTCGCGAAAACGGCATCTCACTTTGTGCCTCACCATTGACATCCATTGAATGACGTGAAGCTCCTGTATTTGCGCGGTAGATATGAACTAAACTCGTCACAGAAAGTTAAGTCTTGTCCAATCCAGTCTAAGTACCCTTTTAACAATGTGATAAGTGTTAATTATTGCGAATCAATCTTTCTGGCACTGAAAATTAACTATTACAAGTGTGGCGTTTCATGCCTTCAGGTTTTAATTGTTGTTGTTTAAAATTCTCAAATTAAAATTATTTTTTTTCTTTTCCTTTCTGTCTTTTTTCTCTCTCTCTCTCTTAATCCAATCTTTCTTTCACTCTCTTTATTTCTCTTTCTGTACTGGATTTGATATTGAATTCACCCACTCTAATTGACATTTCCTTCTCAGTCTTTGCGCTGTTAATTTCACAATCCTTCAATCTGATTGGTGAAGGAGATACACAGTTGCTTGTCCTGCTCACTCAGATCCCAGATGCCCCATTTCCCTTGCTCGCACTTTCACGCAAAAATTTTCAAAACCTAATTATGCAAGGGCAAGTCTAACTAACGGCAGACGCCATTGGACGCCCTGCTACAGCAAATGATGGCGGAATCTCTTCTCTGCAACTGGGAAGGCAGTGGGTAGGAAAGGTGGTGAGTAAATCTCTTGAGAAGAAGGAGTTCCGAAGTTCCTCTGATGCATTCATCTAACGAGACACCACCTGATGATCTGTCGATATGAGGAACCTCACAGATTTGGTCCCTTATTTGTGCTGATCCAGCAGTCTCAGCCAGGGAAGCAGTGAGGGGGCTATGAGCGGCCTCAATACTTGGGGCTAGGGAGGGTTCAGTGACCCCTCCCCCACCCCTTTCAGGAAGGTGGACTGCTGCTTTGCTAAGACAGGATCAGACTCAGCTGTGGTGCCCCCGTCCCTGCTGTGGAATAGACTGCCAAAACCCACAGTATAGGCTCACACATGAAGAATGGTATCGGAGAGTTGCTGGTGTCTGTACCCCAGCAAGAGCCAGCACTTTCAGGACTTCAGGAAAGGAGGGACTTAAAGGGGAGAAAGTTGGTCAGAAACCTTAATATTTGAAAAAATTCAACGCCATTTAAGTGAATATTTCTGTGAAATAAAGAGAAACTGAAAGCTGCTCAAATCATTTTATCCACATGCTTTGAATTCAGAAATCTTAATTTGTTCGCTCCTGCTAAGTGAATATTTTAATGAACAGATTGCATATTTTACGAGGTCTATGATGCAGTTGAGTCCACACAGTGAAATCAACACCACCCGTAATTGTGACCATAACTGACATACAAAAGGAACAGCTGGATCTGTCTGCCTTGTACAGCTCCACGTCCCTTCAGTGCCCTGTTGACTGCTAGTTTGTGCCTCCTGTTCTGCAGTGTGTGCAGTTGATAGTTTCAGATCCATCTGGCACTGCCTCAATTCAAAATGTATCAGTATTAAAAAAAATCTGAGGTCTGGGTGTCACATTGCATGAGGATACTATTCTTTCTCTTCTGGGACCAGGGTTCAAATTCCGTCTAGACTGAAGGATAAAAGTCTCCTCTCTCTGCCAGCTGTAAGGGTCGAAATAAAACAAATTCAGGACCATCTTAATCCAGGTCCTGATGAGTAAGAGATTAAAGCACAGACCTCCCAATAATTCATGATCAAATGGCAAAAAACAGATGCTCTCCTAAAATAGCTTATACTGATTGGGGTGTGGTAAATGAAATGGCGCACTGGTGCAGTAGGAGGTTCCTCTCCTAAGGTTGGGGCTGGAACAGAGTGTAGTGAACTTAAATAAAAACAGAAAATGCTGGAAATTCTCAGCAGGTCAGGCAGCATCTGTGGAGAGAGAAACAGAGTTAACGTTTCAGGTCAATGACCTTTCATCAGAACTGGAAAAAGTTAGAGATGTAACAGGTTTTAAGCAAGTACAGAGGCAGGGAAAGTGGGGAGGAGAAGAAAGAACAAAAAGGAAGGTCTCTGATCGGGTGGAATGCAGGAGAGATTAAATGACAAAAGGGGGTGGTAATGGAACAAGTAACGAAACAAAAGTTGGGTCCAGAGGAGCTGCAACTGCCAACAGCAGAATCATTATCATTACCTGCTGTCCGAAAAAATGGGAGCCATCATGACCACCCTCCTATTTTTCCGGACAGCAGGTGCTGGCAATGATTCTGCTGTTGCCATTTACTCCTCCTCTAGACCTATCTTTTGTTTCTTTACTTGTCCTATTCCCACCCCGTTTTACCTTGCACCATCATTCCTTTTGTCATTTAATCACTCCTGCCTTCCACCCTATCAGAGACCTTCCCTTTTGTTCTTTCCTTCCCTCCCCCCTTTCCCTGCCGCTGTACTTGCTTAAAACTGATACCTCTCTAACTTTTTCCAGTTCTGATGAAAGGTGGCTGATCTGAAACGTTAACTCTGTTTCTCTCCCCACAGGTGCTACCTGACCTGCTGAGTATTTCCAGCATTTTCAGTTTTTATTTCAGATTTCCAGCATCCGCAGTATTCTGCTTTTGTAGTGAGCTTAACTCTACATCTCACCTGTGAAATTCCGACCTTGGAATGCTTGATGCTGACACTAGATACAAAAAGTGGAAATATTTCATTGTCACCACTTACCTCCCTTTGCTAGATGAGCACAAAACATGATCAGCTATTCACGAAGACCAGCTGATTGTTTTATACATAAACATATGAAATGGTGAGCTTTACCGGTAAATGCAAAAAAACAAATTCAATTTGAAAAAAAGTCTTGCCAAAGGGCTCAGGCATGTTGTCTATTTTTTTCAAAATTGGCACAATAGTTAAAAGTTAGAACGCAGAGGCAAAAAGTCATGCATACTAATGAAAACAAGACATTTAGCTTCAAAAGGGTCACGGGATTAATTCTATTTTTTAGCATTGGGAAGATTTTATTTTATTTTTATACATCTGTATTTATACAAGACAGTCCTGATTACATTGGGGTCCTAAATGCAAATTGAATTCCTGTGTAATCCAAAGTTGTACATTCCAGCACATATAGACTCATAAATAGTTCTTGAGAACAGTGGGATCCCTTCATGTCCAATGCTTTCTCGGGAGTTACTTCTCAGAATTCTGAAATAACAGGAGAAACTGAAAATAACAGCATGTGGGAATGGTAGCATGCCGGTGAGAGGTCAGAGTTCAGGAATTTCATTCAGCATTCAAATATGTCACAATGATGGCCAACAGGGTTACTGATGATATTAAAGAAGAACTTTCAGATGGAGAGTGCCCTGTGTTTAATTTCTTTTCTTGGTGAAATAACACATCCTGTCTGTTTCCACAATTGACTCTCTCTGTACCACACATCTGTGCCTGGCAGGTCTTTTATTTTGGGCTTGTCATTTGGATACCGGCAGTCTGGTGTCATTGAGTTAGTTCACTACGTTTATGGGCTGTTAAATCGATTTTCTGTTACAGAAGTGATAGTCTGATAGACTCAGTTAAAACTGGACTTGTAAGTCTGCTGCCAGTCTAAGGAAAACCTGATCCAGCAGCATTAACTGCTGGGAGCTGGCTCAAGTACATCAGTGTCCCAAAATCCAATTTTAAAGCAGTTTGAGAGTATGGGACAAAAATCGGCTCCCAGGCTTATGTCACTGCTGCTCTGAAACCAGCCCTTAGCAAGTGGATAAGAGACTTGAGAATGACTTGCCCTATCGTTGCCCTTCCTGTCAGGAAGCACCTGGCCATTACTTGGTACTTCCCTGAAGCATAGTGACTGAACTCAGGTACATAATGGCATGTGATACTATAATGTACAGCTCCAGCACATCACCACATTCAAACATTGATTATTTTTGAACTATTTCCTTCCCCCATATCCTTCAAATGGCTGCTAAACACAATCATGTTCCTCCAGCATGACTGAGCGATGGTTAATAACCACCCTGATGATCAGAAGGAAAGGAGTGTGATAAACCAGACAATCTCACTGTACAGAGCAGCAATATCCCACGTTTGACCCCAGTCTCTGCTGGGTTAGCTGTTCTCAGCTGAGGCAAATGTCTGTTGCTAAACTTGGCCTTAGTGCCACTGGGCTGAGAGAGAATCCAAAGTTCCCGTTGTGAGCACTATCTAGTGACTCTGCTAGAAGGCACCTGTGCGTGATGATAAGATGAGCACTGAATTGGGGTGATCTTATCTCATCTCCCCAGCTCCTATCGTTGAATATTCTCCCGACGTTCACTATCGAGGTTATCACGCAATGAATGGCCTACTGGATGAGGTACTTAAGAGCTGTCTTTACCTGTGCAACTGTATCCCGGCATGAGTCGCCACCTTCAATAAAAGAAAGGAGAAAATTGGGGGAATCATCTTTATATTAAAAAAAACCCACTTTTTTTCAGATACAGGGCAGTTCACTTCTGATTTGTTTGTCCATCTAATACTTTGGTCAAACACTATTGTGGCTTAGGTAAATGATGTGAAGCATTCAGCAGCACCTCTGCTGGGCTTGATGGATGAATAATTCTGTGGTGGCAGAGCTTAGTGGGAACAGAGAAAAAAAAATCAGCTGAATCTTCTCCAACAAGTGTCCGAGTAAGGGATGTTATGGAAAATTAGGTTCAGCTATTTTCTCCTGAGAATTAGAGAACATCGTGGACAATTTAGAAGCACTTTTTTTCACGTCTGCCCATCTGTCCTGACCTTGGTGAGTTATGTTGGTGAGAAAGCCAAAGGTTTCTCCTCTGACCATCCCCCAATCTCCATGCCTTGGGATTGGCTAGTCAAACTGCCAATTAAACTTGCTAATACCCTCCTAGTTCCAGACACCAAGCAGCCAACCCTGCTGACTCACATGAATGAAGCCATTCCAACAAATTGTGTGTGAATGTTAACTGGAATGGTTTTAATAAACCACCATTGTCTCAAGGTGATATGGCATGCATGAAGCAGCATTCTGGACAGACATTTTGACTGGATCTAATTTGCATTCATAACATATGGTTGTTCTGTTTAAGTTAAATTTAACTTGCAATTGATTAAATTAATAGCAACATCTTAATACAAAATACCCAAAATTCCTCTTAGGTTAGATAGTCAAAAATCCTGAATTGTGACAACCCTGTACAGTGCTAAAATGATTTTATAAGTAAGAGAATGAGTATAAAAGTTGACCTGAGGCTGGCAATTGCGGTCAGGAATTATATGATCTGACCAGCTGGATTAGCAGAATGGTAAATTACAAGCACATCATATAGGTGGGACAAATAAAAGCCTTTGGAATTGAGTAATTGCCTTTTTGCAAGTATCAGCTAGGCTTCAGCTGGTAGCACTCTCACCTCTGAGCCAGATTGTTGTGGATACAAGCCTGACTCTAGCACCCGAGCACAGAATCTTCAACTGCTTTAATAAAGGGTTTCATGGGGTGCTGGGTCGTCAAAACCAATGTACAGGTCTCCTGCATGTGCGACACCCCAAAGTAAACTTTCCAGATTTGCTAAGGCCAGGAAGAAATAATCTTACCAGATTTTCCTAGGCACCAACCTTCGCAAATCTGGCAAGTTTACTTTGGGGTTTCCACTGGCTGAGCACTATAACTGCATGTATCAGGAGCCGGCAATCCGAGCATGCCACTAAACCTAATATAAAAGCAGTTTAGACTGATTTTCTGGTGAAGTATTGAGTGAGTGCTGCATTGTTGAAGGCGATGGCCGTTGGATGATATGTTAAATGAAGGCCCCATCTGCCTCTTTGAGTAGACTTTCAAAATCCCGTAGCACTGTTTGGAAGAAGAGCAAGTAGTTGATCGTGCAGAAATCCGTCAGTTGGAGATTGGGTCATTAACTTTGAAACCATTAACTTAAAAGCCTTACTATAGGGAGTTAGGGAACAGGACAGTTTGCTGCGATTCAACTCTTTGCAGCTGCTTTTATATTGGGCTTAGTAGGGCGCTGGCTCCCAATGAACAGGACTTGTAGAGCCATTGGCAAACCTAAGATAAGCTCACTGGATTCACTAAGGCCAGCTCTGAGGAAGACACAGTAAAAAAAGCAAGTTGACTGTGCATGTGTATTCCACTCCCCCACGCTCTTTAAATCGGTAGCAGAGCTTTCAGCCATCTTGCCCCACACCCTGTTTTTAAGCCCCATTCGCCTTGCTTCGCTCTGGTCTTCAAAAGTCTTCATAAGACCTAGCTCTTCACCAATATCTTTGGTCACCTGCCCGAATTCTCCTCCTCCTGTTTTAATCCAACCCCAAATGATGATGTGCCTTTGGATGTTTTGCTACATGAAAAGTGCTATAAAGTTGTTATGTGTGTTGGTAGAACTCTTGAGTCTCACATTCAATTTAAGTGTGGGAGTTTGCAGAGTTAGGGAACATAGAAACATAGAAACATAGAAACATAGAATCTAGGAGCAGGAGTAGGCCATTCGGCCCGTCGAGCCTGCTCCACCATTCAATACGATCATGGCTGATCATTCAAATCCAGTACCCTGTCCCTGCTTTAATCCCCACAGTACACATATCCCACCCTACCCCCGTAACCCCACGTATTTAATTCCCCCTAACATATCCCATCCTATCCCCATAACCCCACATATTTAATCCCCCCCTAACACTAAGGGTCAATTTATCATAGCCAAATCAACCTAACCCGCACATTTTTGGACATTTTTGGAACAGAGTAGCCTTCTGCGAAACTCTGCTATCTTCAGTTCCTGGCATTCTCCTGGCACTTCAATCATCTTTGCTACCAAGTTGGACACTTGTGCTCTAGTTCTGCAGAACAAAGCTGCTCACCATAGCCTACATGGAATATTCCTGCCAATACTCAGGACAGGAAGCGAATGTGCTCTTTATCTTCTCACTGAAGTCAGTTGTAGTGCCACACTAAAATGAAAACCGTGTGAGAGCAGCTGATGTACCACAGACCAGTGATCAGACCTGGGACTTATGTAGGCTCCATGGTTCCGTACTGCACTGCATTTACCCTTGATGACAAATTATTAGATGTGTAGACACCTGACTAAAAACTGGAAAATTCTCTCACACCATAGCTTGTTCTGTCTGCAGGGTTCATTTTGGTAAAGTAATAAGAAGAGTGCTGGAGGTTTTGAGGCTGCGGTGTATTACATTTCTGCAATTAAGTCAGTCTCTTTGTAAAAGCTGTGAAAAAGGTTTGGTTCTTTGAGGACCTCCACTGAGCATGGCTCAGTGGCACAAGAAAACCATTTCAGTTACAGTTTTGAGAGAGTTACAAGAATTTTACAGGGAAAATGAATGATGCTGGGCACATTTCACTGTGCTAAAGCACATTCTAGGAATTTGGATGAAATCATAAATTATGTGGAGCTGGAGCAGTTAATGAATTTCATCCAAACCCAAGAGTGTGTCACTGCCTTAATGCATACCAGACATTTTTTTCTGCAATTCTTTTGTGCGGTTTTCCTGTTTCAGTATGAATGCACCTAGAAAAAAAACATGGAACCATTTAAATTGTTTTCTGTAATGTTCATGGTGTGTTTTCAATTGTGTGCGCGAGGAAAAATGTTGCTCCTAGGTCATAATAAAGCATTTCAGTTACTTGCTGGCTTATTTGCTCTATCTTACTCTCATTTTCTCTCACTTTCTGCTACTTTTCTTTTTGTCTGTTTCTCAACCATGCCAATTTTCTCATTCTGTTGGCTCCCCCACACACTTTTTTTCTCCCACTCACACATTCTTTCTCTCACACACACATCCTTTCTCACAACAACAACTGTTTTCATTTATATGCCTTTTAATATAGAAAAACGTCCCCTGGCGCTTCATAGAAGGTGTATGGGAGAAGGAGGTAGGAAAGAAGAGATTAGGATTGTGATCAAAATCTTGGTTGAAGCGATGGGTTTTTGATGAGGTTTTTAGAGGAGACAGATGTGGAAAGATGGGATTTAGGGAGAGTAAGACACATGCAGCTGAAGACTCTGCTGCTAATGGTAGGGTGAGGGGATGCACAATAGACCAGAGT
Source organism: Squalus acanthias (assembly GCA_030390025.1). Lineage (NCBI taxonomy): Eukaryota > Metazoa > Chordata > Chondrichthyes > Squaliformes > Squalidae > Squalus > Squalus acanthias. The sequence continues at coordinate 80,199,542 of CM059435.1, read as the reverse complement.
TAGAGGAACGGAGACTGTGGGGGATATAGGGCTGGAAGAGGATGTGAAGATAGGATGGGCGAAGCTATGGAAGAATTTCAAGACAAGGACAAAAAGTTTAAAACTTGAGGAATTGTGGGATCAGGAAACCAATGTTGGTCAACTCTCACACTCAATCTCTGCCTCTCATACTCATCATCTAGTTTCAAATACTTTCACTCATACATTCTCAGTCTTTTAGATGCTCTCATATTTTCTCTCACTTATTTTCTCTTACATTCTCTCTATCTTACACTGCCTCATAACTGCAACCAGGATGGGAGAAACACTACAGGCCGATCCAAATGCCTTCATTAAAGGCTCACTCAAGCCAATTGTCATCCTTGATAATAAATTCTGAAATGCTTTGGAATGGGGTCACTCTCGCTAAGATGCCAGAAGTAATACTCTCCATAAAAAGTTTTTCCTCTCTTCACTTCTGTTTTTCTTCTTAAATTTTGTTTTATTTCTCCTTCATTTCTGTTTTTCTGCCTTTCAGTCTCCTACCTCCCAACTGTATCTCTTGTTTTCCTTCACTTATGTGTTTTTGTCTTTCCCTCTCACTTCCTCTTCTACTTTGCTCTCTCTCCTCCTGCATTTTCATCTCTTTTTCCTCCCTCATTTTCATCTCTCTTTCCTCCCTCATTTTCATCTCTCTTTCCTCCCTCATTTTTGTCTCCCTGTTCCACTTTGCTTTTCTCGTTCCCCTTTCTTGGCTTTGTCTCTAACTGTTTTCTTTTTACTCTACTTCTTATAGTATTGGAATTGATAATGTGTGGAGCAGTAGGGGGTAGAGGATGAAAGTGGACAGGTCTGTCAATCAACCAGGCAGTAGAGCTTTAGTTACGCTAAGGACAATGACTCAGCTTTTTACTGTGGAGCTGGAGTACTGTAGGCCAGGTATGAATGGCAAATTCCCTTCCTTGAAGGATATTAGTGAATCAGTTTGTCTTTTTACAACAGTCTAGCAACTTTAATGATCAATTTCTCGTGCGAGCCCACAAATTATCGTATTTGCCAAATCTGTTTTTACAACTTGCTATGGTGGGATTTGCACTCATGCCATCTGGGTTGCTTGCTATTCCAGTACCATAACCACGAGACTACCATATCCTGGGATTTATAGGTGAATAAAATTTCAAATTTAAGTGATCAATCTCCTGTGGAGTTGTCCATGGTCAGTGTGATGATATATGCCTGGAATTTCCATGAGGGTTCTCCCAATCTCCCACTGTAACTTGGGCGGAAGATCAATGATTCAGGGCGGTGGTCTTTTAGGAGGAGTTGGATCTGGAATTGGGAGGAATTGGGATGATAAGTTGGGAGTTAATGGAAATTGTAGTAGAAGATGTCAACACGGAGACATTGGAGTAATCGAGACCAGCGATGACAAAAACATGGATAAGGGTTTCAGTGGCAGAGGGAAGGAGGTTGGCAATGTTCTGAGATGGAAATAAGTGGTTGTGATGGTGGATAGGATGTAGGGTTTGATGCTTAGCTCTAGATTAAACAGAGCGTCAAGGATTCACATGGTCTGTTTCAGCCTGAATGAGTGAGTGGCCAAGTAGAACAATGGTGGCAGGAAGTGGAATTTATGGTAAGGGCCGAAAATGATGGCTTTGGTCTTCTTGATATTTAGTTGGAGGAAGTTGTGACTCAGCCAAGACAATGTTGGACAGGCAGTCTGACAGCACATAGATGGTCATGGGATTAAGAGTGGTGCTGAAGAGGTAAAGCTGGGGGCGTTTACATGTAGAAGTTATGTATATACATATAGAAGCTAATCCTGTGGATGATGTCACCAAGGGACGGCATGTAGATGAGGAACAGGAGGGGGAAGGTATGGATCCTTGGGGAACAGCAGAGGTGACGGTGCGGGATGGGAAGAGAAGGCATTGTTTGAAATGCATTGACTGTATTCTGGTAGATGGAAATAGAACTATGCAGGACAGACCCAGAGAGCTGCATAGCAGACGGGAGATGATGGGGGAGAATAGTGTGGAAAGATGGAGGTGGATAAAGAGGAATACTAGGCCATGGTCACAGTCACAGATGATGTAGTTTATGGCTTTGGCAACGGTTGTCTCGGTGCTATGAGAAGGATGGAGGAATTCAAATGAATTTTGAGAGCGATTGGCATGGAGGCGTGAGGTGACAACATGATTGAGGACCTTAGAGAGGAAAGGATGGTTGGAGTTCAGGTGGTAGTTGGAGAGAACAGTTGGGTGATTTGAGGATGTGGCTGTTAGGTAGATGGTGGCAGAGGGGAACAAGCCATTAACAAGGTTAGCTAGCATGGGAGCCAGGAATTTCAACAACTCTTCCAATCTTTCCAGTTCTGTTCATTCCTTCAACCATGTTTTCTGTGAATATTCTCAGGAAGAGCAAGTCCACGTGTTCCATTGCTACATCTACACTTTCTATGTTCACCCCACTCAGCACCATTTTCATGACGACTAAATATTAAAATAGTGAGCTGGTACATGCCACTGACAGCCCCACTTCAGGCTCTTGCCACTCTTTCACAGTGAAGCCCATCAAACTGGTGACAGAGTCCCTCAGTTACTGCCACATGTTACACACTCAGTCAACAATTGTCCCACATTCAACAAAGAAAAAAATCTAATCAACGGAGTTATGGCTTAAAATCTAGAGTCACTGATCCCTGGAACAATTCTTTATACAGACCACTCCAGTTCAACAATTACAGGAGATGCTGCAGAAGCTCTTTGTACAATCCTAACCTTTCCCCTAGCACAGATGTTCTTCTGGCACGTTCTCAGGCAGCTTTGGTTCCAGGAACTGGTTGCTTTGAAAAATTCTATTGGATAAAGGGGATGCTATTGTGATATCAATTATGTGCCTGTTTTCAATGTACCCCTGCTCCTTTGTCACTGTTGTAATGTAGGGAAACCCAGCAGCAAGTTTGCACGCAGCAAGGCCCCATAAAGAGCAATGGATAAACTTGCGATTTGTCTATTTTTTGGTATTGCAGCAGTTAGTCTACTTTATATCTGTTATATAAACTAGGCAGCAAAATTCAGGTTTTCCTTGGTTTTTGTCTGCATTTTATTCTATTTTCAGTGGAATATTTTAATCATGTATTGCATAAGTTACACTGAAGTATCAAAACAGGTCAATTTGAACTATTCCTACAGCTGCAAAACCATCAATGCCATAAAATGAAGTTCATTGTTAGCAGCAAACAAAGGAGTAGCATTGATCCATGTCCGACATCATTTGATGTTTAAGACCACACAATATTTGAAATAATTTGCCTTCAGTTGTAAGCCAGTTGGTTTCCTCGGGCATGCCTCTTGTCCACCCAGCCCCACACTGACCGATTTGCGACTTGACAGTAGGTCCCAGAAATGGTTTATGCTGGTGACTGGTGTCGGTGAATGTAGCACATTGTCCAATTTCTGAACCCAATGCGTAGTTGACAAGTTAATTAACTGACTGATTTTCTTAAAAAATATATGACTGCTTCACTGTTTGGTTTCAGGAAATGAGACCAATTATATAGCTTGAAACAATGGCTAATAATGCTGAAGATAAAAAGTTTTGAAAGGAAAAAAACTTATTCATATCTGTGCTGGGTGGCAAGAGTACTACAGTTAGGTACAGCAAATGTGAGCTAGGCAGAGAAAATTAGCCAGAGCTCGGGCTACTGATTGTGACCCAGTGACCATTGCCGGACAGTGAATGTTTGTGGACAGGGCCGTGCGATCCGTGCAGTTACACAGGGCCCCGAGCGGATCTGACCAGTGGCGGCTCTGGCTACATGCCCGAGGATGGGCTCACCGCCCAGCAACTCTCTGCCTCCGACAACAAACTCACCCACAAGTAAGAGCCGCCATCAGTCAGTGTATAAAATGTAAATCCACGCGGGACATGCTGCCCACATTGTGGTTTCACGTTGGAAGGCTACAGGGACTGAATTATCAGTGCACTGCTCCCCACCCCCAGCCCCTCATTCATAATTTACAATCATTAACATGGATTTAGATTCATTTTCTGCAAGTGTGAGGAGAGTTAAGGGTAGGGAGGAGCCCGCAGGCTGCTGGGGAATCACCCCCCCCCCCCAGACACCAGATTAAGTTGGTAGTATTTGGTATCATTGTCCAGTAAAATGCAGGCACCCAAACCAAACCTTTGTATGGAGCCCTCGCCTGGCAAACAGCGCCCCTGTTTGTAAATTGGGCAAGGACAGTCCTGGATTTGGTTGTGGCTCTGCTTTTGATTGAAAACCTTGCTGACACTCACTGCATTCTCATATTGGGTGATATAATAGAGATCTGTTGGCACCTGTGGGATTATACCTCGTAAGAGACAGTCGTTAGAGGAAGGAGAATTTTTGAAACCACCACACACTGATGGGAAGAAAGCTTCTTCTCTCTACTCACTATAAATGCGAAAAGTCGCACAACACCAGGTTATAGTCCAACAGTTTTATTTAAAATCACAAGCTTTCGGAGCTGCTGCTCCTTCGTCAGGTGAAGTGAAGGAATACGAATCGGCAAAGCATAGATGTGCAGCGAAGAAGTCTTGCTCGAACTTGTGCATGAAGATGTTGGCGTATTGGGGTGCGAATTTGATCCCCATGGCTGTTCCGTGTGTTTGGGTAAAAAACTGGTTGTCGAAGGTGAAGACATTGTGGTCAAGGATGAAGCGGATGAGTTGTAGGATGGCATCTGGAGATTGGCAAGACTTCTTTGCTGCACAGGACCTCCAACCAACGCTGTACACCAGATACATCGACGACATTTTCTTCCTTTGGACCCACGGCGAAGGATCACTGAAAAGACTACACGATAACATAAACAAGTTCCATCCCACCATCAAACTCACCATGGACTACTCCTCAGAATCGGTTTCATTCCTGGACACACGAATCTCCATCAAAGACGCGACACCTCAGCACTTCACTCTACCGCAAGCCCACGGACAACCTCACGATGCTCCACTTCTCCAGCTTCCACCCTAACCACGTTAAAGAAGCCATCCCCTATGGACAAGCCCTGCGAATACACAGGATCTGCTCAGACGAGGAGGAACGCGATGGACACCTACGGACGCTGAAAGACGCCCTCGTAAGAACGGGATATGACGCTCGACTCGTCGATCGACAGTTCCGACAGGCCACAGCGAAAAAATCGCATAGACCTCCTCAGAAGGCGAACACGAGACACAACCAACAGGGTACCCTACGTCATCCAGTACTTCCCCGGAACGGAGAAACTACGCCATGTTCTTCGCAGCCTTCAACATGTCATCGATGATGACGAACACCTCGCTAAGGCCATCCCCACGCCTCCACTACTCGCCTTCAAACAGCCGCCTAACCTCAAAAGTACCATCGTTTGCAGCAAATTACCCAGCTTTCAGGAGAACAGCGACCACGACACCACACAACCCTGCCACAGCAACCTCTGCAAGACATGCCAGATCATCAACACAGATACCATCATCACACGTGAGGACACTACCCACCAGGTACATGGTACATACTCATGTGACTCGGCCAACGTTGTCTACCTCATACGTTGCAGGAAAGGATGCACCAGAGCATGGTACATCGGCGAGACCATGCAGACACTGCGACAACGTATGAACGGACACCGCGCAACAATCGCCAGGCAGGATTGTTACCTCCCAGTCGGGGAACACTTCAGCAGTCAAGGACATTCAGCCTCGGATCTGCAGGTAAGCGTTCTTCAAGGCGGCCTTCGAGACACACGACAACGCAAAATCATCGAGCAGAAACTGATAGCCAAGTTCCGCACCCATGAGGACGGCCTCAACCGGGATCTTGGGTTCATGTCACGCTACATGACGTAGAGTCATCCAGACTCGAGTCGTCGTTGGCTTGTTCACAGATGTGATTTCCAGTAAAAAAAGTAAAAAGTTTAAAGTTTATGGCTTTCCATACAGACTGCAGCATTTGACACATTAGACCCCCTGTGACCCCACCTCATTGTCTTAGTTGTATTTTGCTATGTCTTTGATATAATGCCTTCCTGACTGACCTGATTGTCTCTCTGCCGAGGTGTGATAAAAGGCAGTCAGAAAGATTAACTGTAGTCGTCTGACATTGTACGCTGCACAGGCATTGTTCTCTGTCTATATATGCTTTGCCGATTTGTATTCCTTCACTTCACCTGACGAAGGAGCAGCAGCTCCGAAAGCTTGTGATTTCAAATAAAACTGTTGGACTATAACCTGGTGTTGTGCGACTTTTCACTTTTGTCCACCCCAGTCCAACACCGGCATCTCCGCATCATGGCCACTATAAATGCCGAAGTGACATGTGCTTGGATCAAGCCCCACCCTCTGCCACGAGTCCACAGCACGATTTGACAGATTGTTGCGATTAATTCATGTTTACCTCATTCTAAGGGGCTGTAGGGGCTGTAAGAATTGCCGGCACTGAAAATGTCAAACTGGGGAAGGGGCTGTTTTTCTATGGTTGGATTGAGGTATATCACTGGGCACAGAGAATGCACTTTATACAACGCGTGTGACCGGGGAGTGCTTGCTGCTGAGAGTGAATACAAAAAGTAAAAATAGGTCACCTTGAGCAAAAGCAAAATGCACAAAGAAAAAGAAAATAGAAAACAAAAGGCCAGTTTTTTCTTGGTCCAGCCTGTAGAAATGCTAATAATTGGACTTTCCTTTCATGGATGCTCAGATTATGCGTTTAAGTAGTAGAATGATGGCCCAGCAAAATGTTTCACCTTTCCAAATCTATGATGTGTTCAGCCAAATGGTCCCATTTACCACATTGTTAATCAGTAACAGCCAGACTGCAGCCACTGACGTCAAATGGAAACGCTCTACAGCTGTTGCTGTATTTTTTTTAAATAGCTGTAACTTTTGTATAATAATTCTGTAGAAATTATCTTTGAAATTTCAGTAGAAGGAAACCATTTGGCCAATCATACCTGTGTTGATTTTTGTTTCTCCTGAACATATTATGCATTTTTTGTTGCTATCCTTTTGTGTAAAATATCATCTGCCGTCTGAGAGGGTGGGCGAACGGCCTGTTTCAAGCCTGCTGCCGGTGGTCTCTGTAGCTGACCACCAGGAGGCACTGGAGACTGCAGACGTCAAGCTTCTCTTCTGATTTTCCCTGCCCCCTGTGAGCAGGCACTGCAGCCTCTGCTTGGCATCTTCACACTCTGTGTGGTTCAAATCAGGAATTGAACAGAACAGGGCTCGAACCTGTGCTCATGCCTCTGAGCGTTAGTGTCATAGCACTCAGCGATGATGTGACAAGACCTGGTAAATGTTTATTTAAAAAAATGTATTCCTAATAACTTGGGTGTTTTTGAACAAACTGGAAGCAAGGATGGATTTTTCACAAAGTAAGCCTTAATGGTGGGAGTAATTGATAAATTGCACTGGACTACCAACAAGCCAATCACAGATTTCCCAAATCCTAATGCATATCTGAGTTTTGGGAAATGGAGGAGCAATACATTATAATGGCTATGATGTCACATGCAAGCAAGGTGAAACATTTTGCACACTGGATGACATACTTGTGCTGCAAATTGTATTTTGATAAAACAGCGGGGGAAAAGCCTACCTGACAGGTACCTTTCAGGGCTTAGACTGCCCCTTTAAATTCAGTGACGAGATAAACAAGATTTAATTGAAGCATATCCATGGGATTGTGAAGCTGAAGAAATTCCTCAGAGACTGAACCTCAACAGCTGGTACTGTTAATAACAGGTGATGTTGGGAGGTAGAAACATAGTACAGCTTCACTGTTTCCAGCTCATTTGTTCTGTCCTCATGAAGGATAATGAATTGCTTCTCCTTCTGCTTTTTAAAAATCCTATTTGTCAATCAGGTTAGAAGTTTGTTGTGCTGGAAGGCAGCCTGAGAGGTTCACAGGTGTACTTTAATTTATGGTCAGTTAAAATTAGATTTGTGACTACTTGGAGTGTATTTTCCTTTACCCATGTTGCCAATCGGACTATATTTTTAATTATCACTTAAAATTTCATTTTAAAAAGAAAGCAATGACAATAACGTGTGCACCATTCTCCTTCTGTGGTCTGACTGAATATTTTACTGTGATCAACTGGAAGAGCTTTGAGTGAAGTGAGTGGTTGGTAGGATTCAGCCTGTGAATTGGATAATGCCAATTTAGTATTATGTATTTAATAACAGGGTACAACTGGAGGATGATCTTTCATAAAATTGTCCTGATGGTTTCTGGGAGCATAGAAAGACTGAGCAATCATACTGGACTACCAGCAAGCAAGCTACAGATTTCCTAGATCTATTGCTGGTTCAGGAAATAATGAACTGCCTATGAATTGAAGTGTACAACGGACTGAGATACATGCAACAGCACTGGGGTGATTTCCAGAGGTAGGATTCCTCTGTGCTTGGATTCTGTGCAGACTCTGGATTGATATTGAATGTTGAGGTGCAGCTGCAGCAACTCTTGAGTGCCTGGTGTATATCTGGAGGTCTGGCTTTAATATCATCAACTCTTGTGGTACTGCGATGTTCAAAGCCTTGAAGAGACCAACAGTTCAACCAGGGTACGAGCATCTGTCATCCCAAGTCTTGGAGTTTCCTCATCAGTTGAATGATGAACATCTGCCTTCAATGCACTGGAAGATCTTATGTAGGGCAGCTTGAAACATGCCATCTTTCTTGATGTTTTGGATGCCCAAGTCCAGTGGCCCTTACTTGTCACTAACTACTTCATCCAGGTCCTTATGTGAGGGACTCTGGCAAAGTGACACGACCACTGTGGCGTTGATTCTCCTCCCAGGGTTTTCAGTAACAGGTCAGTGTACGTGGGAGCGCTCCATTCCTGCAGGCACTTCCTCCTTTTCCACAAATCCACCTCACAGTTTGGTCCTGGATCTTGTAAATGTGCTGGAGGAAGCCCTTCCATTGCATACCAAGAGTTCTGAACCATGAAAGACAACAACTTGGATGCATATCTTATGCCACAAGTCCTGTACTACAATGGGACTTCACTGTCATGACGAAAGAGCAAAGTTCTCTTAGAGTATACTGAATCCAGGAGCAAGAGATGGGTTTTCTCAGTACCCTGCCAACAAGGGTACGATATTCCCTCAATAGTTTATAAAGGCTTCACAAAACATTAAATTTCCTGAGAGTTCCAACACTTCACCAAGATTTTCCAGCCATCTTCATCACTTGATTATTTCTGGGTGCTTTGGCTGCAATTGCCATGGAGTTGAATGTTTCTAACTTAGCAACCTTACAATATAGTGATGGATAGCCAACTTCATAGTCAGTCTTTCTTCCCACTGTTATTCATGTGGTTTTCTCAAAGTTGAAGATAACACACCATTTGCCACCCTACTGTCCAATTCAGTTTATACCTCCCTGAAGTGATTTGGTGATGGTTACCTCTAATTGGACAGGTTGGTTGAATTTTCCACACTACTACCATCAGATTTTGGGCAATGGCAACAGCATTTAAGAGGGGGAAATGCGGTTGAGACAAAATCCGCCAGAAATGACGATAGGCGTTAAATACGTCTGCTCATATTTTGTCAAGTGTATTCAAATGGTGTTAATGCTAGGAATACGTCATTAATGCATTAGCAATGCTAGGCATCAGAAACACCATTGCATTCCTGGTATCCAGTGTTGCTAAGGTGGCAGAAGGTGTTTTAAAAATTTAAGGGCCACCTTCTCTAGTACAATCGATTGATTGACTTGGCAACGTGAGATTTAAAAAAAAAAATATAGGGCCGGATTTTGCCGTCAAAATAACGGTGAGGCTAGTGGCACTCGCTGTTATTTATGCGTAAGTGGGACAGCAACTTCAGGCGAGGGGCAGATTCACGGTTAAATGTGAATATTCAAAAGTTGATGTCTGAGTTACGCCGCTCCACTGTTAGCTTCTCAAAAACGACATTTTGCTGTTTGCTTCACCATTGACATGCATTGAATGTCGTGAAGTTACTGGATTTACACAGTAGATACGAACTAAACCTACGTAGATATTTAGGGCTAGTAATTATAAGTGTAAGTACCCTTTTAATGATGTGATAAGTGTTAATAATTACCAATCAACCTCTTGATTAAAATTAACTATTACAAGTGTGGAGTCTCATTCCTTCAGATTGTGAATTGTTTTAGATTTTAAAATGTAATTTTAAATGTAATTTTTTTCTTACTTTTCCTTTCAGTCTCTTTTCTCTCTTTCTCTTAATCCACTCTTTGTTTCCCTTTCTTTATTTCACTTTCTGTACCTGATTTGACATTGAATTCACCCCCTTTAATTTACCCTCCTTCTCAGTCCTTCCGCTGTTTATTTTTCAATTCTTAAATCTCATTGGTTAAGGAGGTTTGCTCTTCTCACTCAGGTCCCAGATGCCCTGTTTCCCTCACTGCACCAATAACAATTCGCACTTTCAGCAACTTAGTGAGCAAATTTTTTTTGAGCTGAGGGGTGCAGGGGCAAGTCTCTCTGATGCACTGCTACAGCAAAAATCTGGACCATATTTAATTATTACTCTCCAGCCATGGAGCAGCTAAAGAATTTTTTTATTCTCCATTTACCGGCCATGCTACACTATGGCAGGTGCCGTAGCCATTTCCCTCCCTAACACAACCCCGGGAGACCTGGTGCCAGCAGTAACACTGCTGGTAACCAACCAAAAAACTTCAATGAGCGTGACCCCGGATGATCTGCCAGGCTCATGACCCTGGAGGTCATAGCTCACAGTGACAAGCCGGTACTAAGTTTACCCTGCAACTGATCTAACAGGCAAGTATAGAAATAAAACCCACCATGACTCTCCTTCCCAACTTCCCCTTCTTCTCGAGTGCTAGTGCTAAGTGTCCACTGAACACCTCCAATAATGGCCTGTGAGATGAAAAACCTGCCAACTGGGGAATGATGGGTGTAAACCCCTGTCCAATTGCCTTGTCTCTTACTTTTTAGAAGATTCCATTTTTTTTTAAAAACCCTCTTATTTTGTTTTTTTCATGAATCAATGGTTAATCACTCATATATTGTACAAATTAACAAATCAAAATGGAGACTGTTTTCAAATTTGCTTCCAAAGTTTTGGTGAAATCTGAATCTTTTGACACGGGGATGCCCAATCTTTTTGGAGTTGGGGCCAGATACTTGTGTCAAAACCCTTCTCCCCCCCTCCCATACGTCCCCTCTCCAAAGCTGGGAAGCTTCAGCCTGAGGTCTTTAAACTTCCCTGGAGTGATTGGTGCAAAAAGGCTGCTCCCTGATTGAGTAGTGAATTTAGACCAATGAGCAGCCTTTTCTAGCGTTCCAAGACCAGGAAGAGCCACAGCTGAGCCATGGTTGAAATCGGAGTATAAACGAGGGCCATATTAAAGGGGCTCATAGGCTGGATTGCTCTTCAATGAAATGAGAAGAAAGGTTGTTTTATAATATTATGATGTTACTTTAGGGTACTGGAGTCAGTTGATAGAAAGTGATGGCTTTACTGAGAAATAATACACACTGTTGTATATAGTTATAGCACTCCTGTATGTTGATATACATGTGTGAAGCAACATTCAATATAATAATTCTGCATATATATTATATGTTGTTGTATTACACTTTGCAATACTCATACAATAACACACTGTTTTAAATTGGTGTTATTCTTCTGTATACAATACATAATGCTAGCTATTGAACAAGTATAGGAATCCTGCATATCAACATAATACGTTTTGCATTGGTGTAATTGTATAAAATCCTTGAGTTGGTAATGCTGTCGTACCCACAGTCCATTGAATATTACATTCTCAGAAACTGCATGGTTCAAACTGATGCAATCTAAATTTATCAAAAGTTGTCTTTTTATTTATAAAAAGAGGAATTTAATTCTCATGGGTGAAATTGGGCTCGGTAGTGCCCATTTTTTGGGTGCTACAAGGCCCCTTAAGGTTCCAAAATGGCCTCCGCGGCCGCGCGCACGCTTCTGATGCGAAGTGCGCCAAAGGCCATATTGGTAAAGGGGTTAGCGCACGCACGCACCTAACGTCCGCCCGCAGCATGCAGAGCAGGCAGATCATGACATCAATCAGCGTGAAACGCTGATTTGATTCCAGCGCTGCCATTTTGGAGCTCCACGCTCCAGCCTACGCCCTCTCTTAACCTTGCACAGCTGAACACGACGTTAAGAAGCATGAAGAACCCCCCCACCAGCACTATTTAAAGGGATCATCGACTACTTACAGGTCAGTTGCTGGTTGATTTATTCTGGTTGTTGCTCCAATTCTATAAATTTTGGGTGCTTTCTGTAGTTGTTTAAAGTTTCAATATCTACAGGGAGTGGTGTGGCAGGTACTGAGGTACTTTTTTTGCTGACTTCAAGGCTTCTGCACAGACCAGTTGCTCCCAGACATGGGTGCACTAGTAGGCCTTCCTCTTGGAATTGAGCATGACTGGGAGAATGAAGAGAGGCCACACACAGCAAGACAAGCTGCTAGAAGAGGGAAGAGGATGAGGGCTCTCAGCAGGAAGCCATATCCACCCTAGGTGTTCAGGGCACAATTCTCCTACCTGAACTTCAACGCCGACCAATGTTTGAGACGTCTGCGCTTCAGTAAGGATGTCCTCACTGAAATTTGCCACCTGCTGCAGCCACAACTCCAACCTCAGAGTAGGGCAAGGACCGCATTGCCAGTGGCTGTGAAGGTGACCGTGGCTATGAACTTTTATGCGCCTGGCTCCTTCTAGGCTGCTCCGGAAATATTAGCAACATCTCACAGTTTGCCATCCACTGTCGCATAAGGGAGGTCATTGAGGCTTTCTATGCAAAGAGAGATAACTTTATTTCATTCCCTCTTGCCAGAGAGAATCAGACAGAGTGAGCACGAGGGTTTGCAAGGATTGCAGGCTTCCCCATGGTGCAGGGTGTCATTGACTGCACACACATTGCTTTGTGTGCACCTCATGTCAAATCTGCCATGTACCTGAACCGAAAGGGCTGCCACTCCCTCAATGTGCAGCTGGCGTGTGACCACACGCAGTGCATCATGCAGGTCAATGCCCGGTATCTCCTGGCAGCATTCATAATGCCTTCATTCTGCAGCAGTCCGCTGTGCCAGCTGTATTTCAGCCATCATGGCAAACCAAAGGGTGGCTACTGGGCAACAAGGGCTATCTGCTGACGACATGGCTCATGACTCCAGTTCGCAACCCACGCACACGTGTGCAGCAGGCATACAACGAGAGCCATGCTGCCACAAGAAATCTGATCGAGCAGACCATTGGCTTCCTGAAATAACAATGCCTGGACTGCTTTTGGAGGAGCCCTGCAGTACTCAGCTGAGCGGGTCTCGAGATTTGTTGTGGTCTGCTACATGCTGCACAACTTTGCCATCATGAGCGAACAGCACTTGCCGCCATCATGAGGGAACAGCACTTGCCATCACCTATCAGACGAGAAGCTGGGGAGTATGAGGAGGAAGACGAGGAAGAGGAAGGGAAGCTGCAACCTAGACAGCCCCTTTCTGCCCAGGCTGTACGTGAACAACTAATTCAGGTGCAATACCAGTAACCTCAACCCAATTCCCCATTCACCAACAGTCCCACACTCCTTAACTTCCCTCTGTCACTGACCATCATATCGTCCTCTTGCCCACAATGCAAAAATAAGAGCCAACACAAAATACACATTCCAATCCAAATTAATTAATTAAATCATGCCATATTGCATACAAAAATAAATTAGTCACCCTTGTTCTATCCCTTAGTGCCCGTCTTCTGTGTGCCTTTGCTTGTCCTAGTGCTCCTAGGAGCTGCTATCCCAGTGGCTGCAGCATGGTTAGTGGAAGGCTGCTGACCTTCAGTGGGGGAGACTGCAGCTGGCCTTGGAGGATGACCTCGAGCAGCTCTGGGCCTAGAAGGTCTGGCTTCAGACTGCACCATCTCGGCATGGGCAGCAGCAGTCTGGGCTGGCTGGCTGACAGGAAACAGCAAGGGCACCGGTGAATGGCAGGGGTGCGAGCATAAATGCCGTCAGCCTGATAGAGGACAGTAGGTTCGTGCTCCATGGAACCGCTGCCACTCTCCTGGGGCGGCGCCTCAGCAATCCTAGTAATCTGTTTGACCCCGGAAGCCCCTTTGAACACTGGTATCCAGAGCCGTGATGGCAGCAGTCTGAGCGTCCCCTGCAGCACTCCGATGTTGGGTGGATGCTTGTGCTGCAATGGAAGCTGAGACATTGCCATCAGACACTGCATCATGGTGGGTTCCACAGGTGCATTGATGGAGGTGACCACCCGTTCCATGCTGGTAAGGATGGGCTCCAAGCTCTGAGCAAAGCCCTGTGCCATGTTGGTGCCGGACCCCTCCATGCTCCTTGACACTGAACGCAGGTTTTCTGGCAGGCTTCCCAAAGCACCAAGCATTTCGGTGTGTATATCTGTCAGCCTTTTTATGTAGCCTGTCCCATCGAAGTGCTCATCTGAGTTCTCTGCAGCAGAACTAGTTTGTGACCTTGCCCTCCGGCGAGCTGGCACCCGCTCTATCCTTGCCCCCGCGCTATCCTTGTCCCTTGCCCTGGCTGCAGTGCACTTGTGCCCAGTGTCTCACTACATGCAGATCCCGCCTCTATGCTATCCTCTAAATTACGTACAGTGTCAGTATCTGAGCTGGTGGCTGCGAGTGTGAAATTGAGTGATGGTGCGTCTTCATCTTCACTGTCTTCCTGCTCTTCCACCATTGCCCAGGTAGGTTGCAGTTCTTGGGTATCGGAAATGAAAAAGGGACAAGGGTTGGGTTGTGGTGAGGGGAGAGGAGAAAGTAAGAAGTGCATGCCTACACCATCTGCAGCTTGTAAATCAGAAGAGAGTTGGGGATGAGAAGGAAGTGGGATGTGTGAAGGAGGATTAGGTGTGAGGATACCGTCATCTTCAATGGCTTCAGCCCCGCCACTGGCCACAGCCTCAGCAGTTGCCCTTCCCATAATGTCCAGCACCGTCTCCTCTATGGGGGTTAGAGCATGCGGGCGCGCCTCTCCCCCTCCGGTTAGTTCCTGCTGCCTCCGGTTGTGCACCACCTTCTCCTGCAAGAGAGAGCGAAGTGTGTCAGTGAGTGGCGTGCAATCTGTTTGGGTGATGGGTTTGTCATGGTAGAATAGCTGGCAGTGTGTGCAAGCTGTGAGATGTGGGTGTGAGGCTTGCAACAGTGCTAAGTGTGTGAGGGTGAGGTGAACCATATGAATGTTAGGTATGAGTCCTGATTGATAGAGATTGTTGGTAGATGAATGATGGGGGTGTGGTGAATTGAGCAGTGGCTGAGGCTAGTGGTGCAGTTAGTAGGATACGGCATTTGAAGATGCATTCACTGACCTTGACCACTCGTGTGATGTCATTAAACTTCTTGCGGCACTGCATCCAGGTCCTTGGGGCTACACTCCTGACATTAACCTACACAGCTATCTGTTCCCACTGCCTTCACACCGTGTGTCTGGAGGGCCTCCTGCCTCTCTGAGGATACAAGACATCTCTCCTCCTTTCCACCTCCTCCACCAAGACCTCCAGTGCAGCATCCCAAAACCTGGGGGCCCGCTCTCTCCCTTGTTGTGCCATTCTTCTCTCTTTCCCAGCTCAGATTCAGTTGAAGACCGACTCCCAGCACCTGCTCCAGCCACAGTGCACCTCCCCTTTAAGAGATGCTGGCTAGCTTTAAGTAATGCAAGTTAGTAACGATATTGGGCACCCGATGTGTGAAGCCAATTAACAGCAAGGGTAGCGCTGGCTGCACGCAGAAATCATTAGAATTAGCAGGCAGCACGAAGTTGGCTTGCTGCTTGCATTCCACTCAACGGGCGCGGGTTAATCGCACATTGTGATCCCTGCGCCCGTTTTCGGGGGCTAACTAAATTAACCTCCATGGACTTTTACACTGCTGTCACATTCTGGTATATAATGCACAATTCTCTTATCTATATGTAAACACACCACATTTTCCACAAGAAAGAACATGCATTTAAAAACCAACATTCATGACTTCAGCCCCAAAGCACTTCACAGCCAATGAAACATTTTTGAACTGTAGTCACTGTTGTAACGTAGGGAAACATGGCAGCCAATTTGCACACAAGGCCCTACAAACAGTAATGAGATAAATGTCTAGATAATCTGTTTTAGTGATGTTGGTTGAGGGATAAATATTGTCCAGAACACTGGGAGAACTCCCCTACTCTTCTTTGAATAGTGCCATTGGATTGTTTACGTCCACCTGAGAGGGCAGATGGGGCCTCGGTTTGACGTCTAACTGGAAAGGCTGCACCTCTGACAGTGTGGCACATCCTCAGTACTGCACTGAAGTGTCAGGCTAAGTGCTCAAATCTCTGGAGTGGGGCTTAAACCCACAACCTTTGGACTCAGAGGCAAGCATGTTACCACTGTGCCAAGGCTAAAACTGATATAACACTCCATGCACTGCTTTACCAAAGTTATAATGGTTTTGTTCAAATTATGATCTCATTACCAAATGGTTCATCTGGTCTGTCCGTGGTCACATTGGAGTAAAATCCTGTGACAGTTGTTTCATTGCTGCTGCCAATATTTCAGCCAGTGATCATAACAGGAATCATCTGTATTTACTCATTCCCACTTTAGCCAACTATTGTACCTACTCCTTGTTGTTTTAACAGAAAAAAATCATGCATCAATTCGTTAAAATAAAAGGCAACAGAACAGATGTTTGGAGCAGTTGTACAATGTATTGAGTCACTCAGGAAATGGTGGGAAAGACACCAGGAAATTTGAATGTTGTAATGGAAATGCAGTGGTTTATGTTTGTATTGCAAGAAAGGCTTGTGCAAAGGAAGTGTCGATAAAGAGTGTCATGGACAAGACAATTTCCAGAATAATTGTAGCTTTTCCAAGTAAATAATTTCATGTCATTATAAAAATTGCACTACCAAAAGCATACTTTCTGTACATTCCCATTCCCTTTCTTTTCCAGATATTTCTTTCCAATGTTCTATTTTTTAGGGAAGATAATAAACTACTCCCAGGTGCTGCTTGTAACTAGCTGCTGGGAGGACATCTGGATGAGGGGGGCAAGTGATTTACCCCCTGTGTTTTGTTTCCCCTTCCCAATGGTAGCCCGAGACTGAAAGTCTCTGCATGGAGAATGAGAAGCATGAAGTTACCGCCTATAGTTGCATGGTGCACTGCATTGGGGTTCAATGACGCACCTTTCCCAAAGCAAACTCAGTTTAAATCTTATGCACTGTAGAGATGCCTCATCAACATAAAGCTTAGAGTTCACAAAAGAGGTTGAATGTCTAGTCAAGAGGAAAAAGGAAGCGTATGTAAGGATGAGAAAACAAGGTTCAGTTGGGTCGATTGAGGGGTACAAGGTAGCAAGGAATGAGCTAAAAAAAGAGCTTAGGAGAGCTAGGAGGGGGCATGAGAAGTCCTTGGCGGGTCGGATCAAGAAAAACCCCAAGGCTTTTTACTCTTATGTGAGAAATAAAAGAATGACCAGGGTGAGGGTAGGGCCGGTCAAGGACAGTAGTGGGAACTTGTGCGTGGAGTCAGAAGAGATAGGAGAGGTGATGAATGAATACTTTTCGTCAGTGTTCACCGAGGAGAGGGGCCATGTTCTTGAGGATGAGAGTGTGATAAAGGTGGATAGGCTGGAGGTGGTAGATGTTCTGAGGGAAGATGTTTTAGCAATTTTGAAGAACCTGAGGGTCGATAAGTCCCCTGGGCCAGATGGGATATATCCTAGGATTCTTTGGGAGGCAAGGGAGGAGATTGCAGAGCCTCTGGCTTTGATCTTTGGGTCCTCACTGTCCACGGGAATGGTGCCAGAGGACTGGAGAGTGGTGAATGTTGTTCCTCTCTTCAAGAAAGGAAATAGGAACGACCCTGGTAATTATAGGCCGGTTAGTCTTACTTCGGTGGTTGGTAAGATAATGGAAAAGGTCCTGAGGGATAGGATTTATGACCATTTGGAAAGGGGCAACTTAATCAGGGAAAGTCAACACGGATTCGTGAAGGGTAAGTCTTGCCTAACAAATTTGATTGAATTCTTTGAGGAGGTAACTAAGTGTGTAGATGAAGGTAGAGCAGTTGATGTCGTATACATGGATTTTAGTAAGGCGTTTGATAAGGTTCCCCATGGTCGTCTCATGAAGAAAGTAAGGAGTTGTGGGATAGAGGGAAATTTGGCCGATTGGATAAGTAACTGGCTATCTCATAGAAGGCAGAGGGCGGTGGTGGATGGAACATTTTCGGACTGGAGACCAGTTACCAGCGGTGTGCCACAGGGGTCAGTGCTGGGTCCTCTGCTGTTTGTGATTTTTATCAATGACTTGGAGGAGGGGACTGAAGGGTGGATCAGTAAATTTGCTGATGACACCAAGATTGGTGGAGTAGTGGATGAGGTGGAGGGCAGTTGTAGGCTGCAAAGAGACATTGATAGGATGCAGAGCTGGGCCGAAAAATGGCAGATGGAATTTAACCCTGATAAGTGCGAGGTGATTCATTTTGGTAGGGCAAATTTGAATAAGGATTACAGGGTCAACGGCAGGGTTCTGAGGAACGTGGAGGAGCAGAGGGATCTGGGGGTTCATATCCACAGATCTCTGAAGGTTGCCACTCAAGTGGATAGAGCAGTAAAGAAGGCCTATGGTGTGTTGGCGTTTATTAACAGAGGGTTTGAGTTTAAGAACCGTGAGGTTATGCTGCAACTGTACAGGACCTTGGTGAGACCACATTTGGAATATTGTGTGCAGTTCTGGTCACCTCACTATAGGAAGGACGTGGAAGCATTGGAAAGAGTGCAAAGGAGATTTACCAGGATGCTGCCTGGTTTGGGGGGGAGGTCTTATGAGGAAAGATTGAGGGAGTTGGGGCTTTTCTCTTTAGAGCGGAGGAGGATGAGAGGCGACTTAATAGAGGTTTATAAGATGATGAGGGGGATAGATAGAGTGGATGTTCAGAGACTATTTCCTCGGGTAGAGGCAGCTGTTACAAGGGGGCATAACTATAAGGTGCATGGGGGGAGATATAGAAGGGATGTCCGAGGTAGATTCTTTACTCAGAGAGTGGTTGGGGTGTGGAATGGACTGCCTGCTGTGATAGTGGAGTCGGACACTTTAGGAACTTTCAAGCGGTTATTGGATAAGCACATGGAGCACACCAGAGTGATGGGGAGTGTGATCGCTTGATCTTGGTCTCGGACAATGCTCGGCACAACATCGAGGGCCGAAGGGCCTGTACTGTGCTGTACTGTTCTATGTTCTATGTTCTATCAGGACTGTCTATCACAATTCAATAGAAAGACTCCTTTTTTGCCCTCTGGTTAAATTACTTTCTGCATGCTTTCTTTCTATGTCTTTCTGTGTTCTGTTGCTTTTTTTAAATTATTGTTCATGGTTGGGAGGTCATGGGTGTCACTTACCAACCACAGCTGCTCCTTTGCTTGGCCCATCAGGAGGCTCATTCCCTGGACCAGTTTTTCCTCTCTAGCCCAGATGACCTGACCTAGATTGACATACTGAAGCTGAAACTCAACTGTGACTATCAGTCAAGATGAGAATAGGGATTTGGGGTCTTCTGTCCCAGTTCAAGCAGTGCAATTGCTTCCTATTTTTCCCACTCTTATCTCTGTACCATTTTACTTTTCATTATTTGACTAAGTTGGTATTTGAATTGTCTATTCTTTGGTTCATTTTTGTGCTCATCAAGATGAGGATGAATAGTGCTGCGGAAATAAAACACTTTCCCATTTCAAACCAAGTAATCTCAGCACATCAACCAGATTCATAAACACACCCAAGGAGAACAATAAACACTGGCGCTAAGTCTGTACCAGGAAGATCGATAGTACACAAGCTGTATTGAATCACAGAAATATCAAGAATTTTTTCTGTGCTTTACATGACTTTAATCCATTTGTTATCAAAGCAGAAAACAAAGGTGTATTTTGTGCTGATTTCACAAACAAAATACTCGCCTATAATCCGACACTTGATCAGTCTTACAATTACTGACGCATCTGATGTTATTCTATCTGAATGGATTTTTAAAATATGTTTATTTTTAAATACCTGTCCTGCCAAAAGCTGGGTTGGTGTTTCTCAGTAAGGTGTGCAGTTCAGCAAGTGAGATGGGAAGATTAGTTTCTTCGTACAGGCTGTATTACCACAACCAAAATAAAGGAGAGAAGACGTCAGGACTCCATGAGTGCTGACCTAACTCGCCACTCCTACAAGATTTGTACAAGGCTGAAGGTTGGAGTTCTGTCATTCCTGGTGGAAAATTTGGAAACCTGATAGCTGAGCTTTCTTAATACTAATTGCATAAATGGCCACACTTTCCGATGAGAAAATTGGGAAGATTTTGGCCCTTGATATAAGCAAGCCTTGGGAAAACAGCTGGCCTTACTTTACTTGTTCTTCAGACAGAAGGTCTTTCTTGAGTTATTTTCCAAAGTTCACATTTAAACTTGCTGACAGCAGTGTCCACACAACTAATTGCAGCCTGGATAATTATATACTTCTGAGATGGTGCCAATGATACCTTCTTAGCCATAACTAGGTGGATTTTGAATCACCTCTGAACTAACAGGGCACCACAGTGGTAATCTCACAATAAGTAAATGCATTCTATCTTTGACAAAGATTGTGATTAATCCAAGATGATACTGATCATAGTGGTAGTGACAAGATTGGCATCAATTGGGACTTGAAGCCTCGCTTCATTTACAATTGCCTTCAGAAATTTATGTTTGATTTTACCCTCAAGTTTCAATAACTAGGTGCAGTGAAATGACAACTGCCAAAATTCTGCAGTGAAATGCTGCCAGATTTGTAAAAACACATATTTTGCTTTGGTGTGTTTTTTTTTCATTATTTCCACACCGGTCTTATCTCTTTAGATTTCCACATGTGAAGTATCATTGCTTGAGCCCTGTCGACAACCAAATCTGGCAAAGCTGCTGGTCCAGATGGTGTTTACCCCAAATTCTTAAAATCACTGGGACCCAAAGCAAAGAGATGGTTGACCTCCTTCTCCGAGGTACTGGCAAACGGTAAAATTCCATCCATTTGACGGGAGACTAAAATAATTACCCTCCTGAAGCAGGGGAACAATGCTTGTGAAGCCTCCAGCTACCGCCCAATCTCCTTACTTTGCACTTGTTATAAAGTACTGGAGAGGCTAATACTCCACAGACTAGCCCCCATCATCGAGCCAACCATCCCTAAGGAGCATGCGGGCTTCCGGAGTGGCCGTAACTGCTGCGACCAAGTGGTAGCTTTAACAACGCACATCGAAGCAGGCTTCCAGCGCCAGCTCGAAACCGCCGTAGCACTCGTGGACCTGTCAGCGACGTATGACACAGTATGGAAGCATGGACTGCTTTTCAAGCGCTCCACCATTTTACCCTGCAGAACAACGATCCATCTTCTCAACTCCATGCTTAGCAACCGACGCTTCCGTGTACACTCTGGCACCCAGAAGAGCAGATATAGGACATTGAACAACGGACTCCCACAGGGTTTTGTCCTGGCACCCATGTTATTCAATGTTTACACCAGTGACCTGCCCGAAACAGAGTCCCGCAAGTTCGTATACGCTGGTGACATTGCCCTGGCCATGCAAAACATGAATCTGCCCATCACCAAGGAGACGCTGACCAGTAATTTACAGAGGATGGAGGCCTACTTCCGCCGATGGCGACTTCGGCCAAACCCGCAAAAGACCGTCACCTCGACATTCCACCTCAACACCCATCAAGCAAACCAAGCTTTGAAAGTCTCCTTTTGCGGCGCAGAGGTAAACCTTGCCAAAAAACCCTTCTATCTAGCAGTCGCGCTTGATTGCACCCTGTCGTATAGACAGCATCTCCAGAACCTTGGGAAGAAACTAAAGAGTAGGGTCAACTTGATCCAGAAACTCGCCGGATCCACATGGGGAGCAGATGCTCAAACCCTCCATACGGCAGCACTCACCCCGGTGTACTCTACAGCGGAGTACTGCTCTCCGGCATGGCTATCAAGCCCGCATGTCAAATCCATTGATGTCCAGTTGAATTCTACTATGAGAATTATCACTGGTACGCTTTTATCGACACCATCACCTTGGCTGCCCGAGCTTGCAAACATCGCACCACCACACCTACGCTGCGAATATGCAGTCTCCAGAGAATACAACCACTACACCAGCAAAGGCATGCCGATCCAGGCCGACTTGAACAACCAACCACCAACCCGTCTCAAATCTAGAAGGCCATTTTGGACCGTCGCCGAAGCCCTTTAGCGATCTCCTTTCAGCCTTGATGACATACGGAATGGATTCTTTATAGAGGACCCCACAGTACAACCTGAAGGATCAAACCTTCCTCGTAAAGAGTGGACAACCATCAACCGCCTCAGAACCAGTCGTGGTAGATGCTGCCACCTTCTCCATAGATGGAAGATTAAAGCATCCCCATCATGCGACTGTGGAGCTCCTAATCAGACCCTGGAGCACATCACTGAACACTGCCCTCAGAGGATATCCACGCTGTTACACCGGAGCTTTGGCCTGGATATCTGACTTGGATATTGACATTTGATTTGCTTTGCTACTACCATACGAAAGAAGATTATTGCTTGGGCAGCGGGATAGAGAATGGCCTGCTCCCAGGCCTCTGCTTTATAAGTGCGGTGTGATCCTGAGATAACAACTTTTGCCTTCTCTTTCTGCGAAGGGAAACTAATTGCCTGGATTCCATTTACTGCTTATTTCTGATGTCCTGATTGTCTTAAAGAAATCTCTGTGTGGAGGATCATGAGAATTCCAAATTATTGAACTTTCTGAAGAACTCAGTTGCCTGATGAATTGGCTGGTTAGATCGTCCAGCACGCACCATCATGCAGTTGTTTCAGTGCACATTCTTTTTGTTTGATAAACTCAAAGGGGCACCAGGTGTTTGGCAAACTTCTTGTTTAGGTTGGGGAAGAGCCCAGTGTTATTTTCTTCAAGTGCAAGTGCCATGGATGCATTTTAATCAGATTTACTTCATTTCATCATGAATTAATAAAAAAAAATTGGAAAAGATTTGCCGAACGCCTTTCCCATGAAGATGATGGCCCTTTAACAGTGGCACATTTCCTGGTACTTTAACTCCATTTTATGAAAAGTTCCTCTGAATATTTAATCAATCATGTAAATGCTTAGTCTGTAAAACCTGAAATTATATCAGTTCAATGGTAGTAGAACCTGTTCATCCACCGACAGTGATTCTATTAAACTGTTCCAAACATGCTGTGATTTTGTTGATTGAGAGATCGACAGAGATTATACATTCCATGGTGGGGGGCGGGGGGGGGGAGAAAGGCAAAAGAAATACTGTAAACAAATGCACAGCAGCCATGTGACAGTGCAGTGGGGCACGTGTGAACTGCTGCAAAGCTTGTTTTGAATGATGTCGCCTGTTTAAATAGGAGCTGATGTTTTGCACAGCCAGGAAAACACCACGTGGCTATTCTGAGCCCAACCTTAGATAATGTGCTGTTAGTGGATTAAATAAAGGCAAAAACAGAACTGGCTGACCTGAGTTTAAAAACAGAAAAAAACTGAAGGAAGCTCCACAGAGTCCACCTCGTGTGCACTGAAAAAATAAAACAGGAAAAATAGTTTTCGGACCAATTCCAGATGTTTTCCGTTCATTGCCATTCAAATACATACTGACCTGTGGCAGTGGCTCCGCAGCCAGTTTCATACCATGTTCCTGAGGGGGGTAACACAACGAATCTCAGCACCATAGTAACAGCACGTGCCTCACTGTAAGCTCCACGGTGTATTAAGTACTGCTGCTCCTCAGTGGAAGAGAGCTCCCAAAGAAACTTCTTCATTTCATCTGATCGTGTGGCAAATCTGTTTTTTAAATGCAATGCAAGCCTGATATTTCTCAGCATTGTGTTCAGTGGCAAGCCATGAATGCAGCATTTACTGCCCTGTACCACGTGCAGGTGTACTTAGACCCAGTGAAACTGATCTTATCTGGTAGGTAAATTACTCCGGTCACTGCGGAGGGATTGGCAGTTGTATAAGAGACTGGAGACTTCACAGAAGCAGTGTGCAAGCAATGGCTTCCGCACAAAATTCAAAACAACCAGGACTACTCTTATGAAATGTCCATAGAGGAGCTCTCTGGATGATATTTCAGGATATCTGTCTGTGCTGCCCACCTTCTGAATGGGAACATTGGTGTTTCAAAGGCCCTCCTCATCATGAAGGAGTTTCCCCTCTTCCCACAGGATAGTGCAAACTTTAGTCTTATTGGAGTCAATGGGACCAATTTCCCTATTCATAACCTCCAGTGTGTGCAAGTTCCTGAGGGGCATTACAGACAGGAAAATAGAGTAGAGCCTTGAGTTTCTGCCTGTTTTGTGAATGACGTGCATTTCTGGCAGACAAGTGAGCAGGTGTGGGAAGCTTCTGCCTGAAACGGGCAAAAGCATTTACACAACAAGGTAGTGATATTATTTCCCTGCTCTAATGCTGTGTGGATACTGTTTTAAAGAATGCCCCTGAAAACTGGATGTTAAATGTTGATGCCCTGTGCCTTGAGAGGGGAGGATCTTTAAAAGGACAGCCAGCATGTCACTTTGATGGACAGGAGCATTTGGGACATTGGACAGGCCTATTTTACAAATTCTTTGGCTCCACTGTGTGTGTGGAGGTGATTTTGTTGCTGACAGAAATAGGGCAAAATTCAATCTTGCCTCTAGAAAGGCTTGCAGCAGCACACAACTTCCCAGCTTCTGTTTTGAGCGAGTGCACAACCCAAGCCGCTAACCCTACCTGCCTCTTGGCGACATCATTTAAATTAGCGCAACCAGGAACTCCAGCTGGATTCAATGATGTTCAATTTGGGTGGATGAGCTCGGGTGATGGAAAAAGCAATATGTTCAGCAAACTTAAACTAAGAAGCATATGCTGAGCACAGCCAGTAACTATTAGAAATTAAGCAAAAGAATTTTTGGTTCCAACTTACATTCTATCTTAATTTTCTGCTATTGCCCCACCCAGCCCTGAGCTGCTGCATTTATCCCAAAGCAATAATACTCACGCTGTGCCTGTTCCCATCCCCTCCCTCCTCCTTTCCTTAGTTTTTTTCCCCCCTCACCTTTGCCCTGAACTCTCACTCCTGTTCTCTACCCTTCCCTTCCTTTCTCATTTCCATTTCATCTTCCTATTTCCTCTTGGATATCCAGTGGTATTTTCGCCTGCTACCATCTCTCTTCATTTACCCTTTCTGTTTCTCTTTTTCAGAAAAATGGACTAATGTTAAAGGGCAAGCTCTTGGCAAACGTCTTTGTTTACTTGCAGAGTAATTTTTCAAATCAAAACTTTCCATTGCATCACTGGCACGTGATGTCACCTTGTTGAAACTAACATACAGTTCTGCTGACTTTACCCCACCCGCCAGTAGTCTGGTATTTCATTCTGTTATCCTTGGGGTTTGCAGAAATATTACTATCTTGAATGTTTTATCTGCACTTGTTTAACTGCATCGTAACATTACGATGGGAGAGTGTCTGCGACAAAGCAAATTGTATGTGGTCAGTTGGAAAGAATGGGCTCCCTCTTGGGTGAGATAGGCTTTTCCCATTTCATTCCTTTATGCTCTTATCAAGCAGTTATTAAGTGAGGTACCACACAAGTTAGATGCTGTTCAGAACTCTCTTTGCACTGCCATTACCAACTCATTCCACGTTATTATAGCAGGGTTGGCCTGTCTGAGCTAAAATGGACTGTGTTTACTATCTTTAACTGGATTGGAGTGAATTTATATGCCTTTAATTGAACTAGTTTCTTATTATAAATAGTTGACTGGAAAAAAATTGCAAGTGCCACCACTGAAAAATGAGATGCTTCGATTACTTAAACTTGGTTTGCGGATCAGTCTTTCACAACATGGTGCTAGAATGGGAGACTGCTGAATCAACAGGCTCTGTGTTACTGAGTAATGACTGAGTATGAGACAAAGGGATTCATTGTTCAATGGTTAAACCCATAGAAATGATAGGAATTAAAAGCTTTTCTTGAATAATTATCTGTGAATGAATATACAGTCACGAAACGGTTCATTTTTGAACTAAAAACATGGGTCCCAGTTTGTTTGCTTGCCGTCACTTAAATGAAGGTTTTGGTTCAAATCAAGCGATTAAAAAAAAATTCCCACAGCGGCAGAAGGTGAAACCAATTTTTTAAAGGTTTTATTTCCTCTAGCGACATGATGAGGGCAGATTTAATCTAACCCAACTCTGGCAGTTGAAGTCAATGGCGAGTAATGTTGGTGGGGTGTAAAACCGGTGTTTCACATGGGCTTCTCCCCCGAGGGGTAATGTTGCTGCCCACTGTCTGACTCATGTGGTGATGTGGGAAGGATAATTAGTGGAATTACAGTGGTGCAGTCTGCTGACACTCAAATGCAATGCACAATGCAGTGGTAAGACTTGTGCTTGTCTTCTGTAGCTGCTTTTATATCAGGTTAAGTGACATGCTCGTGCCCCAGGCTCCTGACATACTGGTCTCCCACAGTCAGTGGCTGCGCCAAACTAAGCTTTGCTAAGGTCCGTGGCCAAGAAGGCTTTTATTTTGTTGGGTCTTCCCAGTGGTAATTAGGATATCCGGCAGGTTTACTTTGAGGTAACCGCTGCCTGTGGGAGTCCCATGCATCAGTACTCAATGGCTCTAGCACAGGTCTCACTCAGTAGACTCGACCAAGATTCCCCACATATCAGGGTTCTAAACTATTCCATGCTGTCATGGGGGTGCATTGACAGAAAGAGGGAAAATTGTTTGACAAGCCACCCTTAGCCTTCTCTTGTTCACTTTCTCATGGCTGGTGAAGAAAATGGCATTGGCAGAGACTTTTGAGCTGGTTGGCAGTTGAACACCAGCAAACCCACACTTGACCGGTTTACAATAAATAGGTAATCCAATGTGGCACAGGGATGAGTGGAAGTGACACTAAAAATCTTCTGCAGCCCATCCTCCCAAAAAATAATACAACATTTCTAAAAAATGGAAGAGATGCTCCTGATACCAATGTCTGCTGTGTTTGTGTCAGACTGACCCTTGTTCGATTTCATGCATCATAAATATTTTTTCACTTTAAAAAAATAAATATTGAGGGTAAAATCCACTAATTACACTAGAATCAGCCAAGTGCTCTTCCCCTTGACCACTGTCCATGCCACATTGAATCAATCACCAGAGAGATGTTACCCCAAGTGACATAGCTGAGAAGGGGAACTCCAAGTGGTACATCAGACCTATGCCACTGCTTCGGTAATTAGTATTGTTTTTTTAATTTTGTTTTGTGTTTTTTGTACTAAAATTGATGGATTCTGTGCTGGCAAATGCAACAGTTTTCAACATCTTTCACCCAATGTAACAACAATGACTTGCATTTATATAGTGCCTTTAACATTGTAAAACGAGCCAAGGCGCTTCACAGGAGCGTTATCAAACAAAATTTGACACTGAGCCACATAAGGAGATATTAGGACAGAAGAGGAAGGTTTTAAGGAGCGTCTTAAAGGAGGAGCGAGGTGGAGCGGTTTAGGGAGGGAATTCCAGAGCTTGGGGCCTAGGCAGCAGAAGGCACAGCTGCCAATGATTAAAATTGGGGGTGTGTAAGAGGCCAGAATTGGAGGAGCGCAGAAATCTCGGGGGTATTGAGCACTGCCAGATATGGTAGAACGAGGGTTAGATGCTGAGTAAAGCTCCAACAATTTGTCTCAGCCCAGCTTCAAATGAGCATTCTGTGTTGTACAGTGTGATATTCCCATTTACTACACCAGCCAAATTTTGGGAAGTTTTGTGTTAGGTGGCTTCACAGTAATAGAGCTGGATTGTGACTCCTCTGAATTTCACAGCCATCAAAGAGTGAAGACTTTCATCTCATCAATTTAGGAATATAGGAACAGGAGTAGGCCATTGAGCTTCTCAAGCCTGTTCCGCCATTCAATGAGATCATGGCTGATCTGCGACCTAACTCCATATACCCCCCTTTGGCCCATATCCCTTAATACCTTTGGTTAACAAAAAGCTATCAATCTCCGATTTAAAATTAACAATTGATCTAGCATCAATTGCCGTTTGCGGAAGAGAGTTTCAAACTTCTACCACCCTTGCGTGTAGAGGTGTTTCCTAATTTCACTCCTCGGAGGTCTGGCTCTAATTTTTAGACTATGTGCCCTAGTCCTAGACTCCCCAACCAGCGGAAATAGTTTCTATCTACCCTATCTGTTCCCCTTAATATCTTGAAAATTTCGATCAGATCACCCCTTTACCTTCTAAATTCTAGGGACTACAACTCTAATCTCTCCTCGTAACTTAATCCTTGAAGTCCAGATATCATTCTGGTAAACCTACGCTGCACTCCCTCCAAGGCCAATATATCCTTCCTAAGGTATGGTGCCCAGAACTGCTCACAGTACTCTAGGTGTGATCTAACCAGGGTTTTGTATAGTTGCAGCATAACTTCTACCCCCTTGTATTCTAGTCCTCTAGATATAAAGGCCAGCATTCCATTAGCCTTTTTGACTATTTTCTATACCTGTTCATGACATTTTAATGATCTATGTACCTGAATCCCCAAGTCTCTTTGGACCACCACTGTTTTTAGCTTTCCACCATTTAGAAACCACACTGCTCTATCCTTTTTCGGTCCAAAGTGAATGACCTGACATTTGCCTACATTGAAATCCATTTGCCACAGTTTTGCCCATTCACTTAATTTATTGATATTCCTTTGTAATTTTATGCTTTTAACTACACTGCCTACAATGCCACCTATCTTTCTGTCATTGGCAAATTTGGATATGTGGCTTTCTCTGCCATCATCTAACTTGTTAATAAATACTGTGAATAGTTGAGGCCCAGCACAGATCCCTGCAGGACACCACTAGTCACATCCTGCCAATTTGAGTACCTGCCCATTATCCCTACTCTCTGTCTCCTGCCACTCAGCCAATTTCCTAACCAGGTCAATAATGTGCCTTCAATTCCATGGGCTTCAACCTTAGTTAACAGTCTATTATGTGGGATTTTATCAAATGCCTTCTGGAAGTCCATATAAATACCATCCATAGACATTCCCCTGTCCACTACTTTAGTCACCTCCTCAAAAAAATTCAATCAGGCTTGTCATGCATGACCTACTATTCACAAATCCATGCTGGCTCCCTCTGATCACCTGAAAATTTTACTTAATTATAGACTCTAGTAATTTCCCGACAACAGATGTTAGGCTAACTTGTCTACAATTCCCTGGTTTCCCTCTCTCGCCATTCTTAAATAGCGGAGTGCCATGCGCAATTTTCCAATCTAAAGGAACGGTTCCTGAATCGAGAAAACTTTGGAAGATTATAGTTAGGGCATCTGCAATGTGCTCACCTACTTCCTTTAAAACCTTAGGATGGAAACCATCTGGTCCTGGGGATTTGTCACTCTTTAGTGCCATTATTTTCTTCATTACTGTTACTTGAGCTGGATTCAAATCCAGTTTCCAGGATTGTGAGTAGAGTGCCATCTTGTCCTTGTTTGCATATTTATGTTTTATTTTCGTAAATGACAAAATTGTTGCTTTTCTCTATTTAAATCAAATCAGAACTATGGGGTAGATTTTTTCGTGTCACCACTGCTATTAGGCAGGAGGCGGGGGAGGCGAGTGGTCAGAGGCTTGACCAATTTTCATGGTTGTGCCTCGTTGGTAGTGATGGCGCTGAAAATACAGCGGTTCCACAGCGGAGCCAGCTGGCCAAGATTAGGTCGGAGATCGGGGGAGGGCCATTGATGGTCAGGCATTAGGAAGGGAGTTGAATTTTGTCGTACTTCAAACTTGCATTGGGGTCCTATTGATGTCCTAGGACCCCGAGTTACCTGAGCTAATCTCGCGCGTTTCTGGAGGGTGCCTGGGGCACCTATTTCAAGGCCCCAACCAAAATGGCAGCGTCCCAGATGTTGGTGGGAACAGGGTAATAAGTGCTGTGCTGCTATTTTAATCGCATTACCGCCCAGCAGAGGGGATGAAAATCAGGCCCGTGTTGTCTTAGGAGATTTTTCAGTCGGGGAGACACAGGTCTGTTGTACAAGCAATGATTCATAGCATTGCTGACATTTTCTGCATACTTTTCAATTTATTTCAAACCTCATACAGTTAGTTTTGAATCTAATTAGTGCTCTACAAAATTGACCATTTGTATAAATAAAAAGGTGGAGTACTTTTTATCCAAATGGCAGAGAGTGAGATCAGGTAAACAGCAGCAGGAGCCAGCAGAGAGGACAATATAATGGCAAAGTCTTGTTGTGGCCACGTCTAAAATACATTGGTCCTGAATTTGCAGTCGCTTTAACAGAGTACGCCGTCATACCGCCTTTGAAACTGACTGCAACTTCAGGATTTACATACAAACATACGAATTAGGAGCAGGAGTAGGCCACTCGGCCCTTCGAGCCTGCTCCGCCATTCAATAAGATCATGGCTGATCCGATTACTCCACATTCCCGCCTATCCCCGATAACTTTTCACCCCCTTGCTTACCAAGAATCTATCTACCTCTGCCTTAAAAATATTCAAAGACTCTGCTTCCACCGCCCTCTGAGGAAGAGAGTTCCAAAGACTCATGACCCTCTGTGAAAAAATTTCTCCTCATCTCTGTCTTAAATGGGCGACCCCTTATTTTTAAACAGTGACCCCTAGTTCTAGATTCTCCCACAAGAGGAAGCATCCTCTCCACATCCACCCTGTCCAGACCCCTCAGGATCTTATATGTTTCAATCAAGTCACCTCTTACTCTTCTAAACTCCAGTGGATACAAGCCTAGCCTGTCCAACCTTTCCTCATAAGACAACCCGCCCATTCCAGGTATTAGTCTAGTAAACCTTCTCTGAACTGCTTCCAATGCATTTACATCCTTCCTTAAATAAGGAGACCAATATTGTACACAGTACTCCAGATGTGGTCTCACCAATGCCCTGTATAACTGAAGCATAACCTGACGAAGGGTCTTCGACCTGAAACGTTAACTCTGTTTCTCTCTCCACGGATGTTGCCTGGCCTGCTGAGTTTTTCCAGCGTTTTCTGTTGTTTCAATTTTCCAGCATCCGCAGTATTTTGCTATCGTGAAGCATAACCTCCCTACTTTTGTATTCAATTCCCTTTGCAATAAATGATAACATTCTATTAGCTTTCCTAATTACTTGCTGTACCTGCATAGTAACCTTTTGCGATTCATGCACTAGCACACCCAGATCCCTCTGCATCTCAGAGCTCTGCAATCTCTCACCATTTAGATAATATGCTTCTTTTTTATTCTTCCTGCCAAAATGGACAACTTCACATTTTCCCACATTAAACTCCATTTGCCAGATCTTTGTCCACTCACTTAACCTATCTATATCCCTTTGTGGCCTCCTGATGTCCTCTTCACAATTTACTTTCCTACCTATCTTTGTGTCATCAGCAAATTTAGCAACCATACCTTCGGCCCCTTCATCCAAGTCATTTATATAAATTGTAAAAAGTTGAGGCCTCAGCACTGATCCCTGTGGCACACCACTCGTTATATCTTGCCAATCAGAAAATGACCCATTTATGCCTACTCTCTGTTTCCTGTTAGCTAGCCAATCTTCTATCGATGGCAATATGTTACCCCCTACACCATGAGCTTTTATTTTCCGCAATAACCTTTGATGCGGCACCTTATCAAATGCCTTCTGGAAATCTAAGTACAGTACATCCACCGGTTCCCCTTTATCCACAGCACATGTTACTTCCTCAAAGAACTCCAATAAATTGTTTAAACATGATTTCCCTTGCATAAAACCATGTTGACTCTGCCTGATTACTTTGAATTTTTCTAAGTGCCCTGCTATAACGTCTTTAATAATAGCTTCTAACATCTTCCCTATGACAGATGTTAAGCTAACTGGCCTGTAGTTTCCTGCTTTCTGTCTCCCTCCCTTTTTGAATAAAGGAGTTACATTCGCTATTTTCTAATCTAATGGAACCTTCCCCGAATCTAGGGAATTTTGGAAAATTAAAATCAACGCATCAACTATCTCACTAGCCACTTCTTTTAAGACCCTAGGATGAAGTCCATCAGGACTCAGGGACTTGTCAGCCCGCAGCTCCAACAATTTGCTCAGTACCACTTCCCTGGTGATTATAATTTTCTTGAGTTAACCCTCCCATTTCCTGATTTACAGCTATTTCTGGGATGTTACTTGTATCCTCTATAGTAAAGACCGATGCAAAATACCTGTTCAATTCAACTGCCATCTCCTTATTTTCCATTAATTCCCCAGACTCACTTTTTATAGGACCAACGCTCACTTTGTTAACTCTTTTCTTTTTTTAAATATCTATAGAAACTCTTATGTTTTTATATTTCTAGCTAGCTTTCTCTCGTACTCTAATTTTTCTCTCCTTATTAATCTTTTAGTCATGCTTTGCTGTTTTTTATATTCTGTCCAATCTTCTGACCTGCCACCCATCTTTGCGCAATTATATGCTTTTTCTTTAAGTTTAATACTATCTTTAACTTTTTTAGTTAACCACGGATGGTGGGTTCTCCCCTTGGAATTTTTCTTTCTTGTTGGAATGTATATATTCTGTGTATTTTGAAATATCCCCTTAAATATCTGCCACTGCAACTCTATTGACCTATCCCTTAACCTAATTTGCCAGTTCACTTTAGCTAGCTCTGCTTTCATGCCCTCATAATTGCCCTTATTTAAGTTTAAAATACTAGTCTTGGACCCACTCTTCTCTCTCTCTCTCTCAAACTGAATGTAAAATTCAATCATATTATGATCGCTGCTACCTAGGGGCGTCTTCACTATGAGGCCATTAATTAATCCTATCTCGTTGCACAATACCAGGTCCAGTATAGCCTGCTCTCTGATTGGCTCCAGAACGTGCTGTTGTAAGAAACTATCCCGAAAACATACCATGAACTCCTCATCTATGCTACCTTTGCCCATCTGATTTTTCCAGTCTATATGCAGATTAAAATCCCCCATGATTATTGCCGTACCCTTCTGACAAGCTCCCATTATTTCTTCCTTTATACTCCATCCTACCATGTGGTTACTGTTAGGGGGCCTGTACACCACTCCCACAAGTGACTTCTTGCCTTTATTATTTCTCATCTCTACCCAAACCGCTTCTACATCCTGGTTTCCTGAACTTAGGTCATCCCTCTCTATTGTGCTAATACCATCATTAATTAACAGAGCCACCCCTCCACCTTTTCCCACCTTCCTGTCCTTCCTAAATGTCATGTACCCTTCAATATTCAGGTCCCAATCTATGTCATCCTGCAGCCATGTTTCTGTAATGGCTATCAGATCATATTTATTTATTTCTATTTGCGCTATCAGTTCATCTGTTTTGTTTCGAATGTTACGTGCATTCAGATGCAGAGCCTTTAGTTTTGTCCTTTTATTATTTTTGTAACCTCTAGCCTTATCTGTTGATTTACTCTTAGATTTGTACTCTCTATCCCTTCCTGTCACGGTCTGTATCATTTCCTATATTAATACCTTTCTCTATTGCCTTGTCTCGAATCTTTGAATTACCACATCTTCCCAAATTTGATCCCATGCCCCCAATATTTAGTTTAAAGCCCTCTCTACCGCCCTAGTTATACGACTCGCCAGAACACTGGTCCCAGCACGGTTCAGGTGAAGACTGTCCCAACGATACAGATCCCACTTTCCCCAGTACTGGTGCCAGTGCCCCAGGAATTGAAACCCATTTCTCCCACACCAGTCTTTGAGCCACACATTCATCTCTCTAATTTTATTTACCCTATGCCAATTTGCTCGTGGCTCAGGTAATAATGCAGACATTATTACCCTTGAGGTTCTGCTTTTTAATTTAGCCCCTAGCTGCTCATACTCTCTCAGCAGAACCTCTTTCCTAGTTCTACCTATATCGTTGGTACCCACATGGACCACGACCACTGGC
This sequence comes from Squalus acanthias, assembly GCA_030390025.1. Taxonomy (NCBI): domain Eukaryota; kingdom Metazoa; phylum Chordata; class Chondrichthyes; order Squaliformes; family Squalidae; genus Squalus; species Squalus acanthias. Next base: position 80,165,524 of record CM059435.1, on the reverse strand, counting down.
TCCTCCCCCTCCCACTGCAAGTTCCTCTCTAGCCCAGAGTAGATGTCCCGAACCCTGGCACCGGGCAGGCAACACAGCCATCTGGACTCTCGCTCTTGGCCGCAGAGAACTGTATCTATCCCCCTGACTATGCTGTCTCCAATTACCACTACATTCCTATTAACTCCCCCCGCTTGAATGGCTTCCTGTACCTCGGCGCCATGGTCAGTTTGCTCATCCATCCTGCAGCTACTGCTTTCATCCATACAGGCCGCAAGAACCTCAAACCTGTTGGACAATTGCAAAGGCTGAGGCTCCTCCACTTCTTGGGTCCCCATACCTGCCTCACTCGCAGTCACATCCTCCTGTCCCTGACCACTGACCAAATCAGAAGACCCTATCCTGAGGGGTGTGACTGCCTCCTGGAATAAAGTGTCCAGGTAACTTTCCCCCTCCCTGATGATTCGCAGTGTCCGCAGCTCGGCCTCCAGCTCATCAACTCTGAGCCGAAGCTCCTCAAGCCGCAGACACTTACCGCAGACGTGTTCGTCCTGGATCACACTGGCGTCCAGGAGCTCCCACATACTGCAGTCGCAACACATCACCTGCCCTTCCATCTTTATTGCGTCTTAATTAATTTATTTTTATTATTTAATAATTAATAAACCCTACTACACCTAATAAGATTTATTACTGCTAGTAAACTAGTACTAATGAAACCTTACAATTACTAATAAATTTCCAGGGCTTTAAAAGATGAGGGAAGTGAGCAAAATACTCACCAACCAATCACTTACCCTTTTCCCTGTGATGTCACTTTTTATTTTTCTCCAAATGCGGTTGTGGGGTGTCACAGAGCCGAACTCCCGCTGGTTCTCTGTCCCCTCTTGTGCAGCTTTTAAATTCCTGCTCTCCTGGAAGCTGACAAAGATAGAAAAAGAAAGGAACACCTCCCTCCCCGAACTCCCTCACTCACCAAACTCACAGCTTTACACTCTGTTCCGAGCTGCACTCTGTGACAAACTGCACTCCAGCCTCCCTTATTTATACTGCTGAGATTTAAATAAGAGAGCTCTCTGGCAGTTACAGAACCAGATTAGACCAGTTAATTAATTAATTACTCTCACCTGCTCTCCAGCACAGAGCTTGCTTAGCCCTGCCCAAGCCTGGAAGAAACTTAAAACTTGAAGCAGTAAATTTAAATTTAAGTTAAATGCTAATTGCAAGCACACAAGATTAGATTTTATAAAAAAAAGAGATTAACCTTTAAGATTTGGCGCAAGCGTAAATCTTGAAGTTGCAGTCTGTTGATGTCAGCTCCTAAACTGGCTGCGCTGTGTCCCTCCCCCCCACCCACACCTCACAGAGCCGGCAATCAGTGAAATCTCGAATACCACTGAAACTGACAAAAACTTCGGCTCTTCCACAGTAAGTACGCTGTTAAATTCCCCACTAAAAGTTAGACCTAACGGGATTGGGTGTAACTGGGGTTTTAACAACGTATTGACTGCTAAACAAATGTAAGGGCCTGGAAAACTCATTTTAATTTGTGCAATGTGAAATTTGTCCATTTTAATAAAAATTTAAATTTTTAAGAAACTTTTCAAAATTAAATTTTTTTTTTAAGTTTCTGCATCTTTATTTTAGGTTTGCCTTTTCCCCAATGTGAGAACCCCAATCTTTCTTTTGTTCTCTAACTGTTTAAAAAAGTTAGAATTTTAAGGGCCTACCCATTTCCTTGTTCGCTGTCTGTGAGAATTCTGCCTTTTGATTGGCTGCTTAGACAGCCTGCTGACGTCACAGCAGTTTGCACAAGGGGATCCCCATTAAGTTCCATTGAATTGAATTCAAGGTCGGAAAACCTGTCGTTCTTGACACAGGGATTGCGAGATCCTTGTGTGGAGCTTACTTGAGGGCCAGCGGCGAACGCCTTTGCATCGCTGCTGACCGCAAATTTCGGCCATTAAGTCATTACGTTTCATTCTAATTCTGTCAAGCAACTTCTTTCCATCCCCCACCAATAGTTGGTGCTGAAAAAATTAACATCATTAGCCACCTAACAGTAATTCCGCATTGCGTTATAATAAAATGCAAAAACAGGCTCCCTTTGAGTGTATGGTTTAGCTATTGCAGGAGATTACAGTGCATTCCTGCTCGCTTTATTGCCTGTGCTCAGTACTATTTTTTTTAGCAAAAGCCTCAGCTCAGTAACATGGTGGCCACAATGTTGTTTATTAACCTCTTCTTTTAGTGTGACTGAGTTTTTTCACCATGTGTGGTATTATGTAATCTTTTTTGAACATTGTATTCAGAACATTATTACAACATGACTATATGTGGGTCAGTTGTTACTTAAATGATTAGTACCAGCCATAGTACTGCAGTGGGTTGTATAAGTGTTACGTGAGCTGTCAAGAAGTTGCAGTGCAGAGAGCAGAACAATGTTTAACTGTGCGTGATAGTTACGCAACAGTAAAAGCAAGTTTTCCATAGTTTTCCACGTTTTTGTATCTACATGAGGAATTGGGTTTCTACCTTATTTCTGTTACAGCTGAGTGGAAATTTTTCTGGGATGTTTTTATTCACTGAGGTAGATTTTCCAATAAATTACATCCAATATGCGGGCATAACCGATTGGGAAAAGTGATCCGTTTCCATTCATTTAGTGCTACATTCAGTTTTCCAGTTAGGTTTTGTAGTGGCATCCAATTCAACTGCCAGTTTGCTATTAATTATATTATAATATAAAGGGAAATAATAAGGGCTTTTATAAGTATATAAAATGTAAAAGAATATTTCAAGAGAGGGGAGGACAACTCAGGAATGAAGTAGGGAGTCTAATTGTGGAGGATGAAAGTATGGCACTGATATTAAATAAAAATGATGCTTCAGTTCTTATAAATTATGGTGGAAGTTAGAGTGTAGGTGTACTAGAAGATATGGAACAATTGTTAGAGATAACTGTAGAAAAGGAATTGATTCTTAAAAAAAAATGAGCAAAGCTCAAGGTGGTCAAGTCACCGGGCCCTGATGGAATGCACCCTGGGCTGTTGAAAGAAGTCCGAGATCAGCTTACGGGGGTTCTGGCCACAATTTCTCAATCCTCCTTAAATATGCAAATTGTGCCATGGGACTGAAGAGTAGTTGATGTAGCACCTTTGTTCAAGAAAGGAGAGAAGAATAAACTAGGTAACTGTAGACCAGTTAGGCTAACATCAGTTACGGGCAGTTCGCAAGCGTCCCTGGGATCACGTGGGCCAGGCGCGCCAATGGGAGAAGGGAATCCCCCTTCATACTTTTGACAGGTAGACCTGTCAAAAGTATGAATGGGGATCACTGAAAAAAGACACTACAACATTAAATAATTTTTTTTTAAATCACGTTTTTAAAATGAGTTAAAATTACATTAAATTAAATATATTAAACAAAAATTAAATTTTTTGAAAAAAAATAAAGTTTTTTACAGGGCTAAAAATAAACTTACCTTTTATAAAAGTATTTTTACATTATAAATGAGTGGGGGGAAAAAAATATTTTTTTACTTTTTTAAAATCTTATGCCTTATGCCTGCTTTTACCAGGCGTAAGATTTTTAAGGGATTTCAGCGGGCGGAGGTTCTGCATAAAGCGGAACTCTCCACCCGCAGAGGCCCTTCTCCAGGGCAGCCGGAGGAACTGTCAAGAGGATTCTTGACATCGGAAGTGCCGGTTTTCAGCGCATACGCTTCGCATACCTGAAACCGGCACTTGCAAGGTCCCTACGGGTGTGTACACAGCCTGTACACACCCGTAGGCATCGGAAATTACGGGCCGATAATTCGAGATAAAATTCGTAAGCATTTAGAAATACCTGAGTTAATGAAGGACAGATAGTTAAAGGCAAGTCGTGTTTCACAAAGTGTAGGTGTTTTTTGAAGACCAGACTGGATGGATAAATGGAATGCAGTAGATGATGTGCATAGGGATTTTTTGAAGGCAGTCAATAATGTGGTGGGAAATAACAACAGAAAACGCTGGAAAAACTCAGCAGGCCAGACAGCATCCGTGGAGAGAGAAACAGAGTTAACGTTTCAGGTCGAAGACCTTTCGTCAGACCTTACAGCACCCGCAGTATTTTGCTATCGTAATAATGTGGTGGGGTTGAGAGTTGTTGGTAAGTGGTTGGCAGGCTGATTACAAACTTTAACTTTAACTTTAAATCCTTTGTAAGAGTTCAATTTTACTTTATATCTGGGCAATTCAAATGTGAATGACCATCTCCCATTAGTGTGGGTTGGGTCCATTGGGTCAATTTCGCTCTGTGCCATTGGGGCAGAGGGTCCAATGTCCGTGGTACATCACACCACAGACCGTGGCTGTGGGAAAGCCTTCCTCGGGCCAAAATAGCACACCGCATTAATTAATTCAGATATTTTGCTTTCATTTCAGCACAGTCAGAGAAAAACAGTCTATATTATAGGGTTTTTCAGAACTCCAATTCTGCAAGGGATACCGACAGTTAAATGGACTCTCAGTCAAAGATTTGGGAGAAACAATGTAACCAAAGGACACAATGAAAAAGAAAGATTTAGGTTTAAAATTTAATTATGATCTATCCAGGCTAAAGCTGAAACCCTACACAGAGTGAAGAGAATAACAGAATTTAAGTTTAGCACTGATAAGGGCAGGAATAAAACCAAAACATAAAAACAAAGCTGAGCTGGGAATTAAACAAGATGGCAACTGGGACATGGAAATTTTTCAGAGAGGCTCCGTGAAGATGCTCATACACACAACCACCAAGTGGCCGAAGTGACAAGTTTACATAGGCAAATCCCATTATAAATGGGTAAAGGTTGACACAAAAGGTATGACAAAAATGTGATAACAAGAGGTCAAGTGGTGCAAATAGGAAGTGCATGCAAATATAAGATTTTTAATAGTTGTCTGTGGTTCAGAACACAAGATGGTGTTTGCAACCAAACCCCAGGCCATACAGCACCACCTTTATATATAAAAAAATTAAATTCACACTTGAAAGGCTTTTCAATGGATTGTGCCTAAGGTTAATTTTGTGAACAACAACAACTACTTAACTTTATGCAGTTCCTTTAATGTCGCCAAACACCCCGAGGCTCTTCAGTGTTGAGGATTAGATCAGAGCAGGAGGAAGAGGGGATCAGGGAAGGCAACCAAAATACGATTGAAGAGGTAGGTTTTTAGGTGGCTTTTAAAAGTTAAGAGGGATGAAGCAAGGTGGAACAGTTTAAAAAAAAAAAAAAAAAATTTTTCCCCCAATCCTCTGGTCTCCCACCAATCTTGGCAACATTGTATGCCTTCGTTTTCAATTTGATACCATCTTTACTTCCTTAGTTAGCCATGGATAGTGCTCCTTTCTCTTAAAATCTTTCTTTCTCACTGGAATATATTTTTGTTGAGAGTTATGAAATATCTCCTTAAATGTCCGCCACTGCATTTTAACTTTCTTGCCCTTTAATTTATGTTTCCAGTCCACTTTAGCCAGTTCAGCCCTCATGCCATTGTAATTGCCTTTGTTTAAGATCAGGACACTGGTTTGAGATACAACTTTCTCACCCTCCAACTGAATTTGAAATTCAACCATGCTATGATCACTCTTTCCTAGAGGATCCTTTACTATGAGATCATTTATTAATTCTGTCTCATTACACAGTACCAGATCCAAGATAGCTTGCTCCCTGGTTGGTTCCATTACATACTGTTCTAGGAAACCATCCCGGATGCACTCTATGAACTCCTCCTCAAGACTACCATGGCCAATTTGATTTGTCCAATCAATATGGAGATTAAAATCACCCATGATTATTACCGTACCTTTTTTACAGGCCTCCATTATTTGTTGATTTATACTCTGTCCAACAGTATTGCTACTGTTCGGAGGCCTCTAGACTACGCCCACCAGAGACGTTTTCCCTTTATTATTTTTTATCTCCACCCAAACCAATTCTACATCTTGATCTTCTGAGCCAATATCACTTCTCACCACTGCACTGATCCCATCCTTTACCAACAAAGCCACCCCACCTCCCTTTCCTTTCTGTCTCTCCTTCCGAATTGTCAGATACCCTGGAATATTTAGTTCCCAGCCCTGATCACCTTGCAACCACGTCTCTGTAATGGCAATCAATCATACCCATTTGTATCTATTTGAGCTGTCAACTCATCTATCTTGTTACGAATGCTGCGTGCATTCAGATATAGAGCTTTTAACTTTGTCTTTTTACCATTTCGCCTTGTTTTGGCCCCATTTTCTGTTGCACTCTTATTTTTAAACATTCTGTCCCTTCCTGTCACTCTCTGGTTATTATTTCCCCCCATCTCTATCCTGCTCTATTGTTTTCTCATTTCTCATTGACTTTTTAAATTCCCGCTCACCTGGATCCTCCCCCCATAAGGGAAATCATGTTTAACAAATTTGCTGGAGTTCTTTGAGGATGTAACGAGCAGGGTGGACAAAGGTGAACCAGTAGATGTGGTGTATTTGGATTTCCAGAAGGCATTCGATAAGGTGTCACACAAAAGGTTACTGCATAAGATAAGAGCTCATGGAATTGGGGGTAATATATTAGCATGGATAGAGAATTGGCTAACTAACAGAAAGCAGAGAGTCGGGATAAATGGGTCATTTTCCGGTTGGCAAACAGTAACTAGTGGGGTGCCACAGGGATCGGTGCTGGGGCCTCAACTATTTGCAATCTACATTAATAACTTGGATGAAGGGACCGAGTGTAATGTAGCCAAGTTTGCGGATGATACAAAGATGGGTGGGAAAGCAAGTTGTGCAGAGGACTCAAAGAATCTGCAAAGGGATATAGACAGGCTAAGTGAGTGGGCAAACATTTGGCAGATGGAGTATAATGTGGGAAAGTGCGAGGTTATCCACTTTGGCAGGAAAATTAAAAAAGCAAATTATTATTTAAATGGAGTGAGATTACAAAATGCTACAGTTCAGAGGGACCTGGGGGTCCTTGTGCATGAAACACAAAAAGTTAGCATGCAGGTACAGCAAGTAATCAAAAAGGCAAATGCAATGTTGGCCTTTATTTCAAGGGGGTTGGAGTATAAAAACAGGGAAGTCCTGCTACAAATGTACAGGGTATTGGTGAGACCACACCTTGAGTACTGCGTACAGTTTTGGTCTCCTTATTTAAGGAAGGATATACTTGCATTGGAGGCAGTTCAGAGACGATTCACTAGGTTAATTCCAGAGATGAGGGGGTTGATTTATGAGGAAAGGTTGAGCAGGCTGGGCCTATACTCATTGGAATTTAGAAGAATAAGAGGTGATCTTATTGAAACATATAAGATACTGAGGGGGCTCGACAAGGTAGATGCAGAGAGGATGTTTCCCCTCGTGGGGAAATCTAGAACTCGGGGGCACAGTTTTAGAATAAAAGGTTGCCCTTTAAGAACTGAGATGAGGGGGAATTTCTTCTCTCTGAGGGTCGTAAATCTGTGTAATTCTCTGCCCCAGAGAGCTGTGGAGGGTGGGTCATTAAATACATTTAAGGTGGAGATAGACAGATTTTTGCAAGATAAGGGAGTGAAGGGTTATGGGGAGCAGGTGGGGAAGTGGCTTTGAGCCCAATATCAGCCATGATCTTATTGAATGGCGGAGCAGGCTCAAGGGGCCAAGTGGCCTATTCCTGCTCCTATTTCTTATGTTCTAATTTTGGGAGAGAGGTCCAGAATATGGAGGTAAGATAGCTGAAAGCTCTGCACCAATGGTAGAGTGAAGAACTCCAAAGAGATTCATGTTGAAACTTCAGAGTTGGTTTCTCCTGCAGTCTGGCCTGAATGGATGCTGTACCTAGACCCAAATGGTATAGTGAGCCAGTAATTTCTATTTTATTTTCCTGCCTTCCTAGCACGTTCCTATCTACTTGTGCCCTACTTAAACTCTTGTTGATGTATTTGTTTTAATGATTTTGTGTCCATTGAGCTGAATGATCAATGAGAAACACTTTCGACTGTAAATGTGGACAGTAAAATACACCATTCCTTTCTGCTGCTGCCTTTCCTTCCTTTCCTCTACAGAATGAGATTTACAACCACAACAGGAAAGGGAGCAAACTCCTTGTTTCCTGAATCAAAACAAGATCTTCATCAGTAACAGGAGGAGCTTCAGGTTCAGGTTCTGGTGGCAGAAAAGGAGTCAGGGCAGCGGCTGCAACAGTAGAGGGAGGGGTCTTTTACAATTGGCAGCGCCTTGGGCCAGATTTATTGAGATTGATAGTTAAGTAGAAAAACTTGGGACAATTTGAGAAGTAGGGAAATTGAGTCAGGTTGGAGGAAAGTAGTAAAAACAGAAAATGCTGGAAATACTCAGCCAGTCAGGCAGCATCTGTGGAGAGAGAAACAGAGTTAACGTTTCAGGTCGATGACCCTTCGTCAGGACAGTCCTGACGAAAGGTCATCGTCCTGAAACGTTAACTCTGTTTCTCTCTCCACAGATGCTGCCTGACCTGCTGAGTATTTCCAGCATTTTCTGTTTTTATTTCAGATTTCCAGCATCTGCAGTATTTTGCTTTTGTATTGGAGCGAAGTAGTGCAGCCCGAGGAGCTGGGAAATGCAAAACTGAGATATTGCTGCGCCACCACTGGTGGGATGGTGTAATTACAGTATGGCAGTTACCATTATAAATGTGGACATAGGAATTTATAATGAAAATTTTGATGTGAAGTGCAAGCAGACATAATATTTACTTTTACAGATGAGTTGTTATTATAGGTGGAATAGAAACAGATGCAGGCAGAGATAAACACAAGTAGGACAGATATCTCATAAATCTGAACTTGGTGGTTGGTTGCTGGGGGTAACAAAAATTCTTGGATATTATACTGGGTTGTCAACAGGCAAGTTACAGATTTCCTACAACCGAACATATATTCCAGCAACCCTGATTCAGAAAATGATAGTTAATTTTGCATTTGAACTTATGCATACAAGGAAAAGAGTTTTAGACAAAACTGTGAGGGAGAGAGGTGCAAAGGAAGAAGTTTTGTGTGACACTGCTCTGCCGTGATTCTGTGCAGACCATTACGATTGGTACTGAATGATGAGGTGCTCACAACACATCCAGTCTTAGTTTTCAAAATTTACTCACAGCCTGACCACATTTGTTCAGAATGGGCTCTAGCATGGAGGAGGCAGTTCTTATTCAGTCCACTGCATTTTGTGGCTTTGGTCTCTACAAAAGTCCCGGAACAAGAGATTGGTTTTCTCTGCAAGCAGTCAAATAGAAATAGAACCTTTTCTATTTATGCCATGAGTATAAATAGAAATAAATACATTGTACAGCTTAGAATAAGTTTGTAAACAGCAATAAAAGAAACTATGGGCAGTCCACATTCCGAGTGGACAAGTCAACAGCTCAAACCGTCCCATAATTGGCCCTAAATTGTCAGCCTCACTCAGACAGGTCATAAGAATGGCTGGTATGGGAAATGAAAACATCACCCTGGTACAATCGAGGATGCTGCCCTGCGGTTTGGGTCACACACATTGTTGAGGGGAAGTGGAGAGAGCTTTACTTTGCATTTGACTTGTGTCTTGTGCAACTTCTGAGTGCCTGCTGCTGACATGTAAATCTTGCTTTGACTGTCATACCAGTCAGGTGATGCGATGCACCTTTAGGTCTGAGATCACACTCATCTGTATTAACTTTTTACCTACATCATTTGCAAACTTCACTCGCCACTGGCTGAAGGACCGACAGATGGGCAAGTGACGGAAACAAGCTTTAGGAAGAAATACAAGCACCACCTGACGTGTATTAAAAAGAAGAAAGAGAAAATTTGACATGAATACAAGCCAATTAAGCTGACATAGAATGGTCAACTCTAATACTGCCTTGTAACCAATGCCAGCTATCCATCATCTGACATATTACTCTAACATTACAACAGAAATTATTCCACATCAACCAATCACATGGTTTCTGCAGGATTGGAACATGTTGTCCATAGAATGTTTGATCATGTCTCTCCAAATTTACCATTATGACTTTCGACCCTTTGTGATTATAGAGTTCATTAGCTGAAATTTGAAAGAGTGATTTGACACTAAGAGCGTTAACTACTTTGTTGAGAATCTCTTCTGTATTTCTACTACTCTGCAAGAAAATAATTTTTAATTTGTTGTGTCAATTTTGTATGTGTGCCCTCTTGTTCTGCAGTCACGGTCTAAATTAATTAACATGCTTCCTTCTATATTATCCATGTGTTTCAGCAGCTGGTATGATGCTGTAATGTGGTGGAAATCCAAATGATGTTGAGTTGCTGATCTTGACAAGACCATCATGCAGCCTTCGACACGATTAATCACACTATCCTTTTCTAACATCTCTTCTCCATTGTCTAGCCTGGTGGGACTGCCCTTGCTTGGTTCCACTTTTATCTATCTGATCCCAACCAGAGCATCTCTAGAAATGATTTCTCTTTCCAACACCTCAGGAGTTCCCCAAGGGTTCATCCTTAGCCCCTCCTTTTCTTCATATACACGCAGCCCCATGGCGACATCATCCGTGGTCATGGGGTCAGCTTCCATGTGTATACTGGTGACACCCAGCTGTACCTCTCGCCACCTCTCAATCCCTCGATTGTCTCTGTGCTGTCAGACTGCTTGTCCAATATCTGGACTATAATTTGCTCCAGCTAAACATTGGGAAGGCTGAAACCATCATCTTTGACTCTGGCACAAAATTTGTACCCTCATCACAGACTACATCTCCTTCTTTGGTCATTATCTCAGGCTGAATCAGACTGTTTGCAAACTCAGCATCCTGTTCAACCCTGAGCTGAGTTTTTGCCTCATCTTCTTCATCACAAAAGCCACCTACTTCCAGCTCTGGGACATTGCCTGCCTCTGCCCATACCTCAGCCCATTGCTAGTGAAACCCTCATCTGTGCCTTTGTCACCTCAAGACTTGATTACTTCAGTGCTCTCCTGGCTGACCTTCCATCAAGAGCCCTGCTGTCTGTCCTGCGCCATTCTGCTCTCCCATCACCTCTGCCCTCACTGACCTACGCTGTCTCCCAGTTCCCCAAAGAATCAAATTGAAAATATTCATCTTTGTGTTTAAATTAGTCAAATCCCTCCCTATCTGTGTAAACTCCTCTACCTCCTTTAAGACCACTCTGCTCCAGACCTCATTACAGCCTTGGTCCAAACATGGACAAAAGAGCTGAATTCCAGAGGTGAGGTGAGAGTGACTGCCCTTGACATCAAGGCAGCATTTGACCAAGTGTGGTATCAAGGAGCCCTAGTGAAATTGAAGTCAATGGGAATTGGGGGGGGAAACGCTCCACTGGCTGGAGTCATACCTAGCACAAAGGAAGATGGTTGTGGTGATTGAAGGTCAATCATCACAGCCTCAGGACATCGCTGCAGGAGTTCCTCAAGGCAGTGTCCTAGGCCCAACCATCTTCAGCTGCTTCATCAATGACCTTCCCTCCAACATAAGGTCAGAAGTAGGGATGTTTGCTGATGATTACACAGTGTTCAGCTCCATTCGCAACTCCTCAGATAATGAAGCAGTCCATGCCCGCATGCAGCAAGACCTGGCTTGGGCTTGGGCTGATAAGTGGCAAGTAACATTCACACCACACAAATGCCAGGCAATGACTATCTCCAGCAAGTGAGAGTCTAACCACCTCCCCATGACATTCAACGGCATTACCAGCGCTGAACCCCCCACCATCAATATCCTGGGGGTCACCATTGACCAGAAACTTAATGGGACCAGCCACATAAATACTGGGGCAACAAGAACAGGTCAGATGCTAGGTATTCTGCAGTGAGTGTCTCACCTCCTGACTCCCCTAAGCCTTTCCACCATCTACAAGGCACAAGTCAGGTGTGTGATGGAATACCCTGCACTTTCCTGGATGAGTGCAACTCCAACAACACTCGAGAAGCTCGACACCATCCAGGACAAAGCAGCCCACTTGATTGGCACCCCATCCACCACCTTAAACATTCATTCCCTCCACCACTGGCGTACCGTGCCTGCAGTGTGTACCATCTACAAGATGCACTGCAGCAACTCGCCAAGGCTTCTTCAACAGCACCTCCCAAAACCGCAACCTCTACCACCTAGAAGGACAAGGGCAGCAGATGCATGGGAACACCATCAGCTCCAAGTTCCCCTCCAAGTCACACACCATCCTGACTTGAAAATAGATCGCCGTTCCTTCATCGTCGTTGGGTCAAAATCCTGGAACTCCCTCCCTAATGGCACTATGGGAGTACCTTCACCACAAGGACCGCAGCGGTTCAAGAAGGTGGCTCACCGCCACCTTCTCAAGGGTAAATAGGGATGAGCAATAAATGCTGGCCCTGCCAGCGACGTCCACATCCCAGGAACGAATAAAAAAAAGACCCTCCTTTATAATGCGGCACCCCCTCCTCACCCCGCCCCCCCCCCCCCCCCTGCCGCCCTTGAAGCACACACTTCCAGCTTGGATCTGTGGAGCAGCTGGTGGATTCCCCAATCGATGAGCTGCCTGTCAATGTTAGTAAGCTGCCAGTACTTAACAAACACTAACCCGACTATGAAAATGGTTTGGGCCTCCTGTTCTTGCCATCAGGCGAGTGTAGCGGACGCCCTGCTCACCACCCACCCAATTTGCACCAGAGTTGAAAATCACTCCTGGTGTCTCAGCAGAGTCACGGGAGAGTGATAAGGGAGTGGAATCCCTGGCTGAGTTTTTTCTTTCCCTATCCCAGGATGCTGTACCCAGTTGTGCCAATACCGCTTTGACTGAGGCCAACTAACTCAATCAAGCCCGAGATTTTATGGTCTGTTTTTTCATACAAGTATCTCAAAATTGAATAAAAAATACAGCATCACATAGTGTTCCAGGTATTGCAATGATGCACAAGAAAATCCTGACAACTGTAAGGATTCTCAGCAACTGTGTGTACCAGTGTTTTATTACATATTACATAGTATGCGCAAAATAGAAATAGGGAATTCGGCACAACTGGTCTATGCCAATGTTTATGCTCCACACAAGCTTCCTCCCACCCAACTTCATCTAACCCTATCAGCATATCCTATTCCTTTCTCCCTCATGTATCTATCCAGCGTCCCCTTCAGTGTATCTACGCTATTCGCCTCAAGTACTAAATGTGGTTGCTAGTTCTGCATTCTAACCACTCTCTGGGTGAAGAAGTTTCTCCTAAATTACTTTCTGGATTTATTAGTGACTTTCTTATATTTATGGCCCCGAGTTTGGGACTCCCCCACAAGCGGAAACCTTTTCTCTATGTCTACCCTATCAAACCCCTTCATAATTTTAAAGACCTGTATTAGGTCACCCCTCAGCCTTCCCTTTGCTAGATAACTTTTAAGAAGGTTGTACCTTCAAAAAAATATCAAGTACAATAGTGATTAGAATATAAGGCTATTGTGTCTGATGAGTATGTAATTATGAAGTAGTACGGTCTATATTCTGAGGCCCCAGTTGAAAAGGGGAAAGTGTGTAGTTGTGCATTAAATGTAACTTATCACCAAATTAATTAATTATGGTGACTGGAAGACAAAAGGGTAAGCGAAAATTGATAGCCTCCTCTAAGTAAGTGCCTGGGGTGAGAGATCTTTTATGTCCAAACAAACAAAAGGAAGGCACAGAGCGGAGCACCAAGCAGCGAACCAACCAGTGAACAGCTATTGTGAGGCCATCACTTTCGATCATCACTTAGAGGAAGATTTTGTAACTGTGAGCTTTCACAGAACAAAGCATTTATCCTCCCTTGCAAAAGTCACATTGTTTATTTTCTCGACATCATCTTGACTCCTTTGATGAGGAGAAGTTTTGTCATGTGACGTGGTTCCACTAATATATAAGTTGTTTTGAACTTTTGTTTTAAAATAAGTTATATTTATAAATAAACTTGCAGCTCCTAGTCAATCAGAAATTCTGTTTTGCTTGGTGAGCAAAGAGGTGCTCTCATCTCGAGGTAGCCATGAAGAAAACTTCAAAAATAAAAGTTGCTAAATTTTCTTGAGCTCATTAGTCAGTCAGCAAAATAATGTATTCTGTTTTAAAATATTTCTGCACAAGACGAAAAATCCCTCTCAGACAAATTATATTTTTGCCCCATTTTCTCTCCCCACTACCACCCCCCCCCCCCTGCTGGAACCATTTGTTTGCCCAATACGTTCAAATTTGCGTCCCTTGAACTTGAGGGAACAAAGATGGGGGGGGCCATATCAAGGGAACAACCAGGTTGGGCGAGAGTGAAGGTTTTATTGGGGACAAGGGGATCAAAAGCAGAGGGTGAGGGAGTGTTTGAGTAGATCAACAGCTGCAGATGTATTGTGGTGAACGGAGAGCCAAAGGCTAGAGAGTTGGGATTTTGAAAGTGCCGCTGTAACTGATTTGGAGATTAGTTTTTTTTCTAGTGGCAGATGCAGAAGGAATTGGGGTTGAAAGTGGAAGAAGGATGTCAGTGGTGAGTGATACAAGTGATCAGAGATAGCCTTGTCTGTGATTAAGAGTTGAGAGGCCATCTAAGATAGCCAGATCATTGGGTATATTCAAAACAGAAGTTGATAGATTTCAGACTAGTAAGGGCATCAAGGGATATGGCGATAAGGCCGGTGAATGGAGTTGAGGCAGAAGATCAGCCATGATCTCATTGAATGGCGGAGCAGGCTCGAATGGCCTACTCCTGCTCCTATTTCTTATGTTCTTATGTTCTTATCGAGGAGGTGGCCTTCAATGTGGGTAGGAGAGTTTATATGGAGGACGAGGTTAAGGGAGGACATGAGTGCAGTGAACTCAGAGGAGAGAGGGCAAGGTGAGTTAAGATGGTGATTGAAATCATGGAGAATGAGGTGTTTCTCTTTGCGGAGGCTGAGGAAGGAAAGGAATGAGGATATCTCGGTGACAAACTCAGGGTGTGGTTTGGGGGGCGGTAGGCAACGAGGATTTTAAAGGAGAGGTGAGAGTGGTGGAACAAGATAAGGTGCTTGAAGGAGGAGAAAGCTCCAGAGGAGTAAGGGCAGAGACCAAGGTATGATTTGGTGATGAGGCCCACACCTCCACCACAGCAGTCTGGAAATATAGCCAGGTGAGAAGGCTTCAGTAAGTTTCCCTTAAAGCCATGATGTCAATCGAATCATCCACAAGAAGGTTATAGATGGCAAGGGCCTTGTTCGTGAGTGAACGTACATTCTGGAGGTAAATGCGGAGAGGGGTGGTGATTATTGATTCACTGGCAGAGTCCAAGGAGGCAGCGGTGGGTGGGATGAGCGGGGCGGGAAGGCGATTGGCGAGATTAGTCTTCAGCAAACCTTTGCGATGCTGCTGAAAATGTCAGCGTGTGCATACTCCTGTTGGCTTTATGCTAATATCAGCGAACAGCAGAAAGTCTACACGAAGAGAGAGGCAATAGCCACACCGAGTTGCACGAGGTCTCGGGTCCCCCACACCTGGAGAAAGTCAGTGGGGCAGTGAAAATCTTGTTTGTTCCAATTCTTCAAACAAGCAGTTTCCTCATCACACTCACATCAAACCAACACTGAACCCGCTAATGGTAGTGTATGGTACTGAACCAGTAACCCAGTGGCCATACAATCAAATCCCACCACGGAAAATTGTCAAGTTGAATTCATTAAATCTGATGATTTGTGGCTGGCACCAGCAAAAATAATCATGAAAGCTGCCTAATTGTCATAAAAACTCAACTGGTTCACTTCAAAGAAAGAAACCTGGAATCACTGCCTGGTCTGGCTTACATGTGACTCTAGTCCCACACACTTAATGTGATTGACTCTTAGGGGGTGATTTTGCCGGCGCTCAGGGGTCAGGTTTGGAGGCGGGACTGCTGGCAAAATCAAAAAGATTGGCAGTGGGTCCCGAACCCGCCTCCAACCAATCTTCCCGGGAGTCGGGTCCCCGATTTGCGCAGGGACCCGACTCCTAGCGGCAGGAAGAGGATTATAGCCACTTAACTACTCGTTAACAGGTAGTTAACAGGCAGTTAAGAGGCTTTTTCCAATTTTGACACTTCTACTGCGGGCTTCCCGACGTCGGGAAACCCCGCCAGGGTACGTGTGGCGTGCTGTGGGTCTACTGTAATGTTTGTATATAGCTGACAGCTGCAGAAGTGGTGTGAAGGATCCAATGGGACACTGATGAGTTGCAGAGGTAAGAAAATGTTGGGAAAGTAATTTTTAATGTGTTTAGAATTTTCTGTACGTGACAAGCTTTGAAGTGTTTGTGTAGTCCCACCTCATTGGGAGAACCTCTCTCACCAGTGACAGATCGCTTCTGTAACCTCACCTGCAGCTGCCATCTGTTTTAGCCTAAGGAGAGAATCACTGGAGAGCCTGGGTGCAAGGGCTCACCTTTGTACAGTGATTGTCAGTGTTTGCAGCACCTCAATGCTGTCAAACACTGAAAAAATCATCTGTCAAAAAGAAATGGTGGTGGCCCCTTTAAGAAAACCGGCAGATGACGTGTCGTCAACTGACGTCATCGAACACCGGCTTTCTCTTAATTGGCCGGCAAGCCCGCAGGGCAGGCTTAACAAGGCCAATTGATGCAAAATAGTGTCTGTGCGTTGGATGTCACTGGGGGCGGGACTAGAACCCGAAAGGCAGCAATCCCGCCCCCAACGCGCCTCTTCAGGTAAGATCCAGGCCTTAATGTCCTTAGGACATAAGTGCTGCTTTGCAAATGTCACCCGCATCCAAGGAACAAAAGAAAACACATGGGATGTCATGTGGTATATATCTACTATCAACCTTGACCATTCTGACCTCCATTAACGTCCCATCCCTTAGCACATTGAGTTCAAAATCCACATTTTTGGCCTTGCTGCTCCCTGTCTCTGCAAACTTCCCCAGTGCTACATCCTTGTCTCTACCTTCCAGTCTTCCATCTCTGGTCTATTGTGCCTTCCTGTCTCTTCACTCTACCATTGGTGCAGAGCTTTCAGCCATCTTACCCCCATATTCTGGACCTCTCTCCCAAAACTGTTCCACCTTGCTTCATCCCTCTTAACTTTTAAAAGCCACCTAAAAACCTACCTCTTCAATCGTATTTTGGTTGCCTTCCCTGATTCCCCTCTTCCTCCTGCTCCGATCTAATCCTCAACACTGAAGTGCCTCGGGGTGTTTGGCGACATTAAAGGAACTGCATAAAGTTAAGTAGTTGTTGTTGTTCACAAAATTAACCTTAGGCACAATCCATTGAAAAGCCTTTCAAATGTGAATTTAATCCTTTCTTTTGAAAGTTGATGCTGTAAGGTCTGTGGTTTAGTCACAGACACCATCTTGTATCAAGTGATCTGAACCACAAACTACTGTGTTACAAAGAAATTCATGTTGAAGCTTCACAGTTTGTTGCTCCTGCAGTCTGGCCTGAATGGATGATGTACCTAGACCCGAATGGTATTGCGAGCCGGATATTCTCTTTTTATCCTTGCCTTCCTACCACTTTCCTAGCTACTTGTTGATGTCTTAGTTTCAACGATTTTGTGTCCATCAAGATGAATGATCATCAAGAAACACTGTCGACTGTAAATGCTGACAGTAAAATACACCATTCCTTTCTGCTGCTGTTGCCTCTCCTTCCTTTCATCTGCAGAATGACAATTACAACAACAACAGCAAAGGGTGGAAACTCCTCATTTGCTGAATCAAAACAAGATCTTCATCAGTTCAGTAACAGGAGGAGTTTCAGGTTCCGATTCTGGCGGCAGGAAAGGAGCCAGGGCAGCGGCTGCATCGCCTCAGGGCCAGATATATTTTAAATAGAGAGAGGGATTGATAGTTAAATAGGAAAACTTGGGACAATTTGAGAAGCAGGGGAGTCAAGTCAGTTGGAGCAAAGTAGTACAGCCTGAGGTGCTGGGAGATTCAAAACTGAGGTGCTACTGTGCCACCACTTCTCTCCGGGCCCAATCTTTTTTCGGCAGCTCTCCTGGCATGTTGAGTTGGCAGCAACTTCTTTGGCCTGCAACAGAACGATGGGGTCCGTGGCCTCCTTCTGTGTTGTGAACTTCTATGTTGCTATGGTTTGTCAGCTTTAGGCCCAGTCTCAGTTGTTCACGTGGAGAGTGAAATCAGGAGGTAAAGCTCAGCAGCGCCCAGCTGAAGCAAAGCAGAGCGGTGTGTGTTACTCCGACTTGGTAAACCTCAGTGCTGCGTGATTATCTCACACTCCTGCTTCTGCAGCACTTCTGCTGCCTGCTCATCATTTTCAGCATCAAGGAAGTGGCATTTCAGGATGTTGAAATTTTCAGGTTTACATGCAGATTTATAAAAAGTTTGAGCTGGCGGAGGCCTGCCTACTGCTGGCGACAGATCAAAGCTGTGTCATAGCGCTGTAGTGCCATGCATTAATGCTCCACCACTGAGCTACTGCTGTTTTCAACTCTGGATGTTATCGAGTCGATTTGGAGAAATGTGCAGAACCATAAAGCCTGCCTTCATTCATAAACTGCAATCAGATGTTTTTGCTCTGAAGATGCAAATTCAGCAAAGATTCTATGTTTCTGCCATTGCGGGATTTTTATGCAGGACTGAAGGATGACTCAGTTTTAATGTTTTATCTCCGTGTTTAACTTTTCTTTGCCAATTTCATCTTTTGGTAGATACACCAACAATTTGTAATTGGACACAGCATGGCCAACAATTCTGTGAAAAGTGAGATAAAGATCTTAGCTGTGTAATGGGCCATAAGAAAAGGTGCTTTCTCATGAGGTTGGGTTTCAGAGGACAAGTCAGCCTGGGCTGTTCTTTACACAGCTGCCGACAGAATAGGTTGAGGTGTGGGAGCAGATCACCTGCCCGGCCCACCCAGCTCAGTGAATGGTGCATGGCATGACAGGGAAAGGAAAAAAGCAAATTAAATATATATGTATACATTTTTTTAAAAGAAGGCTTAATGGGAAAGAAAACAAAAGGGGCTGTATGTTCTATTATCATTTTTTTTAACTGGTAGCAGGACTGGAGAGTGCAGTTGGTTCGGTACATTGTTTTTGCATCTCAGGAAGCTGGATTTGAGTCCAGCATAGAAGGTCCCGCCTCTCTCTGGCTGTAGGAGTCCTATGAAATGAATTTGGGCAGGATCAATCACTTCCTAACAAGCACAAGCTCGAAGCACAAAACTATCCTCAATTTAGCACAGATTGGCATGTTGGGAGTCTCACTCAGGTTACGGTTAACGCATAATTTGGGGCAGAGTAGAATGGGCTTTACTCTACAGCTCTCTGCAGGGTACCAGCCTGGGAGCACTCAATGCTGATACAGAGTGCCCAAAATGGAAAAGGGTTCCATTCCTAACACTCACATTAGTCAATCTGATAAACACAAATTTCCAAAACACATTGTGCAGTTACATTTCTCCATAAATATCAATCAAAGGCTTCATTCTGGACGCAGTGCCGTGATTGTGTCAACACCCTGCCAAACTGAAATGGATTGGATAAACTTTAATCGCTGTTCTCGGAAGTACAAAGTCTTTCTGATTATGTGTTGCATAAACCTGTGCCTTCAAAAAGATTAACACGATGACCACACCCACCAGCAGGGGTGTGTAATTACAGTTCAGGTGGACATCAAAGCAATGATGGTAGATTACTGCCTCACCGAGTGCATCAAACAGGCAAATTGCTTGCAGCTAATTACTCCGTTACAATTAATTCTTTCTAATTCCTAATAGTTTAACCACCTGAAGACATCTCATTAAAGAGGAAGCTTCATGTTTATAAAAAGTAAGGCATCTCAGAAGCAGCTTCTCAGCCCATTGCATTGTTGTTTTCATGCACTGTGCCACAAAATGACAGTACTTGTGATTCATGCTTGTTATCTCTCTTGGGTGGGCTGTTTGGGAAGAGAAACAGTGCTAGTGATAACATTTTCCCTTCTTCAGAAGGGATGGAAGGGAGAACATTGAAGAGAAACCATCCCGAGTGCTTTGTACACCTTTTGAAGGTCAGCTCAGTCATGATGTACAGTCAGTACCTGTGTCATGAGATGGAACCAAAGTGCAAGTAACACACCCACCTCTGAATCAGAAGGTTTGCTTCTGTGAAATGCCGTGGGACATTTTTCTACCTTAAAGACGCTATACAAATTGTTGTTGCTGCTGCTGGGTTCATTATTGGCACTTAAATAATTTAAGCTGGCACTTTAGTGCAGTACTGAGGAAATGCTGCATTGTCGGAGGTGCCACCTTCAGATAAGATGTTACATTCCAACTGAAATAAAAACATAATGCTGGAAATACTCAGCAGGTCAGGCAGCATCTGTGGAGAGAGAAACAAAGTTAACATTTCAGGTCGGTGACCATTCTGACGAAAGGTCATCGTCCTGAAACGTTAACTCTGTTTCTCTCTCCACAGATGCTGCCTGAACTGCTGAGTATTTCCAGCATTTTCTGTTTTTGTTTTGGATTTCGAGCATCTGCAGTATTTTGCTTTTGTGTTACATTCCATCTGCCTGTTCCAGTCAGTCAGGTGGATGTCTAAGATTCCACGGCACTATTCAAAGAGGAACAGGGAGTTTTCCTGATGTTCTGGCCAATATTACTCCCTCATCGAGTGTCACTAAAACAAGGTTAAGTGGTCATTAGATAATTGTTGTTTGTGGGACATTCTTGTGTGCAAAATAGGATTCATTTACCTAGAAAATAGCAACTGCACAATGTAATTCATTGGCCATGATATTAATATGAAGACGGCTTCCGAGCGGAGGGGGGGTGGAATTGCACGGGTGAAACACAGAAGTCAAATGAGCGGGTCAGAATCTGCAATCTCAACTCAGTTGTACCAATTGATTTTGACTTCCGGGTTTCACATCTCCAAGCTGTGCAGTAGGCGTGATGCGCACCCGCATGACGCAATAGTAGCTGCATTTAAAGGGACAGTGCACATATGGAAATTGGAGATGTTGAGGATGGATGGTGGACATAGAGCAAGGGCAGCACCCAGATTCAATGACACATCGCTGGAATTACTGCTGTGTGCAGTCAGGAGCAGGGAGGACATACTTTTCCCCAGCACTGGGAGAAAGAAACCTGCTGCTCTCACCAAGAAGGCATGGTTGGAGGTAGTCGAGGAGGTGAGCTTCAGGAGCGTTGTGCTCAGGTCTTGGATGCAATGTAGGAAGCAGTTTATTGACCTAACCAGGTCAGAAAAAGTGAGTACATTTGCTGATTCAACAACATCCTGTGCTGTAAGCTCTCCACTTCACTCTGTCTTGCTAAGCGTTCTCCATCGCATCACTCTTCACACCCACTCAAATATCAGTAGCACCCAGCCCTCACTTTCTATGCACTTCATCACCTCCCCATTTATCCATCCACCGTTGCGACTCACTCCAATCCTTATGCCATGTGGTGCATGTGGCTTTGTCCCCCTCACCGAATGCACTCCATCCATCAGCTGAATACCTCACGCACAGGTCTGTTTTATCACCTCTTGTAGGAGAAGAGAGCGCAAAACGCCAGGGAGAGGGAGAGAACTGGAAGCGACCCGCTACAAATAGTCAGCTCACAGATGCAGAAGAGGATGCCTTGGAGATAAGTGGCACCTCTCTCCTGTGCACCTCTCTCCTGTGCACCTCTCCCCTGTGCACCTCTCTCCTGTGCACCTCTCCCCTGTGCACCTCTCCCTGTGCACCTCTCCTGTGCACCGCTCTCTCCTGTGCACCTCTCCCTGTGCACCTGCTCTCCTGTGCACCTCTCTCCTGTGCACCTCTCTCCTGTGCACCTCTCTCCTGTGCACCTCTCTCCTGTGCACCTCTCCTGTGCACCTCTCTCCTGTGCACCTCTCCCCTGGTGCACCTCTCCCCTGTGCACCTCTCCTGTGCACCTCTCTCCTGTGCACCTGTCTCCTGCGAACGTGCTGATCACACCACAGGCTGTCGTGGATGGTGATGGTTTTCCTCTTCTGATGTGCTGTCAAACACATCCAATGCGTCTCCCATCCTCCTCATGTCAGTTTGAAAGCCTCCAAGGTTGAAAAAAGCTGTATCCACACAAGCACTCTCTGCCAAACATTTGCCAGATGGAACTGAGATTCAGATGGGATAATGACAAGTTTAAATACCCACCTGAACTGCTGCTCAAACTCACCTACGTTACCCTGGTCAGTTTTCTGAGCCCTGGAAAACCTGTGCTGCTCCAGTTAAATTTGGACCCAAGTTTAAAAACAATTTGCACAGACTGTGTCCTAAGGACGTTAATTGCGGCAATAAGTACTTGCTCAATAATTAAATCCCCGACTTCGGCGTGTAGGTTTCTCGCCGGCATCCAAACACGCCTCCGTTAAACCCGGAAGTGGGTGCGTTGGAGCTAGGTTTTAACCCCCCCACCCACTCCCAACCCACCCGTTCTTGGGGATTAACATTTCTTCCATTGTGTGTGAAGTGCTTTAGACATTTGAGATGTGATAAGATGCTATATAAATACAAATTTATTCTTTCTATAACACTCTTTATCCCCTGAATGACAATTTTTAACAGTACAGGAAACTTTCGTTTATCCGGCATCGACGGGACCGGCGTGGTGCCGGTTTATCGGAAATACCGGATAACGGAGAGTTATATCTACCGAGGCTATTTTTAACAAAGAGACTCCAGGCAGCGCGGGAGAATCAACTCCTGCTACTGCAGTGTTTCGGACTTCCGACAGCGCCAGGAGGCCGAGTAGTGGCACTTTTGAAAAGTACCCCTACTGACTAAATCGGCGTTCGCGGACTCGGACTCAGACTCGGGATCGGCAACATTGCCGGTTATTTGAGAGGAGTTTTCGGAGCACTCGGCGTTCGCGGAGACTCGACTGCGACTCGGCAACATTGCCGGTTATTTGAGAGGAGTTTTCGGAGGATGATTTTTGCTGGTTAAGCAAGAATTCCGGTTATTTGGGTGCCGGATAAACGAAAGTTTCCTGTATTAGTGACGACGTTATTTGCCAGGTGTGTTGAGATGGGAGTGCTGCTGAGTTGGGAGTAATTCCCCCTTGTAACACTGCATTAATTTTAACAGGGGGATGTCGCTGTTTCTGATTCTCGTAGTGAATTCTGAGGCGGATATTGTCATTATGGCCCGTTGTTGCTCTGTTGCTGTGCAGTATTACATTGCAGACGATCTTTCATTTAATCAAAAATAATGATAAGTCACACAGGGTGATGCAGCAGATGCTTTGAATTTGGGGTAAACCAGAGGGAGATGTCTTCTTTGTCCCACATACCAACTCATCAGCAGGAATGTCAGTATCTTTCTGGTTGGCTATAACAGTCCATTTTATGAATACATTTTCCAGTTGAATGTTTATATTTGGTGCAGATTGTGTAATTTTCTACCCCACCCCTCATTTTTTTACTTTTGCTTCCCCCTCCCAATTTTCTCTCCTCCTCTCCTGAGTGCATTGACCAGAAGCAGAGTTCCACAGGCATCGCTGGCCTTCTGGTACCTCACCCAAATGGCCTTTCTTCATGTGTTAAACAGCTTAAACAGTGATGCCAAGAATTTCCTCGTAATGCTGGCAGAAGGTTAGCAGAAACCCCGGACAAGATAGGATGGAGTTGTTTTCTCTGGAACAGAGGAGGCTGAGGGGAGACTTAATTGAGGGGCCGAGATAGAGTGGATAGGAAGGATCTATTTCCCTTAGCAGAGAGGTCATTAACCACGGGGCATGGATTTAAAGTAATTGGTAGAAGGATTAGAGGGGAATTGAGGAAAACTTTTTCACCCAGAGGGTGGTGGGGGTCTGGAACTCACTGCCTGAAAGGGTGGTAGAGGCAGAAACCCTCATCGCATTTAAAACGTACTTGGATATGCACCTGAAGTGCTGTAACCTACAAGGCTACGGACCAAGAGCTGGAAAGTGGAATTAGGCTGGATAGCTCTTTTTTTTGGCTGGCGCAGACACAGTGGGCTGAATGACTTCCTTCTGTGCCATAAATTTCTATGATGAGTGCAAACAGGATTTCTGCTGATCTTCTGCCAAATTTATGGTGGCCGATCGGGAGAACCCCTGAGGAAATTCCCGTCATATGTGTCTGTTGGCTGTTGGACCTCAGTTGGCATCCCAGATGAAGGTGATCCTGGAAAACCTGATGCCAATTTAGCTGCTCTTGCCAGCAGGAGTCACTGGAAAGTGATCAGGAGTAACAGTCCATGTTTCTCCTTTCGAGGCCAGTACAATGCGGCTCACCGTAGTGCCCCTGACACTACCTTGGCTGAGGTCAGTCAGCCAGTTCTACATGGGGCAGTGCTTTTACCAACTGAAGCATCGCGGGGAAGGGGGAAGCTTTATTGAATTGTGTAAAGCTTGTACGTTAGCTTTGGGCCATAGTACATTCCAAGTTACAATGGGATCTGTAGACACAAAGACTGTGGACCTTGCATAGTTCTGTGTGGTTAATCAGTTTAAGATATGTAAGTGCTTTATAACTTGTCTTGTGGCTGCATATGTTGCCACTGGCAATCAGTGTGCAATTACATAATTAGAGCTTGTGATCTCTGCCCATTAAATGATGAGTCACTTTCAAAAGAATTTCTCTCAAAAGCCAGGCGCAACACATCCTTGTATATTCTTAATAAAAGCATTTGGCATGTTGCAGCGGTTTTATCAGCGGACAAATCTGATACCGACACAGTGCCAAGTAGTAATTAGGTTCTTCACACAAGCTACTGTTTGAAAGCCTTGAGACTAAAACAGGAAGTTTTATAATCTACTGAATGGCCCCATAATCTTAAGTGTTATAAAGCAAGATATCTGCCCACGTAACAGGGTTTCTCAATCATCTCGGTCATAGGAGGCTTCGGAAATTCCATTTGAAATCACACTCCAGTGACATTGCGAATGGGAATGGTGAGTTATGGACAGTGGCGTCCATTCATGGTGCCATAGTGCAATGGAAACAAAATTACAAACCAAACTTAAGTGTGCCTTCAACCTGTATTAAATCCAGTGAATTTGCCTTGTATTCATATGGTAGTTCTCATGCTAATATTTAAAAATCTGTATATTAAAAATCTTACATCTGTGAACACTTCTTGTCTACTAAGCCTTATTTCCTGCTGTCATGTTTTTGTCACACTTGGCTGTAAAGTTTTTTAATTATAAATTCCACTGCAGACATTTATAATGGAACCTGCCTATGTAAACTTGCCATGCTGTAATTACACCCTCCCACCAGTGGTGATGCTGTAGCACCTCCAAGCTCCTCCGCCTGTACGGCAGAGAAATGCCAATGCTCCACCCAATTCTGCTTCTTTGCTTCTCCAATTGCCCTAAGTTTTTGGTATTTAAATAATAACTTAAAAGTAATCCATAAAAATAAGGACAAGATGTGTTACTTTAAAATTATCTACATGTCCCGGACAAATTATCTCCCACCTTCACATTGCACCTGAAGCCTGCAGTTGGTCTTAACGCCTCATGTGCAATGCCACAAGGGATCAACGAGTAATATATTAAAAATCGTGTGTATGCGCACACCTCCTGAACACAAACATTAGTTCCTGTGTCACAATTTTTGCTTATGATTTTATATCAACGTTTAATATTGAAACTGCCTATGAAACAAAAAAGGTGACTCAACCGTGGCTAACAAGGGAAATTAGGGATAGCATAAAATCCAAGGAGAGGACATATAAATTGGCCAGAAAAAGCAGTAAACCTGAGGATTGGGAGCAGTTTAGGATTCAACAAAGGAGGACAAAGAGATTAATTAAGAAGGGAAAAATAGAATATGAGAGGAAGCTTTCAGGGAACATAAAAACTGACTGTAAAAGCTTTTATAGATATGTGAAGAGAAAAAGATTGGTGAAGTCAAGCGTAGGTCCCTTGCAGTCAGAATCAGGGGAACTTATAATGGGGAACAAAGAAATGGCAGACCAATTAAATACATATTTTAGTTCTGTCTTCACAAAGGAGGACACAAATAACCTCCCAGAGATGTCGGGGAACATAGGGTCTGATGAAAGGGAGGAACTGAAAGAAATCAGTATTTGTAGGGAAATGGTGTTAGGGAAATTGACGAGATTGAAGGTCGATAAATCCCCAGGGCCTGATAATCTACATCCAAGGGTACTTAAGGAAGTGGCCCTAGAAATAGTAGATGCATTGCTGATCATCTTCCAACATTCGATGGAATCTGGAACAATACCCAAGGATTGGAGGGTAGCTAATGTTACCCCACTATTCAAAAAAGGTGGTAGAGAGAAAACGGGGAATTACAGACCGGTAAGCCTGACATCGGTAGTGGAGAAAATGCTAGAGTCCATTATAAAAGATGTAATAGCAGAGCACTTGGAAAACAGTGACAGGATCGGACAAAGTCAATATGGATTTACAAAAGGTAAATCGTGCTTGACTAATCTACTGGAATTTTTTGAGGATGTAACTGGTAAAATAGATAAGGGAGAACCAGTGGATGTGGTGTATTTGGACTTTCAAAAGGCTTTCGATAAGGTCCCGCATAAGAGATTAGCATGTAAAGTTAAGGCACATGGGATTGGGGGCAAGGTATTGACTTGGATAGAGAACTGGTTGGCAGACAGAAAGCAAAGAGTTGGAATAAACGGGTCTTTTTCCGAGTGGCAGGCAGTGACTAGTGGGGTACCGCAGGGATCGGTCCTTGGACCCCAGCTATTCACAATATATATATTAATGATCTAGACAAGGGAACTAGATGTAATATCTCCAAGTTTGCAGACGACACAAAGCTGGGTGGGCGTGTGTGCTGTGAGGAGGATGCCGAGAAACTCCAGGATGATTTGGACAGGTTGGGTGATTGGGCAGAAGCATGGCAGATGCAATATAACGTGGATAAATGCGAGGTTATCCACTTTGGTGTCAAAAACAGAAAGGCAGATTATTATCTGAATGGCAATAGATTGGGAGAAGGGAAGTGCAACGAGACCTGGGTGTCCTTGTGCACCAGTCGCTGAAGGTAAGCATGCAGGTGCAGCAGGCGGTTAAGAAGGCAAATGGTATGTTGGCCTTCGTAGCGAGAGGGTTTGAGTACAGGAACAAGGATGTCTTGCTGCAGTTGTACAGGGCCTTGGTGAGACCACATCTTGAGTATTGTGTGCAGTTTTGGTCGCCTTATCTGAGGAAGGATGTTCTTGCCATGGAAGGAGTTCAGCGAAGATTCACCAGGCTGATACCTGGGATGGCAGGAATGACATATGAGGAGAGATTGGGTCGATTGGGCTTATACTCGCTGGAGTTTAGAAGAATGAGAGGGGATCTCATTGAAACTTGTAAAATTCTGACAGGACTGGACAGACTAGATGCAGGAAGGATGTTCCCGATGGTCGGGGAGTCCAGAACCAGGGGTCACAGTCTAAGGATAAGGGGTAAGCCAGTTAGGACAGAGATGAGGAGGAATTTCTTCACCCAGAGGGTGGTGAACCTGTGGAATTCTCTACCACAGAAGGCAGTAGAGGCCAATTCATTAAATATATTTAAGAAGGAGTTGGATATATTTCTTAAGGCTAAAGGGATCAAGGGATATGGGGAGAAAGCAGGGACAGGGTTCTGAATTTGGATGATCAGCCATGGTCGCATTGAATGGTGGAGCAGGCTAGAGAGGCCGAATGGCCTACTCCTGCTCCTATCTTCTATGTATCTATGAATTTAGTTATAATGGGAATTTCCTGTGTTAACAGCTCCCAATGATATTGTTGAAGGCTGCAACCACGAGGTAGTACTGTGGAGTAAGTTTCTGATATCATCTCTCCCATCTTTATTGCCATCTTGTATATAAAAAAAGTAATGTCATCAATTTAACCCATGGGTATTTTACTAGATATCTAGGGACATAGGAATTGCTAGAGGATAAAAGACCATGGTCCTTATAATTTGCTTTCTACCATCCTGGTAGTGAAATGAAACAATAATGGAGTTGTTGACTAATCAGGGCAATGAATCTCTATCAATTAATCTACAACAGACCCAGACACAGAGCCATAGAATCATAGGCTGATACAGCACAGAAGGAGGTTATTCGGCTCATCGTGCCTGTGCCGGCTCTTTGAAATTTATCCAATTAGCCCCACTCCCCTGCTCTTTCCCCATAGCCCTGCAAATGTTCTCCCTTCATGTATTTATCCAATTCCCTTTTGAAATTTATTGTTGAATCTGCTTCCACCGCCCTTTCAGGAAGTGCATTCCAGATCATAACAACTCGCTGCGTAAATTTGTTAAGTCCCTAATTGGCCCACCCTTCCTTTGACTTCCATTTTACTATTTATATGTTTATAAAAGACTTTTGGGTTTTTATTTCATGTTACCCGCTAATCTATTCTCATACACTGTCTTTGCCCCTCTTATTTCCTTTTTCAGTTCTTCTCTGCACTCTCTGTAGTCAGCTTGGTTCTTTATTGAATTATGAACCTGACATTTATCATAGGCTGCCTTTTTCTGTTTCATTTTAATCTCTATATCTTAGTCATCCAGGGAGCTCTAGCTTTGGATGCCCTTCTTCCCCCACTATGGGAATGTGTCTCATCTGTAAACAAACTATCTCCTCTTCGAAGGACTCTCATTGCTCATTTACTGTTTTACCTACCAATCTTTGATTCCAGTCGACCTGGGCCAGACCCTATTTCAACTCACTGAAATTAGTTCTACTCCAGTTGAATATTTTCACATTTGATTTTTCCTTGTCCTTTCCCATAACTACTCTAAACCTAATGATATTGTGATCACTGTTTCCCACATGCTCCACTTGCCCCACTTCATTCCCCAGAACGAGATCCAGCACTGCTTCCTTCCTCATTGAGCTGGAAACATACTAATCAAGAAAGTTCTCTTGTACACATTTCAGGAATTCCTCCCCCTTTTTGCCCTTTACACTGTGACTATCTCAGTCTATATTAGGATAATTGAAGTCCCCCATTATCACTACTCTAAAGTTCTTGCATCTTTCTGTAATTTGCCTGAAAACTTGCTCCTCTATCACCTTCCCACTATTTGGTGGCCAATATTATACACTCAGCAGTATAATAGCTCCTCTATTGTTCCTGAATTCTAACCAAATAGATTCTGTCTTTGAACCCTCAAGTACATCAACCCTTTCTAGTGTTGTAACAATATCTTTGATCAGTACTGCCACCCAAAACTTTCCCGCTAAGCTGCATGGCCACGCGGCCGCAGGGCGATCTGGAGGTCCCACGCAGGCCACTCACTGGCTTTGCAATGGGAATCACCGCGCATGTGCGAAAATTTGAATGGGTCGCACAGCCAGTTAAAGGGCCTGCGCACAAAAAAAAATTACAGGGAACATTGGTCACACCCCCTCCTTTTTATCCTTCCCTATCTTTCCTAAATACATTGTAGCCAGGAATATTAAGTGTCCATTCCTCCCCCTGTTCGAGCCAGGTCTCCATTATTGCTACTATATCATAATCCCATGTGGCTACTTGTGCCTGCAGCTCATCATCCTTATTAACTAAACTCCGTGCATTTACGCACCTGCACTCCAAACCTATCTTAGTCTTCCTTTCATTTGTCCCCTGTCTGACCCCTCCTATTTCTGAACTACTCTTTATTCTAATGCTGTTTGTCTCATCCAGTCCTCTGTGCACCTTGTATCTCCTCTCCAATGCTTCATCCTGGCGCCCCAACCCCTGCCAAATTAGTTTAAACCATCCCCCACAGCAGTAACGAGCCTCCCCGCGAGGACATTGGTCCCAGCCTCTTTACGTTCAACCGATCCATCTTATACAGGTCCCTCCTGCACACTAACTAGTCCCGATGACCCAGGAATCTGAAGCCCTCCCTCCTAAATCATTTCTCCAGCCTCACGTTAACCTGTCTTATCTTACTGCTCCTACTAGCACGTGGCACTGGGAGTTACCCAGAGATTACTACCTTTTGAGGTCCTGCTCTTTAACTTCCTTCCTGAAACTCTGGCTGCGATTTTGCTGACCTCGGCGGGTCCATGGCGGGCGACGTCGGTGGTGGGTCCCAACCCCGCTGCTGTCTTCATCCCGCGCTGTGAAATGAATTTCCCTTGATGGGGCTTGTTAAGCCCGCCCAGCGTGTTTCCAGGCCAATTAGAGGACGCGGATCTGATGACGTCATTTGATGACACGTCATCAGCCGGTTTCCTCAAAGGGGCCATGACCAACTTTATTTTGAGCTCTGTGCTGTCAGTGTTCTACAGCATTGAGGTGCTGCAAACACTGACCAGCACTGCACAAAGGCACAGGGCTGCACCCAGGCTCTCCCATGACTCCCTCCATATGCTTATGGAGGGAGTCAGAATACGCAAGAGGTCCTCTTCCCTTCCCATGGGTGGAAGAGACCCCCCCCCCCAGGAGATCAACACAGCCTGGTTGCACATTGCAGAGGAGGGCACAAGCAGGGATGTGGTCTGCAGGATCTGGGTGCAGTGCCGCAAACCTTTCAATGATCTCAGTAGATCGCGAAACGTTAGTACAAAGCCACACACGGTCTCATCCTGCTGTGCCTCTCATCACATCCCCATCACTCTGCCTTCCATACCCTATCCTGCACATCTTTACTCACACCAACTTACCTTGCACCTCCAACCATCCCTCTCTATCTACATTATCACTTCCCCATTTCACTAGCCACCCCTCACACTCGCCCTCATCCGAGTGCAATCATACCGACTAACAACACACAAGGATAGGCACTTGGGTGTTTTATCCAATGTTTATGTAAGGTTTCTGTTAATGTGGTGTCAAACATTGAAACCTTTATTTTCAACACTTTGTGTTCTTGGACAGATTTGTGTGCACCTTTGGAAGTGGCTTAGTGAGTTGCAGTGAATGGTGAGATGTAAGGGTACCCCCCACAATGGGGATAAGTGTGAAAGGAATGGCTTGGACATTGTAGGATGCTTTATGGCGTTAGTGTGGGGTGGTGCCAACCTGGTGCATCATGTGGCAGTCAGGGTGTACAGCGTCAAGTGAAGTGAAAGAAATTTCTTCTCATCTCAGTCCTAAATGGCCGACCCCTTATTCTGAGACTGTGACCCCTGGTTCTAGACTCCCCAGCCAGGGGAAACATCCTCCCTGCATGTACCCTGTCAAGCCCTGTAAGAATTTTGTATGTTTCAATGAGATCACCTTTCATTCTTCTAAACTCTAGATAATATAGGCCTAGTCTACTCAATCTCTCCTCATAGGACAATCCCCCCATCCCAGGAATCAGTCTGGTGAACCTTTGTTGCACTCCCTCCTATGGCAAGTATACCCTTCCTTAGGTAAGGAGAGCAAAACTGTACACAATACTCCAGGTGTGGTCTCACCAGGGCCCTATATAATTGCAGTAAGACGTCTTTACTCTTGTACTCAAATCCTCTTGTAATAATGGGCAACATACCATTTGCTTTCATAATTGCTTGCTGTTCCCACATATTAACTTTCAGTGATTCGTGTACAAGGACACCCAGGTCCCTCTGAACACCAACATTTCCCAATCTCTCACCATTTAAAAAATACTCTGCTTTTCTATTTTTCCTACCAAAGTGGATAACTTCACATTTCTCCACATTATATTCCATTTGCCATGTTCTTGCCCACTCACTTAGCCTGTCTATATCTCCTTGAAGCCTCTTTGCATCCTCCTCACAACTTACATTCCCACCTAGCTTTGTATCATCAGAAAACTTGGATATATTACATTTGGTCTCCTCATCCAACTCATTGCTATAGATTGTGAATAGCTGAGGCCCAAGCACTTGGGGTACCCTGAAGGGATAATTACTAGTCCTAGCCCCTTTAGGGCTACCCCAGATCAGGCGTATTCCTCAGACGTTCACTTTCAACTAAAGATTGAGGTAGCCGAATCCTAAAGACGCTTAATTGGGACTAAAGGTCTGGACCATCTCTCCCTAAAGGAAAGGAACAACCTGAAAATGTTACCGTCCTCCAGATAGCACTTTTAATAAGTTTAGCTAGACTGTAACCTTCCGGATATTATGAGGGTCGGGAAAACTCCCCCAGAATTCTGCAACTCCTCACCAAAGAGTGTACAGAGATTGAGTTTGCGAGTTTGATACAGAAGTATTATGTGAGATAATTCTAAAAATATATAGATTTATTAAAGAACCGACATGTAATTTACAGTTGGTGATTCAATCACAACATTAACAGTTCCAAAAAGAGAAAGCTTTACAATCTTATATCAGAGATCCTTATTCTCAAATCTTAACTTCGCTACAGTTTTGCAGTTCTTAGTCTTATTCAGGATATCCACCAAAATCAAATACAGTACCTTGATCCCCGAGATACAAAGAGTTGTAGACTTACAGAGCTGCCTCTGAAGCCTGAGAATCGCTTTGCCCCTTTACAGCGAATATATTATCCCATTTGAAAGTTCAATATTTATACCCTTTTTCAGAGGTATTTCCTTTGAAGTTCTCTGCTGATGTAAGCTAATTATCTCTAGTCATTTTTCTGCTGACCCCTGCTATTCTTACAGTCACCTCAGCTGGTAGCAATACAGACTCGTGTCTCTCCTCTAGGTGTTCGAAGCTTACCATAAAAAACTGTGTAACAGCAGGTGCATTTCATTTGATGTCATTTTTACTAAGGCCTTCTGTTTGTGCCTTTTTACAAAGTGTAAATTAGAACACCTTAACAGGGTGAACCTTTGTCTGTTCCCAAAGATTCAGACTGTTAGGAGCCTTTAACCTTCTGTTTCAATAAGGTTATTGATTCAGTGTCAACAACTATCTTATCTCAATAGCCTGTATGCTGTTACAGCTTTAGATTGTTGAGGCTTCCAGATTTCCAAACCCAGTTTGTCATGTTTTAATAAAGCCAGAATTCTTTCATAGAATGGTGTATTTTTCTGAATAGGTTATATGGCTTATTCCTTCACAACCCCACTAGGTACAGCCTGCCAACCCGAAAATGACCCGTTTATTCCTACTCTCTGTTTTCTGTCCGTTAACCAATCCTCAATCCATGCTAGTATATTACCCCCAATCCCATGAGTCCTAATTTTGTTTAATAAGCCCTTGTGTGGCACCTTATCGAATGCCTTCTGAAAATCCAAATACACCACATCCACTGGTTCCCCTTATCTATTCTGCTAGTTACAACCTCAAAAAACTCTTAACAGATTTATCAAACATGATTTCCCTTTCATAAATCTGTGTTGACTCGGCCCAATCCTATTATTATTTTCTAAGTGCCCTGTTATCACGTCTTTAATAATCGATTCTAGCATTTTCCCTACTACTGATGTCAGGCTAACTGGTCTGTAGTTCCCTGTTTTCTCTCTCCCTCCTTTCTTAAATAGTGGGGTTACATTTGCTACCTTCCAATCTGTGGGAACCGTTCCAGAATCTATGGAATTTTGGAAGATAACAACCAATGCATCCACTATCTCTATGGCCTCCTCTTTCAAAACCCTAGGATGTAGGCCATCAGGCCCAGGAGATTAATCGGCTTTCAGTCCCATTAATTTCTGCAGTACTATTTTTTTACTAATACTGATTTCTTTCAGTTCCTCATTCTTGCTAGACCCTTGGTTCTCCACTATTTCCAGGAGGTTTATTGCGTCTTCTTCCGCGAAGACAGACACAAAGTATTTGTTTAATTTCTCTGCCATTTCCTTATTCCCCATTATAATTTCTCTTGTCTCAGCTAATCTTTTCCTTTTTACATACCTATAGAAGCTTTTATAGTCTGTTTTTATGTCTCTCGCTAGTTTACTCTCATATTCTATTTTCCCTTTCTTTATCAATTTCTTGGACCTCCTTTGCTGAATTCTAAAATCCTCCCAATCCTCAGGCTTATTACTCTTTTTGGCAACATTATAAGCCTCTTCCTTTGATCTAATACTATCTTTAACTTCTTTTGTTAGCCACTGTTGGACCACTTTTCCTGTGGGGTTTTTGTGCCTTAAAGGAATGTATATTTGTTGTAAATTATGTATTAATTCTTTAAATGCTAGCCATTGCTTGTCTACTGTCATACCTTTTAATGTAGTTTCCCAACTCGCCCCTCATACCTACATAGTTTGCTTTGTTTAGATTTGAGACCCTAGTTTCGGATTTAACTAAATCACTTTCAAACTCAATATAAAATTCTATCATATTATGGTCACTCTTCCCTAAGGGCCCCTTTACTACAAGGTTATTAATTAATCCTTTCTCATTGCACAATACTAGATCTAAAATAGACTGTTAACTCGTTGGTTCTTCAACATACTGATCTAGAAAACTATCTTGCATACATTCCATGAATTCGTCCTCCATACTATTACTGCAAATTTGGTTTGCCCAGTCTATATGTAGATTAAAGTCCCCCATGATTACGGTATTACACTTGTTACATGCGCTTCTAATTTCCTGATTTATAATCTGCCCTACATTACAACTACTGTTTGGGGGCCTATAAACAACTCCCACCAATGTTTTCTGCCCCTTGCTGTTTCTTAGCTCCACCCAAACTGATTCTACTTCTTGATTTTTGTGGCTAAGATCCTTTCTCTCTACTGTCTTTATCCCATCCTTTATTATCAGGGCTACTCCTCCTCCTTTTCCATTTTGCCTATCTCTTCTAAAAGTTAAGTATCCTGGAATATTTAGTTCCCAACCTTGGCCACATTGCAACCACGTCTCTGTTATGGCTATTAGATCAAACCTATTAATTTCTATCTGCGCTATTAATTCATCTATTTTGTTGCGAATGCTTCGCGCATTCAGATATAGTGCCTTTAGCTTTGACTTATTTCTATTTTTCCCTGATGTCACCTTAGTCACTGATGCCTTATTACCTTTGTTACGCTCTCTGTCCCTTCCTGACCCACTCTGCTTATTTTTACCCCAAACTCTACTCTGCTCTAGAGCCTTGAGGTAAGGAAAATCTCGGTGAAGATTTCTGCAGAATTTACCCCCCTTCAAGTGCAGGCCGTGTCCTGTGCTTCTACTATTCTGGACAAGGTGCTACAGCTGGTCATGGTCTACATTATCTAGTGCTTTTAGAATTGTAAAAACAGCAATTATATCAGCTCTTTACCTTCTCTTTTCCAGTAAGTATATGCCCAATTTATGTAATCGCTCCTCACAATCTAATTCCTCCATCCACTCAATCATTCTGGTTGATCTCTTTTGTATCCTTTCAATAGCTGCAATATCCCTTTTTGTACTGTGGCAACCAGAAATGTACACAGTATTCTAAGTGTGGTTACACCAGTAATTTATGAAGTGGCAGGATTACCTCACTATTTTGGCTCAATATTGACCTTTTATTACATCCCATCTGATTTGCTTCACTAACTGCCAACGAGCATTGTTGCAATTGTTTCAATTTTGCCATATTGGCAATTTTTTATGATTTAATTTCTATCCAGATGCTCCATGATCTTGTCTTTAGTAAGGCTTTTCATAACTTTACCCACAATGGATGTCAAACTCACTGGTTTTTAGATTGCATGCAGATGGAGTGTATTGGCAAGGCTTCATGCGGATGAGTAATGATTGTGGATGATAGGGTCGGAACAGATTGTGGCTCTGCCAGTGAGGGGAAATGGCGGCAGACAGGCAGATGCCTGTCCTCTTTTCCCAAACCCTACAATGGGGGCTGCTCTAGCCCAGGATGCCCAAATGCTCACCTGTCTTTCTGTACTGTTTCGGCCCACTCCCCCTCAGACAATAAGCAAGTTTTATTTCTCCTATTTCTCCAATTTTCTCCCTTCTTCTGAAGGCTCTGGGTCTTGTCAGAGTGCTGGGCTATGGGTGTCTTTCAGGTGCTTTAGCAGAGTGGCCACACTTCATGTGCGACCATAGACAGTGAGGACGGGTAGACTACCATTGGAGTCTGATCCCATCTTCAACTGATGTCCACAAGAGAATTGGAATTCAGATTGATTTAACTCAATAATTAACAAGTAACTTTAGGTCAAAAGTTTGATTCATGGACAGGTTGGTTGTAATGCATGTGTATCAGAATATTCTGGCAACTATTGCCATTGAGAATTCATGAACAAATTAAAAAATACAAAGGCAGTTTTAATCTTAAGTGATATGTTAGTACTGTTGTCAAAAAGAGCAAACCATTCAGGCTGAACGGATTTTAAATCTCAAGCTGGGGCGAATGATTTTATGAATAATGCAGAGTATTTACAAGACATGCTGGTGCCCTCTAGTGACTATAAAAGGTAACGGCACGATATTTGTGCCCAACTTGTTCGCAAAACCTTTATTTTGGGGAGGGGTGGGAGCCATGTGTCACTTTTGCCACAATGACACGGCACGCAAGTGACACAATGATGTTGAGATGCGATTAACACCACTGTATCATGTGTTTATAAACAAACAAAACAAAGATTGCACTTTTCACTAAGACACATCCTGTTTATCCAAAGATTAGATCCACTTCACGCTCGCGGATCTAGAAGCCAGTTTACGCAGGCATAGCATCCCAGCTGAAAAAAAACTGCTCGGGTCACTGCTCAATATCACTGCGGGAGGAGCCTGGCTGGGAAATGAATGTGTGCGAATATCGGGTGAGGATGGGATTGGGATGGTGAATATCGGGTGAGGATGGGATTGGGATGGCGAATATCGGGTGAGGACGGGATTGGGATGGTGAATATCGGGTGAGGACGGGATTGGGACGGTGAATATCGGGTGAGGATGAGATTGGGTCGTGAATATCGGGTGAGGATGGGATTGGGATGGTGAATATCGGGTGAGGATGGGATTGGGATGGTGAATATCGGGTGAGGATGGGATTGGGATGGCGAATATCGGGTGAGGACGGGATTGGGATGGTGAATATCGGGTGAGGATGGGATTGGGTCGTGAATATCGGGTGGGGACGGGATTGGGTCGTGAATATCGGGTGGGGACGGGATTGGGATGTGAATATCGGGTGAGGACGGGATTGGGACGTGAATATCGGGTGAGGACGGGATTGGGATGGTGAATATCAGGTGGGGACGGGATTGGGATGGTGAATATCGGGTGAGGACGGGATTGGGATGGTGAATATCGGGTGGGGATGGGATTGGGATGGTGAATATCGGGTGAGGACGGGATTGGGACGTGAATATTGGGTGAGGATGGGATTGGGATGGTGAATATCGGGTGGGGACGGGATTGGGTCGTGAATATCGGGTGGGGACAGGATTGGATCGTGAATATCGGGTGAGGATGGGATTGGGATGGTGAATATCGGGTGGGGACGGGATTGGGACGGTGAATATCGGGTGGGGACGGGATTGGGTCGTGAATATCGGGTGGGGATGGGATTGGGATGGTGAATATCGGGTGAGGACGGGATTGGGACGGTGAATATCGGGTGAGGATGGGATTGGGACAGTGAATATCGGGTGGGGACAGGATTGGGTCGTGAATATCGGGTGAGGACGGGATTGGGTCGTGAATATCGGGTGGGGACGGGATTGGGTCGTGAATATCGGGTGAGGATGGGATTGGGACGGTGAATATCGGGTGAGGACACGATCAGCTGTCCCTAATGGTTGATTACTCCACCGAGACCTCCTGTCTAGGTTCACACCGGTTACTTGCCAGAGATACTTGAGAGCAGTGGGCACCAATATCGAAATGTATCCCAGCAGGAGTCAGTGTTTCAGGATGGAAGAGAAGGGGGATTTATTGAAAGAAAATGAATCAAAACACTGGGAGATTTTTCTCATCATACTGGTGCACATGACAGCACAGACACGGGGCAGTGATGCGGAGCTCGGCAACAACGGGTTTCCTATGAGAAGGGAAAGATTTTAGATCATGCTGAGGACCGTGCCTGGCTTTCGGTGGGTGTAGGCCTGGCACTGGTTGTCACTGTGATAAATGCACACTTGCAATGTTTGTTTTATTTTAGTTGCTCTGAGCAGTAATACTGCATCATTTTGGTTGCCCACGGCACAATTTGCTTTCAAACAGCAACAGGACTTTTTGGATTTGAATCCTTGACAATCAGCAGTTCTTCTGTCTAGTTGGAGGGCGACAGCACAAGAGAGCTCTGTCAGGAACCGAAGAGAACAAAGGCTTGATTCACAAACACAGTGCACGGCTGTAAACACAGGGATCAGCCAGCAAGCAAAGAGAAAGACGGGGCGAGAAAAAAATGCTAAACTTTTCCAATGAATCTGAAATACCAGCAAATATGCCTGAATCAGAGAACACAATAAGAATTTTGTTTGCTGTTGTGGTCTGCTGTGAAACACAAAGCCATGCAGCTTGCTTATTCTGAGCCATGCCAGCAATTTTTATTTAAGAAAAAAAAAGAACAAAATAAATTGTATTTTATTTTTATCTACTCCTCACTTCCTCTTGGCATCACATATCCTCCTGCTCAGTCATTAGGCTCAAGGACTGTATTGGGCTGAAGAATTTTCCATGACTGCCTTCGTATATTGTGTGTGAAGGTTTTTTTCATCTTTGCCCCCATAGTAGGAATGTCTGGCTGCTTTGAAATATGTCTTGACTCCGAGCTGATGAAGCAGACAAGTGAGTGTGAGTGACGGGCGGCCCAGAGCCATGACTGAAGCCAACAGCAGTTTCCCAGTTGGGAATTGAGCGCGTGACAAGTTGCTCTCAATGGTAAAGAATTTACTAAAGTTTCACCTCCATGTTCAACACTTGCTTTTCAAAGTAGTGCTGAAGTTTCGGGATGTCAATTGTAGAGCAGAGGGAAAGACAGAGTTATATGTGACTGAAGAGGTGTTTATCCTTACCCTCAATCTTGTTTACTCCTCTCCCGAAGGTTCCGGCTTATGCTGGAGTACATTCCATGGGTACTGACTTCTTTCGTAAGCAAGCTAAGACATCGAGACTTTATAGGCTATTCGAGTGTGAAGGGCATCACCACAGGCAAGCCCGATCCTGCCCTTACCCGAATTCCATATAATACACAAACATTCACTGTCTCAGCTCACTCAGCAAGTGCCTATGGAACTATTCTCCAGCATAAGTCGGCACCTTCAGGACAGGAGTATGTAAACTTGAAATTGGAGGATAAACTGTTCTTCAGTCACGTTTATTTATTTATTTTTCCCTCAGTCTTTTCACCTGCTCTCTAATTAATGTCCCTAAACCTCAACACTATTTTGAAAAGCAAATGTTGATTTTTCTAACCCCGCCCCTAAAGGTTGAGATCAATTGTAGTGCTCCTACTATCAACAAAGCTAAGATCAGTCTAGCTGAGCAACCTGCTTGAATTTGTTGACACTTTAAAAATGCTGATTTCACTAACTTATTTTAAATATAGAGGAATGACCATTTGGAGCTTTTGCACTCAAGCCAACTTATAACCATTACCCAAACCACTCTGAGATTACTGCTTCGAAATAAATCTAAATATTGTCACTACTTGAAGTATATGCTGTGCCGTTAATGTGATGGTTTTACTGAGTTTTCTGGCTGCAGGTGGCAAAATAAAGACCATAAAGATTGTGATGGAGAAAGGGAGGTTGGAGACTAGAGGTGAGCAAAGGATTAACGATCAGACAACAAGCTTTTTCTTATGTCTTGTCTAGCAGTGTCAGAGAGGTGTAGGGAGAGGCCCCTTTCTTCCACATATTGGAACACTGTTCAAAACCTGGCCAGTTTTGGACTTTATATAGCGTCAAAGAGAGTTATGAATTGTTGAGGGGAAAGGAAGTGTTTGGCAATGGAGGAGATGTGGGAATTCTCTTTGAGGTCAATGAATATGGCGAGGCAAAGAATGTCAGTCGATGTAGGGCTAACAGTTAAACCATCAAAGGTTTTTTGATTCTAGGGATTTGGGTGATGACGGCAAGGCCTGCACTTATTGCCCATCCTCAGTTTTTCCACAATTGAATGGCTCACTTTGGGGGCATTATGAGACAACAATTTAGTGTGGACTAGAGTCACATGTAGGCCAGACCAGGTAGGGGTTGCCTTCCCTGAAGGACATTAATGAATCAGTTGGGTTTTTATGCCAAAACAGCACTTTCATGATCATTTTTTTTCTGGGGTTACCCTACAAATTACCAGATTTATTTAATTCATTTTCACAACTTGCCGGTGTGGGATTTGAATTCATGACCACTGGGTTATTAGTTGAGT
Source organism: Squalus acanthias (assembly GCA_030390025.1). Taxonomy (NCBI): domain Eukaryota; kingdom Metazoa; phylum Chordata; class Chondrichthyes; order Squaliformes; family Squalidae; genus Squalus; species Squalus acanthias. Next base: position 80,125,504 of record CM059435.1, on the reverse strand, counting down.
ACCAGACACGCTGGTACCCATTAGTGGGTTCGTTGGTGGTTGGCTGTGCGAGAGATAAGAGGAAGCAGCTTTTTTGAACAAATGCAAGAAACAAGATTTTTTCTGTCCCACTTAAGTCCTTGGAGGAGATCAAGATGCAATGATTCAGCCAATGTACTGCAAGAAGACTGGAGCTTGCGAGAATTGAGAGCATGCAACCTCAAGGAAGGTGATGAACGTAGAATGGCATCATCAGCAAAAGAGTGGATTAAGAAAGAAAGACTTGCATTTATATAGCGCCTTTCACGACCACCGGACGTCTCAAAGCACTTTACAGCCAATTAAGTACTTTTGAAGTGGAGTCACTGTTGTAATGTGGGAAACGCGGCAGCCAATTTGCGCACAGCAAGCTCCCACAAATAGCAATGTGATAATGACCAGATAATCTATTTTTTGTTATGTTGGTTGAGGGATAAATATTGGCCAGGACACTGGGGATAACTCCCCTGCTCTTCTTCGAAATAGTACCATGGGATCTTTTACGTCCACCTGAGAGAGCAGACGGGGGCCTCGGTTTAACGTCTCATCCGAAAGACGGCACCTCCGACAGTGCAGCACTCCCTCAGCACTGAACTGGAGTGTCAGCCTAGCTTTATGTGCTCAAGTCTCTGGAGTGGGACTTGAACCCACAACCTGAGCCACAGCTGACATAGCTGATTAGTGAAGAATAACAAAGTAGGAAGACATTCAAGTACTAATATTTATTATAAATGGTCAATATAATTATTAATAAGACAGTAAATATTTTTAATACCAGTCAGTATATATTCCACATTATATAATTAGTATAATATATGACATAGTTAACATAATTTTGAAATACATATTTTAATATATTGAGGTTAGATTTCTTTGTTGGAATTAGGCATTATTGTCAGTGGTTTATTCCAATTAAAACTGATGTTTTAAACCCCACTAAGTTACAGACACGACAGCACAGCAGGTGCACGGTAACGCAATATTGCAACCCATCTGGCTCCCTCAAATAGCTAGTTCTCTCTCACAGTGAGGGTCATCAGATGAGGTAGCAAGCAGCGAGGAGTTGGAAAGGAGTATCAACATATGCTGCTGTGGCATTCTTCTTGTTGCCGATTTGTGGCAGTGTTGGTAGAGGGGTAGGAGCAGGTTACCTTATCCTCTCCTGCCCTGGATGAGGAATCTAATTTGGTCAGTTACGTAGCCCAGCAAGTATGAAAATGAGTCACAGGCCGCAGGGGAGCTGTGAATTTCCGCACACTGTGAATTCTTGATCTCAGCTGTTTTACTGGAGGAGCCAGAGAACAGAGTCTAGGCACTCCATCCAGCTCACTGAGGGAAGGGTATTGGAGGGCCATCATCCCATTGTTATTACTGCTCTTTCCAACAGCTGGTCGGGAATCAGGAAGGTCAGCTGCTCCTGCTTTTGATCGGGGAAAAGGGTATGAGGTGAGGATGGATTCTCTAAAGAGGAAAGGGAGAAAAATGCAAAGTAAATTGCTTCCTCAAAAAAATGCAGAATAAAATTTAAATAATTTATGTCACTATAATTATTCAACAGGATGAGTTGTAAAAACATCTATTCATTGAGATGTACTTTGGTAATTGCAAACTGCTATTGGTGCCCAACCTACACCTCGGGTCAATAATGAATCAGTGCTGCAAGATAGAGTTTGATGCTGAATACAACTCTCTTTCTGGTGTTACAGCGGTGGTTGTAGTAATACCGCTTTGCGGCTCCCAATTATCTCTTTGATCTTCCCATATGTACATCAGCATCTGATATCAAAGCACCACAGGCACTTTAATCAGGAGCAGCAGCGTGCCTTCACTGTCAGTTCTGGAGCACTTCAACATTATTAACCCTTTCAGTGTTTAAACAGTGTCAGCTTTCAAAATATAATGGAGTGCCTGTTTATACAGTAATTTCCACAAACCACAGTGGTATAGTTATTAATATATGTCTATCCCAAACATAATACAGTGCCTATTTCAATTGCAATTTCGAGAAAATCAATAGTAATTGATTTAAAATACAATAAAATGTCTATTGATATAAATCTCAGTAAAGTTTTTCTTCACACAGTGTCTTGGAAAGCTCTAAATTGAACCAGTCAGGCATATCTTATTGGCCCGGAATTTGCGGTGGGTAATAAGAGCGAACGAACAGTGTTGAAACTGACTGCAACTTCAGGATTTAGCGCATGCGCCTCCTAACACGGAAATTCTGAAGTTGCGGTCAGTCATTCACAGCTCCGACACTGGCTGCGCTGTCCCCCCCCACCCCCCCACCTCACCCCATAGCCGGCAATCAGTGTAATTCGGGAAACTGACAAAAACTTTGGCTTTTCCGCGGTAATATCGCAGTTAAATACCTCATTAAAAGTTAGACCCTTTTGGATTAGGTGTAACTGGGGTTTTAACAGCGTATTGACTGCTAAACAAACATTATGGTCCTGAAAAACTCATTTTAATTTTGTGGAGTGTCCAATTTATCCATTTTAATAAAAATTACAATTTTTAAGAAACTATTTTTTAAAAAAAATTGATTTAAGAAAAAAAATTTGCTCATCTTTATTTCAGGTTTACCTTTTCCCCATGTGAGAGCCTCAATCTTTGTTTTGCTCTCTCTAACATTTTTAAAAGTTAGAATAAAAGGAGCTTCTTCACTTCCTGGTTCCCGGTCTGTGAGAATTTTGCTTTGTGATTGGTTGCTTAAACAGCTTGTTGACATCACAGCAGCTCGCACTAGGGGATCCCCATTAATTTACACTAATTTCAACAGAAGGTCTGAAAAGCCGAACTTCTCGCCACAGAGATCGCGATTACTTCGGGGCCAGCGGCGAACGCCTTTGCTTTGCCACTGACCGCAAATTATGGGCCATACTTTTGAGATTCTGGTGAAGAGATCAATTTACCGAAGAATGCACCACTTGTGTGCCTCCTCAGTGAGCACGTTTCTTCCATTTTGCCACAAAAAAATAGCTTTTTAATTGTTACCAAAAATGCATAAATTGTTAAAGGGGAGGGAAGTCAGAGAGGAAAGAGGATTTTCTGCTGAAAGTAAAAGAAAAGAAAGACTTATACAGCGCCTTTCATGACCTCAGGACTTCCCAAATTGCTGTACAGTCAATTAAGTACTTTTTTGAAGTGCAGTCACTGTTGTAATGTAGTAAAAGCGCAGCCAGTTTGCACATAGCAAGGTTCCACAAACAGCAATGGTTCAATATTTATACTGTGATCCTCAAAGCATTAATCCAAAACAGAACAGTGTTTCAGTGGCCAAGTCTGGTTTGGTTAGATTCTATGAGGGCAGCATGCTTTTAAAACTCAGACTCTTCCTATAATATACCAACTCAAGCAAGCCATTACAGCACAGATCTACTGAATTATGCAGAAATAGCTGAGAAAACAGGAATTGCACTAGCAATATTTTAAATGCCTGATTTTATTACAGGCAGATTTAGAAAAGCTGCTGGGAGACAAATAATCCCCAGTCTATTCTCACTAATCCAACCTGAAGTCGATGAGATGACGACAAATCTCCGCTGGTATCTGATCATTATCCCTCAATAGTCAACAGATCATTCACCTCTCCTAACAACAGAACTAGCCTTCCTCAGTAACACCATGGGCTGGATTTTCATTGACCCGTGGAGGCGGGTTTGGAGGCGTGTGGGGGGTTAACATTTCAAAAACTGGCGGGCGGGCACAAGCCCACCTCCATCCCGCCTCCACGCAATTTTCATTAAATCGTGTCTGCTGGTCCCGACTCCGTCCCGCCTCTAAGAGGTGGGATAGGCTTTAAGGCCCTTAACAAGCACTAAATTGCCTCTATAATGCCATTTTGAAAGGCCTTTGTGATTTTAACCCTTTTTCTACGTGAAGCATGCCTGTTCTGAACCACGAATGTGAAACCTGGCGGGAGCACATTTGGATAGCTGACTATCTATCTAGATGGTTGGATGGATGGAATATCTGGGAGTGGTGGTGGATGGGAGACATATCTGGGAGTGGTGGTGCAAAAATATCTGGGAGTAGACTTAGGGCTGCTGCTGCTCATTTTGCATCCAGGTCCTCTCTCAGCAAAGGCCAGGCAGTCTTTGCAGACCTTCAATGCAGCAGCAATGATGACATCATCAGAGGCGACTTTCAGACTGAAAACACTAATTGGGTCATGGGTTCCCACATGCTGGAACTCAATTGCCCAATTAGGTGAAAATCGCATCACTCTCCCACATCCAATTGCAGTCGGGTGGATAACACGAAAAGTGGATGACACGACCCCAAAATCCAGCCCCATATTTATACAAATTGAGACAAATTAGTGCCTGTCTACATTAATCATTCCTTCTAAGAGCATTCCATTTTTCTATGATAATTCATCCTTAGTTTTGAAAAGCTTTAATACTTGTACTTTTTTATTTAACCTTTGGTTTTGTACCTGGGGGCAGAGGGGAATTGGAAACAGAAAGGAACTGGGTAAGAGGAGTATTGCACAGTAGGGGCACTGGGTATCAGGTATAAAGCTCATAAGATACAAGGTATCAGAGGAATAACAAGCATGGGATATCAGAGGTATGAGGGAAAAGAATTATTGAGAAATAAATGCCAGGGAATAGTAATTATCTCAGGTTTTGGGGTGTTGTGAATTGAGAGAAAATCAAGGTAAAGGATAGTGGAATATGAGTTTTCCAATCTGTTAATACACCCTAGGATGCTGTTATGAGATATAGAGTGAATTGGATGAGATTCAATCCCTCGCATGTGCAAAATTAGTTAAGTTTAGCTGGGGCGGGCAGGCAGGGGAGGTGGCAGGTAGCAGTCAGGCATTACAATTAGCTTCGATATCTCTGGTCTAGAGAGGAGGATAATCATCCCGGGCTCCCATTTCTGATCACTCCTCGGAGAAACAAAAATACAGGAAAAGCACGTTGGTTAATTTAGGAACAATCTCTTGGAAATTGCTCTCTGACCCCCGAAGGCAATCAAGCAAACTCCTCGAGACTGCCGTAACCCATACCACTAATTACAGCAAACCCTGACTGAGCCAGAAGGGAATTGAATATATACTCGAAAAAGAAAAATTTACAGGGCTGTGGGGAAAGAACAGGGAAGTGGAACTAATTGGATAGCTCTTTCAAAGAGCCGGCACAGACACAATGGGCCTAATGGCCTCCTTCTGTGCTGTTGATTCTGTGAACTAGAGATATCTTCTATTCTCAAGAGCAGGTCCAGCTCCCTTTTGAAGGCCTGTAGTGAATCCATACTTACCATATATTCTGGCAATCTAGTCCAGAGTTCGAAGACTCTTTGCAAAAGGAAATACTTCCGAGCATCCAGGCATCTCCCCAAAAAGCAGGTAATTCTCTGAGATTCTCACCAAAAAAGTGGGGCACCGATAATACATCGTTATGGAACCATTCACGGGGGCACTCAGCAAATCTCCTGAGTTTCCATATGGCCAGTCTGCCCCTGCTGGCATCTAATCTAACTCTATGGGGGGAATTTTAACCCCCAAAAATGGGCGGGTTTGGGTCGGGTGGGATGTTAAAATGTTAAAAATCTGAATCCCGACCGCCAACCCGCTCACTTTCGGTTTTAATGGAGGCGGGGCAGGGGGCGGGCAACCAGCCCACTCCCAGGAGGCAGGTTGGCAATTTAAATATTATAATGATGCTGAGTGCCGCATATTTAACCACCATTTAAAATTTAACCCCGGCCAGCTTGAGTTTTCCTGGCCTTGGTAAACCGGCTGGCTAAAGGGAGGTGAGGACTGCTGGATCCAGGATGTAAGTGCCTTTCCACTTACCTGCTGGATCCAGCGTTCCTGCCTCGCTAACCCCCCGCAATCCAACATCCCCCCCCCCCCCCGACCCTTCCGATCTCCTCCACGACTCTTCTGATCACCCCACAAGGCCTCCGAGTCCTCCCTCCCTCCTCTCCGCTCCCCGACTGCGGCCTAGTGCCAAAGGCCTACCCGCCCGACAGCCAGCCAGCCTCTCAATCTGGCTGTCTGCGGACGGGAATAGGAGACAATATTGCTAATCAGGTCCTGCCGTAAAATTCGTCAGGAGCTGAAGGAAACCCATTCTTCTGGGTTTCCCAACCTCAAAGGAGCCTCCCTCCACCCCGCTCCCTCCACCCCGCTCCCCCGCCCCCTCCACCCCGCTCCCTCCACGCCTCCGAGTTAATATCCAGCCCTATGTTTTTGTATTTTGTGCAAATGATCTTTTGTCCTCCCCTCCCTATCTAGTTCAAATAACCCGTCCAGCTGGACAGAATATGTCACCTGGAAGTTTACGTTTCTCCAGTGAGAATAACAGCATTTTCCTCAGCATAGACTGTTAACTAATAGTCCAAAGACGAGGTATTATTCTGGTGGCCCTCCTCTGGACCTTTTTAGGGTCTCAATATCCCAACCATGTGAAGGGATCAAAACTGGGCACAGGGTTCCACATCTCATACTGATGCTAAACTTGTAGTGTAAGCAATCCCTAAGTTTCCTATCTTTTGACTCTTGCTTCTGACTGACCCGCTGAGTGTACCTTTTGTTTAATTGAGCTGTCAATTATTCTAGTTTCATTTTATTTTGTTTTTATTAAGGGTGAGACTCCCTATTTTTAAATGAACTTATGGGTGGGATCGTAATCCTGCCCTCGTCCAACACCCTTATACATACACAAGTAACAATAGACAGACTGTAATGCTATTACAATCTCAGTGATTTATTTGCGTAGAGTCGGCCTATGTTTTAAATTTTCACTGAATGTAACGTGGTGACCAGGCGGCTTAGTTGCATGCCGCATTGTTGCACCAACAAACTGCATCGTGGACACAGAGCGCACTGTGAAGTCTTGATCTCAGCTAGGCTGTTAACAGAGGGAGAATGTCATGACCTGGAGGGAGGCAATTCACTTTGGCAGTGGCGGATTGCCAGATGAATACAAATCACCCTTTCAGCTGGGTTATGGGGCACTGTCAGTAGGAGGGAGCAGGAAGAAAATAACCAGAAAAGGGACAGAGCAGGAAAACAGCCTCAACATGGAAAGGAGTGTTGAATTCTTATAGCACAGTCGAAGGGTGCTGCACCTGGAGCTTTTATGTTGTAACCTGAAATGTTAACTTACAAGCCTGCCACTGTGCAGCAGAAGCAACCAAGGCGTTGCTTTGTGTTTTGAAGATCCAGTCTGTCTGTCACTGTCTTACCAAAGCAGGTTCAAGGAGCCACGAGCTGCTCGCTGTTGTGCTATATCAGTCTCCGTGTGGATGTCCTACTTTTCATGATCACTCATTATTTCCCCAACAGCCCTGAACAAGTCCTGTTGATGAACACAGAATCTGATCCCAGCTCTTGGTCTTCCCTGCTCAGTTTCAGGAGTGTGTGTTGCTTTCAGCAGCGCTGTTGCTGCTGTAAAAAAAAACAACCGACTGGCCTCCTTTGTTCGCATGACAGTGTGGCCGATTGTTCCTGAATTGTGGGATTAGCCACACAGCGACAATTAAATGGCCCACAGCTCCGAGAGAATGACGGCCGCAGGCCACAGTGCCTCTGATTGTTTGTTTGAAATCCTTGATCTGGTGATATTGTGGTGATGTCTTGCATGATTTATCCCTGACATCACTGGAAAGAGCTTGAAGACTGGCCAGGACTGATGGGCCTTTTTTTGTTTGAGGTCTTATTAGTCATATCGCTGAGAGTTGCGGAGTTCTAACCCAAGGACTAGAAATCATTTGAAAAACTAACAGAGTTTAGGAGTTAGGTTTTGTTTGTGGTCTGTTATTTGTTTTTTTTTCTAGTTTCTCCCCAGTGTTGTTCAAAACACAATGCAACACCTTGGCTGTTTCTAGATTATTAGTCCAAGCTTCTGGATCACCAGCCCAGCAACATAACCACTATACTACCGTACCTGGTTTAAATTCCTTCATGGCCTTCGCCCTTCCTATTTCTGTAACCTCCATCAACCTTACAGCCCCTGCCCCGAACCCTCTGTTCCTCCAACTCTGGCCTTTTGTGCATTCCTCCCTCCCTTTGCCCCACCATTAATGTGGCCGTGCCTTCAGCTGTCTACGCCCCACATTGTGGAATTTTCTCCCTCAACCCCTCTGTAGCTCCAGCCCCCTCTCCTTCTTGAAGGCCCTCCTTAAAAGTCACCTCTTTGACCAAGCTTTTGGTCCCCCTCCCCATCTCCTTCTTTGAATTGGCATCCATTTTTTCTGATTATCCCTCTGTGAAGCACCTTGGGACGTTTTTCTATGTTAAAGGTGATATATAATCGCAAGTTGTTGTCAGGAAATCTGCCACAGCCGGGCTAGTCAGCTTTGCACTATATCAAGTAAATGGGCAAAGTATGCAGAAGACTTTGGTGACAATTTACAGGGCCATTGCAAGAACTAACTAAAGGTTGTAACTTCAAGTGGGAAGGCCAGGATGATCACTTTAGATCAAGCAATCACTAGTTTGTCATATAGTGATAGCTTACTTTGTTACTAATAGGCTAACAGGCTTCCATGTTGATGTTAGTCCTGTGGACTTCGGAGCCTTCCTTCTGCACAAAGATGATCTTGGTGCAACGAGACTTATTATCTATGCCAGTTGTTCATTCAGTGCCACAAAACAATGCTGCAGCCAGACGGAGCATTAAGTGCTGGCAATTATATGTGCTGTGGAACAATTCCACCTACACATTTACAGTCAACAATTTACAATATTTACAGATCACAAGCCGTTGATCTCCATAATCTCCAAGGCAGAGTTAAAACCTTTTTCTAGAATCTAGTCTTATGAGATAATCATTAACTATCACTCTGATGTCTGATAAGCCTGGGGACTACTCGTGACAACATCAAGATCCAAATGCTGCACATGTTATTACCAGAAGAGAGCTGAGAAATGCATTAATTTGTAGCTCAATGTTCCATTCCCTGAGGCAATTGCTCCAGCTGATATTAAGCAAGCTACACAGAAGGATCATACATTGCACAAAGTCATACAGTATTCATGCACAAATCAATGGCACAAGTTGAAAGCAGACGACTGACAGTTATAGCCAGTTCATTATAAGCTATTCGTCACTGAGGATGTTCTTTGTAGTAAGCACGTAGTCATCTGACAAGAGTTATAGGAGCGAGTGACATCTCCTGCTCACATTGACCAACAAGGGATAGTAAAAACCAAAACCCTCCTCAGAACCAAGATGTGGTTCCCAAGCATAGTCAATAAGGTAGAAGTGATTAAAAGATGTCTAAACTGCCAGGCTGAGTCTGAAAATGTCATTAGAACCAGCAAGAAGTATGTCCAGACCATTCAGTTTGATGGTTTATCCTGACAGCAACAGCTTTGGGCATTCCTGCCTAACTACTATGTTATACCTCAATCCACCATGACTGCAGCACCTGTAACAACTTCGTTGCATCGTAAATCGAGAATTGCAGTACCTTACGCATCACTTCCAAGAGGAATGATAAGATTGTGAAGAAAGGTTGCAATGTTGAGGCAAAAATTAAGGAGTAAGGTGATCGGAAACTTAATGCCCAATCAGTGATATCCAAGTTGGTAGCAACATACTAGTGAGAAATAATGAGCGAGCAAAGCTACTACCCCGCCACCCCCAACCCCCCAATACAAACCACTCATCTATACCATGATTCGCAGAGTTGGTTCCCAAAAAATAACTAGAAATTAATCTTTCTTTAAGGAGGTAATAACATCAGCAAAATCTCAGCAGACGATGCTGACCAAACATGATGTTGATTGTAATGGCTATGGACCAGATGTTGCAGGTCATCAATATCTAGAATTAAGCATAGCCTACTCACGTTCTCCCCTCCAGGGACAGGAGATCCCATCATACCCCAACCCCCCAATACAAACCACTTATCTACACTGTGATTCACAAAGTTGGTTCCCAACAAATAACTAGAAATTAATCTTTCTTTAAGGAGGTAGTAACATCACCAGAAGTGCCGCGTGGATGATCCATATCAGCCTCCTCCTGATGCCCCACCATCACAGAAGCCAATCTTCAGCCAATTCGATTCACTCCACGTGATCTCAAGAAATGGGTGAGTGCACTGGTTACAGCAAAGGCTATGGGCCCCGACAACACCCCGCCTGTCATGCTGAAGACTTGTGCTCCAGAACTAACCGCTAGCCAAGCTGTTCCAGTATCGCTACAATACAGGCACCTACCCGACAATGTGGAAAACTGCCCAGGTATGTTCTGTCCACAAAAAGCAGAACAAATCCAATCCGACCAATTACCGCCCCATCAGTCTACTCTCAATCATCAGCAAAGTGATGGAAGGTGTCATCAACAGTGCTATCAAGCGGCACTTACTCACCAATAACCTGCTCACCGATGCTCAGTTTGGGTTCCGCCAGGACCACGCGGCTCCAGACCTCATTACAGCCTTGGTCCAAACATGGACAGAAGAGCTGAATTCCAGAGGTGAGGTGAGAGTGACTGCCCTTGACATCAAGGCAGCATTTGACTGAGTGTGGCATCAAGGAGCCCTAGTAAAATTGAAGTCAATGGGAATCAGGGGAAAAACTCTTCCACTGGCTGGAGTCATACCTAGCACAAAGGAAGATGATTGTGGTTGTTGGAGGTCAATCATCTCGGCCCCAGGACATCGCTGCAGGAGTTCCTCAGGGCAGTGTCCTAGGCCCAACCATCTTCAGCTGCTTCATCAATGACCTTCCTTCCATCATAAGGGCAGAAATGGGGATGTTCGCTGATGACTGCACAG